>JAODUP010000020.1:572500-1172500 GCA_025642065.1 Paralvinella palmiformis | reverse complement strand
TAAACCAATTTGTATAAGTTTAAAGCGGCAATTTTATTTTTAATAAAAACATGAAAAATAATTGTAAATAAATATATGGCAAAAATAAATGATATGAGTAAAAAACAAAAATACCTTTTTGGGAATATGTAAACTACTTGTAGAATAACTGTAAATGAATTTATGATAAAAAAATTACAAAACATGTCTTAACTACAAAATAAAAATACATCTTTGTAATATCTAAACTACATAACTATCATCTCAAAAGTTTTTGTTTAGAAAGATCAATATATCCACATTACTAGGTTTGAGGTGGTCCTCAGTGCTGTGACTACATCGCCTGTTGTCGATAAAACCTTCTTGGGTGGAAATGAAGTCCCAGGGATGGCGAAATAACACTAGTCCGGTTTGCCCAGCAGAGGATACTGAGAGGATTTCTTCCTCCAACAGTCTGTGACAGAATCCTTCAGCGGAATGGGGATTTATTTCCTGTATCTGGCAATCTCATGGTGTATTTGTGATGTCAATGATTGAGTTGTGGACTCACCAACACCTGTCATCAACATCTGAATCATTTGAATCAGATGCCACCCATGCAGATGTTGTTCCAGTTCTACTTCCGTGTGAAAAGGAATGGGTTCGAGGCTATCTTCCTGCCTAACTAGTGGCTGAATGCAAGGAAAGTCAAATAGACTCTTGCTGACTGACTTCAAGTGTTAAAATGCAAATTCAAAAATAAGTTTAGTCTACACACATACACAAGTTACAAGTACTAACTTTAGTAAAAAGAAATAGCAGAAACATAAAAATTACTTGAGCAACATATACCTAACTTAGCTTTAGGTAGTAGTTAACCAAATACATGAAATAAGGAACTTAAGAGGAGAATTCCAATTTCACTTCCCAAAGAACCGTCACTGTAGACAGTGCAGTGTAAGTTATAAAGTTATTAGAGAAAATAGTTAATATGGGTTGACTACCAACGGTGCGTTACCACCCACTTCGCTCTATTTATTTAACTGGTAACTCATAAAAGTAGAGGGTTTATATTGCATGCCTCATACCTTGGCTCGTTTCTACACCACTGTTTATGGTCTCAGATATGCCACTGTGAATTTCCAGATTTGGTTTGTGATGACAATCGATTGTGGATTGTTGAACGGCATCTTTTGTTTAACATGTAACATTTCTTTCAAAGTCTGTTGCTCTGCTACGGGATGGGAAATTGGCTTGCTGTCATTGTCGGATAGACGTGTAGATGAAACCAAAACTCGCAAAAGCGAAGACGAAATTGGCAAATAATCCGGGGGTGTCTGTTTAAATGCTGGATCATGTTCATGGCATTTCCAGACTTATATTATGATCCTACAAATCCTGCAGATCATTAGGTCTCTTTTAATATATCTTCCACTCCCAAGGAGTTTATGTCATCGGCTGACCGAATTGTTTCCTAAAAAAGATTTATACGATTTTGGAGGCTTAGAAAAATTGACGAGAAACGTTTCTTTGCATGCTGTGATGACAGGGTTTAATCTGGGATAGCCCATGCAAATATCACCTGCTGCGGAATCGAGTACTGTGATTGGCTGTAACCCATGCATCATCGGAAATCCGCACTGACATCAAAGAAAACCTTGTTGGAAATTCGGGATTTTCTCCTATTATTGTCCGAGTGCACACTACAGAAGAGTAAAGTACCATTTAAAAAAATCGAAATAAACCGCGGTTTGCAAATTAAGAAACCGTGAATCGAATCGAAGAACTAAAACTGCATCCCTATTTGCAACAGCACATCCCTGGTATATACCATGTTTAAAATTCTCTAACACAGTTAACAGCATAATAAGGCGATTCTGAGCTTTATTCTTAACTGAGAGCGAAGCACATTGTCAACTATATCCACAATACAGGCCACAGAGGGGGGGGGCGATAATACTTTCACTGATGATTAGCTAGCTATAGCCATACTTGTTGACTTCAATCCAGAAGAATGGCCAAAGTGAACAACTGACTTAACATACACCTGAGTTTAACCGAAACGTCCTGTTAAGATCAAACTAGTGTCTGGATAAATATGTCATTCAAATGTCTGTACAATCACATAATGTCTCAAAACGGGGGGTAAATATCCATCAAAAACAGATATGATCCATACAGTTTGATACACATTCACTAAGATCATATGCTTAACAATTCAATTAACAGAAATGTCTTTTGATAGGAATATATTGTGAAATATCGGGAACTCTATAACTTGTCACTGGTTGAAATTTGGGTTAGATACCCCTGACTGTGCCCAATTGGGTATAGCCACCTGGTGTTGACTTCTGTTGTCCCTTTATTGTCGATGATGGTACATATATGGGGTCATTCAGGAGAGATGTCTGGTCGGATTGTTAATTTTCTTACAATTAAACCCGCTAGGATCTGGAAGTTTGTAGTCATCAGGGAGAAGATGACCTTTTAGCCTTCTTCTGTACATCCGGTGGGCTGGGCAGTTGAACAGATAATGTACCGGATTGTTTGTTTGTTGACATTAAAGGTAGAATGCTACGGATGGCGGACAGGTGAGGTTTTGTGTGTATGGCCGGGAAACGTAGTAGTCTGAGCTGGATGTCGGTCAGTCCGTTGTTAAGAAAGTTATGTTCGACTACAGTGGTAGTCTGGTACCAATCCTTGGTTGATGATCTGTGGTTTGTGTAGGTCGGCTCGAGTTGGTTGAAGACGCATCTGTCGATGAGATGGTTGAATGTGCCAGGGGTATGTTCAGTATGTTCGATGACTTCTAGGTACGTGGCTTCGTTCGCTAGTTGGACAGGTCGGTCGTAGCCCTGAATGCTTGGAACCCAGTGGAGGATTATTTGTATTCCGCGCTGCCTGAGGATTGACGACTTGGTGTAGATGTATGTGATTATTTCAGGGTAAATTAGCTGTGGAGACTAAGGCGAGTGCTTCCGTAGAGTCCGAGTGGATGTTGACTCTTTCATGGATAGGCTTTCTCGATATCCATATTAGTGTCGCTTTGACTGCATGCAGCACGGCTAATGGGGTCAGGGTGTGGTTTGGGATTCTGCCTCTGATTTCTTTGTCTGTTTCTTTAATGAAACATGTCCAGGATGTAGTTCCGTTTGCTTGAGAGGTAGCATCGGTGTAGATGTTGATAGTTGGTGTGTTGCTTTCAATAAACTTGTGCCTGCTATTGCTGAGCGTTCAGGATCAACTTTCCTCTGGATGTGGTTCTGTATTATTAATTGAATTGGTGATTTTAACCATGGAGCAGGTTCGTTGGACCTTGGGGATGTAATTAAAGGCATGCTGATTTCTTCTGGAGCCAAGCTGCCTCGATTAACCATGATGCGTCGCTAAAGGCTCTAGGATCTTTTTGTATTTCTTCTTGAACTCTATGTACAATGTCGACCTGAATGGGTTTGGAAGCAGTTCTCAGGAGATATGTAACTATTTCATTTTTTTATTATTAAATGACGGATGGGGATGATTCCCGATTCTTTGTAGATCTCAAGATGGAGCTTGCTTCTTTGGGAAGGTCCAGTATGTAGCATTGTGGGATTCTTTGTATTCTTTCTAAGGGAATGCAATGCTGAGTCACAGGCTAGTGTGTGTGGGGGGGGGGGCAGCTCTATTATTGCTTGCTACTATTGGAGCATGGAGACGTCCATCTGTCGATATAGAAATGGTGCTCAACTTTACAAGAAACTCGTGATATATTTATATTTTATGTGGTAGACACCCTAAAACACCCCACTAACGACACACGTAAAGGTATCAGATAAATATTTCAAGGAACTTCGCAGTCTAAGATATCCTCACGGTTATGTCAATGAAGACTGAGATCTGTTAAATGTAATTAAAGCCGCCGTGTCAATATAATATGAAGAAGCTCCGTCCTTTGTCAGACCTATTTTGAATGATGTCCATATATGGACGGACGTGTGGGTCAAACGATTGTAGGAATAAGGAGATCTGTCTCTTTATTATTATTAATATAGTTATGCTCTTCATATTGTATTATATTTTGTTATTAATGCGAGGTGGTCATAGTTTATGATTAACCATCCGTGACGTGTTTTACATTCAATTAAATTTTTATTTGTTTTTATGAAAACGTATTTCAAATGGTTATTAATGACACTAGTAGGACATACCTTATAAATATGTGTGTTTGTGTGTGTGTGTGTGTGTGTGTGTGTGATATGATATCAATAATATTGTTTTCCTGTTATTATTAAGTATACAACGATACAAGTTTATGTAACTTTATTTCACAGCAAGTCTCATCGCCCAAGTCCAAAGTTAGTCACTTTATTTACATGATCTCCGTGGAATCTTGAATATTTTATAAATAGCTATTACATCATATGAAAATATCCGATTATTTATGAGATTACAAGATTTTATATATATATATATATATATATATACAAAGGGAAATGTATAAGATAGCGAAGAGTGTTTCTATTTATTCTGTTTAAAAGGGGGGGGTAACATGTTCGTTAGTCCCATGTCACCTATCTGGATATCCATCTGTATCCAGAAGTGATGAAATGCGTCCAGTTAGTGATATATAATTAGTATAGAGTATTGGTCAGAGTGCGCGCTAATAGTCATGTACATATATGTATGACCATGTTCGAGTTAGGGATGTTTGGACGCTCGCTTCGTCTACCCTTGGTACTGGTTACACCAGGCATATATTGCCTAGAAAAAGAATACTTTCGCTGTTGGATGAAACACCCCACAGAAAGAGCAAACGCAGAAACTGCCCAACTCAAGTGAGACGTTCCTATCTAGATTAACCAACACAGCAGTGAAATATCCTCCTCCGAGAGAGAGAAAGAGTGTGTCTGTGTGTGTTGTCTGACTTGGTACTGGGAAATCTTGCGTATTGTCTATGAAAAGCGGTTGATTCGCAGTCAGATTTCTAGTTCTGGCAATGCTTTGAATCTGCCTTTCTTTCACGTATATCATCAGCCAACCACTTGGAATTGCTATTATTCATGACTGTTAATTGGCTAATGTTATGATGGTGTTCAGAACACGATTGAATGAAACGTTGTTGTTTCACGGCCACTTCTGTGAACAGAGTACGCTAAGTAGGGCCGAGTGAACTGTAACCTTAATTAGGTCAAGTGAAAGGTGAAACACCATTCAGACTTAGCCAGACCGGGATTTGAACACGAACGCTAGCAATATGTGACCAATCGCGCTTTCAGTTATGCCATGGGGACACCCTTCACAAAATAGAGTGTAACTTCGTGTCGGAACTCGGCGAACAATGTTCAAATTATGAACTATGTCCATGAATCGGCTTTTTAGTACACATTTAGGCCTACATATCTAACTAATCTCAACTGTATATTGTAATTTTGTTGTTAAGTATGCCATCTCTGTTTCATCATCGTAGTGCCAGAAACGACTCAAATCAAATCAAATATCAGCTGAATACAGAGAATATATATATGTATATATATCGGGACATTTTAGTAAGGGTTATTGATGTAAGGTAGGCCTTTATATTAGTCAATATTTGAATCAATGTTTATAACTAGGGTTACATTATACTTACTAGATGATGATGACACGAGCTAATACAATAGAAAATGATCGGAAACTGTCTATAATTGTTTTCATGCTGGCTACTGAGGGAATGCACGATTTACAACACACACACACGCACATGCTGTTGTAATCTAATAGAACCCGACCTGAACGTTGTTCCTTCTGAAATATATGTTTACGTTCTCTCCCCCCCCCCCCATTTCTTCAAATCAACCCTGTCACCCAAACAGCAAATCTGGAAAAAGTTCATAAAAATGACTGCATACCACCATCTGCCAGGTCCTGGCCCTATATGATACTATGATATGCGTGGACTTGTTAGAAACATGATGTTGATAAACAATCAGTCTGTAGCAGAATTAGTCATTGTTATCTGCTTGCATCATTTTAGTGCCATCGTGCTGTCGTATTGTCGGAGAGAAGAAAATCGACATTACTCGGGTAATGAATAATGATGAACCGGCTTCTGCTGCTGGTGGTGATGATGAGGAAATTAAGGTGGACGAGTTAAATGAAGCGTAACACAAAGACGATGACAATGATGATGATGATGATGACGACATACTTATCTTATTGGCTAAACCACCCAAGAAGGTGTTAATCAGTTATGGTTGATAAATGATAACTAATCTTCAGCATAAACTGATGACTGACAAAGTAATCGTTTGAAGACACTGGTGATGTTTAACTGATTACATGTAACTGTTTAGAGAAGATTGATTACAAGGGCCCCACAAGAATACATTGATTATACAATATCGACAATAGAATAGTAACTACGGAATACAAGTTACAGAATTACGATTATCAAAGCACTGATTACATAAATCATTATTATAAAAGACTCATCGAAATCACTTGTTGCGGGATTTTGATGTGTGTGTGTGTATCTATATATGTGTGTGTGTGTGTGTGTGCGCGCGCGCGCGTGTGTGTGTGTCTGTGCGTGCATGGACGCACCCGTTTGTGTGTTTATAGTGGCGAAGATCCGGAAGGCGTCAACCTATTGCGAGGGAATTGTATAAATATGTGTTGACGTTGTAGATGAGCCGAGATTAAGCTTCTGGTAGTTTTCTTCAATTTCGTCATAAATATGACTTTTCCTATACCTTGGGTCAATAATATGAGGCCGTATCCTGCCAGCATTTCCTTCACTACCGTTTGATCCGTATGGCGAGCTTTCGCTGAAATGGTAATAAAATCTGGAGTGAAGATTATGGACGACAGAATAATGATAACGATGATGAAACTGCTTCTGTTACTGATAATGATGATGATGATGATGATGATGAGCACGAGAAGGATGGTGATGATGTGGACGAGTTGAATAAGGAGTAACACAATGACGACGACCACGATAATAATGATGATTATCATAATGATATGATAATGATGATGATGATCACATACTTCTCTTAAAAGAACAGTCCACCTTCATTTAAAATTATGAAGACTAATAGAACTATGTCCAGAAATGATGTCAAAATGTGAAAACAATCATCCTCGTAATAAATAATCCAATTCAAAGTGCCGATTAATCGCCTTTTAAGGGCCTGTATTTTGAAGCTAGACAAAGACCAGAAGCTCCAGAATGCTGACGTCACTTGAACCCAGCAATTTGACCGGAACTCTGCCATAACCCAATTAAAAACATGTAAGCAAGTGTGTTGGCCAATAATAATTCCAGAACAAAACGTAGTAATCTCGCTAAGTTTACATCATGATTGGCATTCAGCCATATCAGTTTAAGCCAGAAGAATCATTACAGGATGAAGATGATTTCGGTTGTCTCGAAGAAAGCGAAACCATCGAAGAAAGCGCGAGGAGAACCGGGAACAGTAATTGGTGTCTATGTGAACTCTGTGTACTCGGGGCCCAGGTGACGTCAGAGCATTTGACTTTTCTCCTTCCCGCCATCGAATCTGGCGTCCGGTGCAGCTGTAATGGCGACCTCCAGTAATTGGGATTATTTCCATATACAGTCAGAATCCGTTAATGCGGACATCGTTTATCCGGCAAATCGACTTTCCAACACGTTATTGCCTGTGATGGATTTATCTCCATTATAAATGTCTCTTTAATCGGGAAAAATCACGTTCCGCGTTCCGACACTTTCATTTCGCCAACAGAATGTGACTTTTCAATGTAAAATTACCTGGATAAGCACGGTTATTGCATATTGGTTTAGATACGGAGGTAAAGGTTACTTGCTATCAGTAGATCAAGTCCAGGGCGCCTCCGTGGTCTAGCGGTAGCGTGCTGGACCACATATCACTACCACCCGTGTTATCTGAAGGTTGTTTCGTCTTTCACTTCGTCTCATTACATTTGGAAGTCGCTCGGCCCATTTAGCCTACCTTGTGCACAAAAGTGGCCGTAAAACATCAATCATCATCATCATCACCAGTGAGAAGACTCCGTCGCGTTCATATTTCTGCTGCCCAGAAGTGTGACATCTGTCAACTAATTCCGCTAAACAGATCTTTATGTTGGATTTTTATTCTGGTCATTTATCATCATAATTATTGAAAATAAATAAATACACCACGAGATTATAAGTGTCATTGTGGTTCCAATGGATGTTACATATTATTTTTGTTATCGGTACCTACAACGGCATGTCTTTACGATCTAAAATGTGTGACACAGACTACCGCTGTGTCACGGACTCGATATTCCGACATTCGCATTTATCCGACATATTATCGTGTGACAAACCTTGTCGGATTAACGGATTCTGACTGTATCTATGATATCGGGTATATTTCGTGATTACTATTGTGGAATTTTTGTTTACTGTTATAAGCGTTACATATTTAAGTAATATTATTTGAGGTTCTAATCAGTTACGGTTGATAAATGATAACTAAATATCAGAATAAACTGATTAATGACAAAGTAATCATTTGAAGAATATCAAACGACACTGATGATGTTCAACTGATTGCATGTAACTGTTTACATAAGATTGATTACAAGGACCCCCCCCTCCCCACAAGAATGCATTGATTATACAAGATCTACAGAATATTAGTAACAGAATTACGATTATCAAAAACACTGATTACAGAAATCATGATTATAAAAGACTCATTGAAATCACTTGTTATGAGACGTTGGTGTGTGTGTGTGTGTGTGTGTGTGTGAGTGTGTGTATGTGTGTGTGTATGTGTGTGAGCATATGTGTGAGAGAGTGTGTGTGTTCAGAGTGATCTTCTAGATACACTGTTAGGTTTCTACCTGTGTGGCATGATCCCGCCATCAAGAAACTTTCCTTTTTCTCGGTCAGAAGGATGAGGCAATTGTTTTCCATTATTTCCTGTACCAGCTGAGGCTTTCTTACTTCTCCCTTTTCTGAAAAGGTAACAAAGTCTAAAGGTATCCACATGCGAGAAATGAACTTACCAAAATGGTTTAAAGAGATACTGAGTAGGAGTGTGAGAATATGAGTTGGTGATGAGTGAGTGACTGAGTAGGTGATTGACTGACTGACTGACTGACTGACTGACTGACTGGTGAGTGAGTGAGTGAGTGAGTGAGTGAGTGAGTGAGTGAGTGAGTGAGTGAGTGAGTGAGTGGTGGTGAGTGAGTGAGTGGTGAGTGAGTGAGTGAGTGAGTGAGTGGTGAGTGAGTGAGTGCCTCGCTCGGTCACACGTAGAATATATGTCGAGGGGGCTATATCATACTGAAATGATAACTTGGGATGGAAAATGCCACAGAACTGGGCAATCCTGGGATTTGATTCCACAATCCAGATTTTTGCAGCAGAACTACAGAGTGCTCCTGAAAATGAGTAGTAATCATCACGTCATCACCACCACCACCATCATCAAATGCTTGAAAACAAAATCAGTCCCAAGCGGCACAGTATTAGCCACGTCAAGTGGCAGCCGTTCCCTCCGTTTTGGACGTAACCAGGCACTACGTTATCAGGTGATGTCATACAGCTGCCTCGTAAACTGATAATTACTAAGGAACAAAACTTAACTGGTTTCGTCGACAGACAAACACTATGATGATGGCAATTATGATGCAGATCAACACCAAGCCAGCACCGACGGCAGCATACAATATCCCATTGTCTTCTGATGTAGTAGATACTTCTATGACGTCAATCACTTTCACATGAAGACTCTGAAAACAACACAAAATCTTTTATATATATATATATATATATATATATATATATATATATATACCCATAAACGATTTATATATATATATATATATATATATATATATAAGTAAATATAATTTTATTACATCATTGGGTGTTGTTCTTCGATGTGCTTCAAGACAGCGGGGAAATAAATCCGACTTTCTATGTTGTCCACGAAATTCCATTTTTGTACTAAATAATATTGATAATTCACATCTAATGCATTGTTCTTTATGTGATTAGTGAACTCTGAATAGCTCTGCCTGCTATTAGGAAAATGGATCATTTTATATTATACTCAACCGTCCCACCTCCGCCCCCCGTAGTATTTATATACGTTTCTGTTGCTATGCCACCGGGTGTTATTTACACACTCCCACTGGCTGTCATAAACACAGTGGTGTACCTTAGCTTCGATGGTACTAGAATGTTTACATTTATTTCTTCTAACTACCACGATGACGTGTACTTTTCCTGCGTACATGCGTTGACCCGATATAGGTAGCATGTCCCTCGCCTTTATTTGCATAATTACTTACTACACTCTTACGTAAATAAAAAAACGGCTGCCATGTTACACAACATCACTTTCATACTTTAGATACCACATCGTTGTTCTATACAAGAACTTTCCAACAAAAGAAACCATGCCACTCGTTGTTAACTATACATCCACCGGGCTGGAACTACGACGTTACTTCGTATTCGCCACCCATTTACCTGTTCCAGATGTCCTATGCTCTTCGTTACTGCCTCCTTTATAATATTAGATGGTATATAATGAGCATCTGGCGAGGTCGACCTCTTTTTGCGCTCATTCTTGATACAATATTGCTGGTATGTGGCTCCCGGAATTGTGGCCAAAACTTTCAACCTGAAACGAGTACAGAGTGGATATGTTAAGAGTTTTTCACCTAAAACATCTCTCTCTCTCTCTCTCTCTCTCTCTATTAATTAATGTTGTTGTTTTACGGCCACTTTGGTGCTTTTGGGCTGAGAGACCTCCAAAAGGTAATAGACGGAAGTGAAATACGAAACACCCTTCTTACCTAGCCCGGCCGGGGTTTGAACCCAGGTGTCATAGATCGGTGGCCAACTGTGCTATCAGTTAGGCTAAGGAGGCGCCCCGTACATAAATGATGACTATGGCAATGGATTGTTATATAACACTCACTCACTCACTCACTCACTCGGGAGATTTATTGCGCTTTGTCCGAGCGAAATTTACGAGCATTTAAATCGGCAACATTTCGTCAAAGAGCAATAGAATACATTATTTACTCATACAGTGAAGGGAAGATGATGATGATGATTGGTGTTTTACGGGCACCTTTGTGCACATGGTAGGCTGAATGGGCCGTTCATACAGTGAGGAAAGGGGGCCATAATTTTATACAATAAAGGGCCGAGCGAAAGATGAAGAAATTTAAACGAGCATTGAAAGTATAAATAGAGAAAGTGACGTCATCTTCGGCAAAGGTCGTCTGTATTCGTGGATGCTTGGAAATAAACCAGCTGGTTTGGCGTCAAGGCGCTTATTAAAGCATTGATACTGATCAGCCGAAAACCTTCTGTCGATTTGTTGGCGTGTGAAGTGTGAACTATTGTAAATATATTTCTATACATTGCACTTGACCATTTTCCGGATAATCTAGATCCCATCACACCTAACAGCATATACTAAGAGACGGAAAACTAGACGTAGACAAACGTCTATTAAACGATCAACTTAAACGCATAAGGATTAGCTATTAGGTTTCAGTAAATCATAGTGTTTACTCAGGTTTTAGGCAATATTTCGTTCTAGTCCAATAATAATCCATTGTGCAGTATTGCTACTTTGTTTTAAGCTTAGTCGTTTGGTTGCTTAATTATGTAGGTAGAGTGTACACACCACGAGTTTGTCGTGTGTTCAACTCACGCTGTTATTAGTATGTTGGCTGACGCGCCCAGAATCTATACGAGGCCTAACTACTTACTCCGTGGTGTCAAAAGGTAGGTTTTTTTGTATACATGTGTGCTTCCGCTTTCTGTACGTAGCCTACACACAACCACTTCCCTGTGGGCGTGACGCGTGATATACCGTTGAACTACTCCATATATATATATATGAAGGCCATACAGTACGTGATATACCGCTGCACTACTCCAGATATATTTTGAGGCCATACAGTACGTGATATACCACTGTATTGGTCCCTATATTTTATTTTAGCCCATACTATAGGTGATATACCGCTGTGCTACTCCCGAAATATTTTGAGGTCATACTGTATCGTTGTACTACTCTTTATATATATTGAGGCCTTACAGTACTTGATGCCATACTATACCTGATATACCGCTGTACTATTCCCGATATATTTTGAGGTCATACTGTACGGGATATATCGCTGTACTACTCCCGGTACAATTTAATGCCATATTGTACAGGATATACTTCTGTACCACGGCGCATATATTTTTAAGGTGGTTATTATAAGCGATACAACGATCACCACACCCGAGGGCTCTCCTTACCTTATAATCTTCTGATACCAGCTCACTTTCGGGTAGCCATTAGCCAGCCAGATGTTATTACTAGGCACGAAGTTGTAGACCGTCAACGGGTTAAGCCTAAAATATACAACAGACTGTGGTAGAGCATCTCCGAGAGGAGAGACAAATATCGATTGGATGGCGGGAAAATGGACAGCGTCTGTTAATCTAAACGGATGTAAATATGACAATGTAATCATCTTACCAGACATCCCGACCACAACAAGCTGATGACCCCTTTGTGCATATCTCATTGATGAACTGACGTATTATCTCGAGCAAGGTGTCCTGCTTCTTTAGTAACTGGGAAAGAAAGCTAAGTCTTTGATATAGCACGACATAGCAGTAGTAGCAGCAGTAGTAGTAGTAGTGGTGATGATGATGATGATTGGTGTTTTACGGCCACTTTTTTGCACATGGTAGGCTAAATGGGCCGATGTAGTAGTAGTAGTAGTAGCAATGGCCTGATTGGGATTTGCAAAATTGACTGGGTAACTCAAACGAAGGAGACAGTGTGGCTGCAAGATGTGGCTTCCCCGCGTGGAATAATGCAAAAAAAACACATTTATAACCTCGAAATGGTGACATATTAGGGAAAGGGAGAACCCTGGCAAATTGCCAAACTAAACGATAAAGTCCAGCTACTATAATGCCGAAGTCGGGAATCGAATTCTGTGGACTACAACAACGATCAAGGAAATACAACACCGTGACAGCTCGGCCACAGGGGTGTACAAGAGTCAGTAGGAAATGTCTGGAAATCGTTTAAAATTTGTCAAGCATTTAATAAATTCTTTGGTGACCAATAATATTTTCAGATAATTCGAATAACACTGACTTTCTTTTTGTATTATTTGACACGTTTTTCTGGGTAGAAATGTAGTCGTAGGTTTGTGTTTACAAGCATCATTTTCAGCTGGCCACCACGTGGCTAATTGCTTATACAGCAGAATATACACGCATGCTCCGTTTGGCACAACAAAAGTAGTGACGTGGCACACATAACCCGATGAAAACGGACAGGACCGAATATTCAAAAGGATGCCTTACCCGATTGCTGCTGAATTTCTGCGTACGAACATTTAGATTATCCACGCATTGTAATGTCTTTAGCGTTGACTAAAATTACGTTTTAATCAACCTAAAGTATTAAGTGGCTCCAATTAGTCTCATCTACAGTTTTAATAAATAATTGTTTGTTTTAGAGTTGAATGGAAATTTCGCTTTAATAAACTTTGATAAAAATTGCTCTATGATGCTGGTCGACTATGTCAATGTTAATAATAATAATATAATTTAAATTAGAAACAAAATCAACATTAAAGATGTTGGCATCTAACAGGGATACAAATATGACAGAATCACTTCCGGCTAAGCTATGTTATAAATACTGAAAGGATATTCCGTACTTAACAGATTGGTAGCAAGTTCAGTGATTTAAAATGTTGATAATAAAATCACGTTAGTAAAATAATTAAGATTAAGACTAATCCCAAAATGATACTTATTATAGTATTTCAGCACCAAGTACCACGTGATCCAGGTATTAGTACAGCGATTTGAGTATCAATAACCATGTATACCCGAACTATTATTATAGAATGTAAATATGGGATGACTAATCGTACAATTTGGATGTAATTTATAATCAGCAAGAAGGAGCTGACTTTCAAATATGTCATTCGGTGGCAATTCGAGAATATCCTTAACTTTCAGTCATAGGAATCCGTAAGATACCGGTTCCTTGTTTGCGAATTCCCAGACAAACATTATACAAACATAGGGACGAGTCGGAATCGACGCCAGAACTGCAGGTGTGCAACTCAGCGCTCTACCAGCTGAACTATCGCGGCGTCCTTCCAGTTATGAGAAAGACTTCGAAACGGCTCGATTTTTATTCATCTGCGAATAGTAAAATAAAACATAACTTACGCCTTCTGCCGACTTGTCATCAGCAACCTGGACTTTAACAATGACACCTTTGGGCTGCTCAGCTTTAAGTTCTGTTCGAGAAAACAAACACAAGTTAGAAAGATTTCATCGACGTGTTGACAATTATCTAAAACGCGGCATATCAACATGTCGGTGGGGGGGGGGGTTAGTAGGGAGAGATACAAAAAACTAAGATTATAGGTTACACTCTAGTGTCAATGCGTCAATTTCGCTTCATACCAATACGATTATTTACCATCATGTTTTAATAAGTATGTTATCGGTAAGAGTTCATAAACTAGCCATGATCCTGTCTGGTGTTCTTTTAAACAGAAGACGTGCTATGTCATTAGGTTTTAGGGGATGGATAGGTTTTGTGTAATGCCTTCCAGCTCAGATACATACCAGTACACTGATCCTTGTTGCAAAGTTCGGTGCTAATTTCAGGAGCCAAACAGCCCAAGCATTCCCTCAGACGAGTCCGGATCCCGTAGTCGCACTGCTTGCTGCAGCCGGACCAATCGCCCCACTCCGTCCAGACAGACAGCCCCTTAATGGAGCATCTGGACTCTCTGGATCTCGTTTTGCACTGGCAGTTGAAGCCGGTTCTGTAGGGATTGGGTTGACACCGTACGCCTTCGGGACACGCCGGCGACAAACACTTCTCGGTTGACTGAATCGTACACGAGTCGTCGCAGTCGCAAAGGTACTGGTGAGTTTTACTCCGGATCTGCTTTATGGAGCAGCTTGAAGTGGCCATGCACCCGCAGTCGATGGTATTGATCCTGAATGTTTGTCTATCGGAGGCGCCGCAGCTATCAGTGACCTTCACCTTTATAGTGACGTCACGCGATACTTCGCTGGAGACGTGGAGCAGGCCTCGAGACATCAACGAGATCCCCGACACAACGAGGGACGAATCCAGAGAAAACGACAGCTCGTTCTGGCTGTCCGAATCTGTGGCTAACAGATACGAATTATAGTCATCATATCTGAGTTTATATATGGTGAAGGGGCCGCTTAGAACTGGATGCCTATTACCTGTAATAAAAAAAACAATTCTAATACAGAAATAATCCGTTATTCTGAAAAGGTTTGTCACATGATATTATGTGAATGTCGGAATGTCGAGTCAGTGAAAGATCGCATATTTGTGTTTGTAATTAACCATGAATGATTATGATTGGGTATGAGATAGCCACAGGGAAAGGAAGCATCATGCGTCGGTGTTTATGGTCAAGAACAATTGTAACTGGTTACGATATAGCAGTTATCGAGTGTGGACGGGTTATACTGACAAGATGGCGGTGTGTCTTGCATGACTGAACCAGCGGAAATACTTGACAGCATTTTGGTGTTGTCGGATTATCGAGGTCATTTTACATTGAAATGTCACATTCGGTTGGCGAAATGAAGTGTCGGAGTCAGATTTTGCTGGATTAAAGAGTCATTTATAATGGAGCTAAATCCGTCACAGTCAATGGTGTGTCGGAAGGTCAATTTGCTGTATAAACGATGTCCAAAATGGATTCTCACTGAACAATAATATTAATCTTCTATAAAGAATTTCTATTTAATAATTTAACGCTGTACAGATTCCGATTAAACACCGCACCGTCGTTATGGAAACCTATATAACATAAAAAAATTGTGATCAGTCTTTCCGTTTGTTTGAGTGTTGTTGTGGTTTCTAACTTAAAACAAAATGTTGACAATTTTTGTCAGGGGGAATTATACGAAATCTTTACGATCATTCCAATTTTGTTTTCCTTTCTTGAATGCAATTTCTACAACGATACCATCACTTTTAAGTGAATGGTATATCTCGGCGTTTTAATGCGATGCGTCCTGGAATAACTGATGAATATGCACGTTTTATTATAACGTGACCACCCCGGGCGTGGCTAACTAGACTACTACGGATCTGTTGATTGGTTCCGACTCATCAACATACAGTTAGCAATATGAGAAACACGTGTGCTGTAGATAAAAGTAACAGAAACATAAATAAAACTAGAGCATACGTTTAGTCTAGTACTTTTGCATGACTAAAGATTTATATTTTCTCGAATATATTATTCTGAACGTACTGATTTGAGCTTACGTTCTACGCTTTGGGGTTTAGTAACGGGTATGACGAGAAATAGACAATCTGCGGGAATTGAAACATAACTCTTTGCAGATAAGCTCCATTTTCTCCCATGCTGACGCTAAGTTGTTGACGGTTCTAACCAGGAACATCTTGATCGTGATAGATCGACTGGGGTCGGAAAACAGCCCCAACAATCTATATAGGGAGTAAGTAAGTGAATGAGTGAGCGAGATACTGACTTAGTGGTCGCTTTGTCTGCTAACATCTCTACACATCTAGAACAAACGGTCAAGCAGTGACTCAATGGAATAATTAGTTCATCAAGCCTAAGTAAATTTATTATGAATGAGCTATCTCGCAGATGCAGGTAATCCTGAGATTCGACCCCCCAACTCTACTAAATATCTTGCGAAACGCAACACCGCTCTCTGCTATGTTATAGTTAATTACACCCCACTCCCTGTTGTGTATATATAATTAATTATACCCCGCTCTCTGCTGTGTATATATTTAATTATATCCTGCTCTCTGCTGTGTATATAGTTAATTACACTCCCTCTCTGCTGTGTATATAGTTAATTATATCCTGCTCTCTGCTGTGTATATAGTTAATTAAAACACTCCGCTCTCTGCTGTGTATATAGTTAATTATACCATGCTCTTTGCTCTGTATATAGTTAACTATATCCTGCTCTCTGTTGTGTATATTTTTTAAATTATACCCCCGCTTTTTGCTGTATATATCTTAAATATACCCTGCTTTATGCTGTGTATATAGTTAATTACACCCCCTCTCTGTTGTGTGTATAGTTAATTTTTATAACGATTTATTGAAAAGGGTTTTAATTTTGTTGCGGCGCCACATGAGTTGCAGATAATATTTTGTTATTGTCTAAGATCAAACGTTTTGCACTTTTTACGCTCCGGATTTTTGACCAGGTGAATTTCCAAGGTAACATCACATCATTTCCATCTGAACAAATACAAGATGTCTCCGTCTGGCTGTGGGTTACAGAGGGCGAAAATATCATCAATCTCAATTATTTGACCAGCGAAATGTTATACCCGAAAGCGTTCATTCTTGTAAACATAGTATTGTATATTATATGCAGCCAGTAGATAAAAGTTGTTTAGATTCCTCCACGTCCTTCTTCAACGTTTTGTTTTAAATGATGACAGTCCGGTTTGTATATTTACCATAAACATCTGCTCACTATCTACGACAGACAGGAAGCAACAGCGAGTGTAAACAAATAGGTGCAACGCTTACTTGGTATTGATGTGAATTCGGTTGTTGACACGGAAGGATCACATCGTGAACAGGAAGAGATAAGTGAGTTACTCTCATAGCGTCCGTAGCATCTGTTGTTTATTAGACATGTACCAGTCTGTAAGAAGAAGTTAGATGAAGAGTTGTGAGATGGGTTTATCATGTCTGAATGTCTTACTAGATATTTACAGATTTGTGTCAAAGAAGATAATGCCCCCCCCCCTCATATATATATATATATATATATATATATATATACATGTGTGTGTGTGTTTGTGTGTGATATCGCACACACACACATACATATATATATATATAGAGAGAGAGAGGGGGGGGGAGAAAAGCAATTAAAAAGCAATTATTCCAGTAAGCTAATCCAGATCTAATAAAGCTGCCTAATTATCAGGAGCCATTCAAAATAGCTGTAGAGTGAAACTGTACAACACTATACAGTAATATACAGTAAAATACAGTCATATACAGTAATATACCTGTAGATATGTGAATAGATTAGCCAGTGATAGAAAAATAAAGGTACATTATATAATAACATATAGTGCCCATACTGAGATAATACTACCCTGAATTTACTTTGACTCACATCTATAGAGATATGAATGAGTGAGTGAGTGAGTGAGTGAGTGAAAAGTTTAGCCTTTATACTGGTCACACCTAATACTTAGAGTGTGTGAGTGAATGAATGAATGAATGAATGAGTGAGTGAGTGAGTGAGTGAGTGAGTGACTAATTGAGTGAGTGGGCAAATAGGTGAGTGATTCAGTTAGCTCGATGCTGGTCAAACCTAGTACTTGCAGCCAACAAAGGATATAATTGATAAGATACAAACCTTGACAATACAGCTGTTATCGTTGTTACAGCTGAGACATTTAGAGTCCCAGACTAACAGCTTCCTACCACCTTGATACCGTTCTCCATCGTTACTAATCTCAATGGACCAGTAATGGCGTCCCTTGATGATCGTATTATCATTGTTGTCATTGGTTACCAATGGCGAATCGGGAAGTTCACAGACCACTTCAGTCGAAGTTCTCAGTGTCGCCTTTGTCGTGTAGACCACTCCAAGCTTGTCGTTCCACTAAGCAACGAAAAGTGATTGATTGATTAATTAATCGGTCGAGTGGATGAGTAAGTATGTCATGAGCTAATGAGTGAGCAAGTGGTTACTTTAGCCTTCGGTGCTGGTCACAACTCGGACATACGGCCGAGAGACAATTCTTAGGGGAATCAGTACACAAACACGGGTATTAGTCGGATTTGAACTCTGACCTGGTGGGTTTTTACCGCACTGTACACACACACAAAGCTCTGCCACAGGAGACCCCGACAAATCGCGGAACGACATCGTAAATAATACGTAAACAAACAAACAAACAAACAAACAAACAAACAACAATATATCTCTATATTTTACTCACATCAACAAATGTTATTCTACAAGTCAGTGAACTGTCGTCGGTTACATTTGAAGCCAGAATGGCCACTTGACGACAGGGCCGCTCTCTGACGTCACACATATTACCATTGATTAAATCGTGGATCGTGGGCAGCTGGTCTTCCGGAAGGTGACAGTCGGAACTCCGATAACCTGGATAGGGAGCAACCATACGGATACCACATCACATTCAATCTGATTAAATGTCATATTATCACACAGAAAAATCACCTAGAGCAGCCATCGTCATGATGTTATATCTAAACGGAATGTAAACATCGCGAGCTGGAGAATTAAAGGAATCGTTCTTCGGGTCATTGAAATATTTAATTCTTAGATTTGTTTTTCAAATAAACAGTTTACTCCTGCAAAGTCTGCTGGTATTTCGCGCTTTAGGCGACTTAAACCGGAAAAAAACACAAATATTAGCGGATTCAAGTTTAGTTTATATCCTTTCAAATAGTGATTATCTTATTATTTGAGGAATAATTAAGCGCGACTGACGTCATAAACGCCAGTAATAACCGTGAACATCAGCAGCTATCACTACAGGCTGAGTGAGTGAGTGAGTGATTTTTGCTAAAATTGTGCGACCATTGCAATTGTTAATGATTCCATCACCGAATAGATTCTATTTTGAGGAAGCAATCAATTTATTTAATTATTGTTCTCCTGTACTTACACACATACCTCATATTACAGTCAAAGGTTGCACCCAAATCATCATCATCATCATCATCATCAATGTCACTCAATTGCACCGTTCACATCGTAAAAGAGTTGTATTTAGCAGCGAGTGTTTCTAAACCTTTTGAAAACTATACAATCAAACGAACATTTTTTTTGGGGGGTGAGTGATATTGTTTTTGTTGTTTTCATATATTTTTGGTATATTTCTTGTAAACACTACGCCTACCATCTCCCCCCCCCTCCGAGACCTCCCTTATTATTTGGCCATCTTGAACAAATAAGCGAGAATGCTCGTCAATTTTGGTCTGTACCTCGTTAGAACTAATTAAGTCCTTTGAGCCACGTTACAAACCAACTTCTTTATCCTCCCTATATATTAATGTTTGTATGGTAATTATGAATAATTATTGCGTAGTAATTATGAATAAATGCAGCTAGGGCTTTTCTGATGAATTGGTGGGAATTTTTAGAAATAACGATAACAGACGAGAGGTGTTCTAAATGGACTGGGTGTAGTTAGTCAACTAGTCACTCTATGGACTAAATTTCAATATACACACACACACAGACACACACACACACACACACACACACACATATATATATATATATATATATATATATTAGGAATTAGTATACCACGTGTCTTTAAAGAGGCGATTCACAAACCATTTCCAGAGTCTTAAATCAAAATGAGTCAGGGATCATTTAGTTATTCATTCGGTACTATTCTCAATTAAATCATATACAGAGGGAAGGTCTAGTCCCTAGTGAGACAATTCCCTCGGTAAATAAATTGATCCCATCATTTCTTACCCGGATAGCAGCTGCATTGCTGACTGGAGCAATCGCCATGCCCGTTACAATTTCCCGGACACATATCATTGAAGAGACTCTGATCCAGAATACCCATGTCGCCATCTGACGTCTTCTTCCGGAGTTTCTCTTGAGATGAGGCTCCAAAAAAGCATTCATGTTCGTAACTGGCTAGAGCCAAGGATGTGATGTCCGCATTGTCTGTTCTCTGGTATGAGGAGAAAATAGATAATATTAATATAATATACGGCCACAAATTGTAAATATTGCTGTATTGCGGCCACTTTTGTAGACTAAATGTGTCGAGCGACCCCCAAACGTAAAAACTAAAACATGGCCCGAGTTTGAACCCATGTACTATAGATCTGTGGCCAACCACGCTACCAGTTAAGCGGTGGAGGTGCCCCACGAACATACGCTAGTGAAATTCCAACTAAATTAATACGTTATTCGCTATTATATCTTCCTAGCTTTTAAACGCTTCATCTTTAGCTAACAAAAAATTGTCATTTTGATGCTGTAATGCCGTCACCTCACATAAGGAGAGGGACAGTCTATCAACCATAGTCAACTTCATCAACATCTGTTTTTGGCCTTATACAACATACGTTTAGGCTTATTGTATTGTGCGCTTAACATTTTTCGACACGACTGGCGATAAACATGGTCAACTGATAACCGAGGCATATATAAATTAACTAGTGCAATATTTCACATACGTGTATAAGCCGTAAACAGAAAACAAATACAGATTGCTGAAAATAGGTTTTTTTTTTCTTCTTCTTTAGAATAAACTTCAAACAAAGTCCTGTTATGGTCAATATCAGCAAGATGTTAGTCCAATCAGATGACTGATACAAGATTAAAATGAAGCCAAGCATTTCTATACTTGCTTTAAGTTCAATACGATTAGGCATCTTATTCCACAGCCTGGGAGGATGACATTTCTGTGAGGCTTTTTGGTATCGTCAAAAGTTAACAAAGCTCAGATCGGAGTAGTCTCACTGGTATGTAGTTTTGGATCAGATCGCTTAGATTCAGTGGTACAGTGGTGATGTTCCACCCAGTACTTTGAATGTGCGAAACGCGGGATGTTTGTTCTACAGTGAAACGCACACGAAGCTAGTGCAGCTCGAACACAAACTGGCGTTATATGTTCTCTACATTTTGCAATCAACACAGTCTTTTATGTTTAGTCCTTTACGTATAGGATGTTTATCAGAGAGAGAGAGAGAGAGAGAGAGAGAGAGAGAGAGAGAGAGAGAGAGAGAGGGAGAGCAACCAAACACACACACAGAGCAAGTGAGTGTGTGATATGACTGAGTGAGTGATTGATACGAGTTATGTGAGTGAGTGAGTGAGTGAGTGAGTGAGTGAGTGAGTGAGTGAGTGAGTGAGTGAGTGAGTGAGTGAGTGAGTGAGGGAGTAAGTGAGTGAGTGAGTGCCATAGTCATCATTTATTTACTTACGAATAAGCCCTATATTTCTTATTTGATAATAACAGGACTTACATATAGATTTATTATTAATATTATTATTTATTATTATTGTTATTAGGTTGATATTAATCACAATATCCTACCTCGATTTCTCTATATTTCTCCGAAGTGTAACTTATCTTGAAGTTAATTTCATTTATTAATTTGTAATAACATACCTGGATAGCTTTGACACATTTCACCACCACTTCCTCGTCTCCTATCCCGACTACATTTCGACATTTAGCATAAAAAGGCAACTTCCTCAGCGTCGTCTGACACTTTGTTTTCGCCTGGTATTCGGTTAATCCGCTAGGGGTAGGCCACGTGGTTCGTACAGGTGGCGCTGTATAACCATCACCGTAATCAAATGGGTAAGACCAATCGATTTGTAAATCTCTTTGTTGATAGGCTGCATCTTGGTCTACGTCTGTTGTATACAGGTATAGAATGAGTGAGTGAGTGAGTGGGTGAGTGGGTGGGTAGTGGCTGGTCGAGTGAGTGAGTGAGTGAGTGAGTGAGTGAGTGAGTGAGTGAGTGGTGGTGGTGGTGGTGGTGGGGTGGTGAGTGTGGTGGTGGTGAGTGAGTGAGTGAGTGAGTGAGTGAGTGAGTGAGTGAGTGAGTGAGTGAGTGAGTGAGTGAGTGAGTGAGTGTTAAAAAGTAGTAGGTAAAAAACGGAATTGGAATTGATATTTGATAATTTGGAATTGGAACTGAAAACGTTGATGTGAAATTGAAATTGACCAAATGGAATTGAGTGGAATTGGAAGTGGAATTGACAAAATGAGTCAGACAGATAGATAGGCAATGAGCCCACACTCGTAAGTCCTGGATTTACAGGTATGATATATTACAGGTTCTTACCCTTCTCCGCAATAACTGTGTACTTTGTTATTTTCTCTGGTACATCTACTGCTGATCCAGGAGGGCCGACCCCATTTACCCCTGGAGATCCAGCATAACTTCCTGGATCAATCAGTTCTTCAGCTCCGCAGGTGAAGGTGTCTTCCTCCGAACATGAGCAATAATCAACTGGAAGTATTTCTATGTTCCTCTGATCTGGTGCTTTGTCGAAAAAGCTCTGTGAGCGCTGGATTCTGTAGAGGAATATAGCCAGATTTTATTTGATGTTTATGATGATGATGATGATGATGATGATATATAATAAGAACCAACAACAACAGTAATCCTAGGGATAAGACAGCTGTCACACCATAGTCCTCCCGCTATATATATATATATATATATATATATATATATATATATATATATATATATATATTGATAACAATACAAATAATAAAATGATGATGATGATGATGATGATGATGATGATCATCATCATCATAGCCTTGTTTCAAATAATTAATTATCATATTTTCCATCTTTTTGGGGGTCAGATTTAATATTTTATCATAATAATATTTATTATTTGTTATATCAGTCACGAAATGTGTCCTATGTCGAGGGGAGAACTTCGTCTTCAGTTCAACTTCCCACTAACGTTACTAATCTGGATGCATCTTCTTTAATGAGATTCCGTGTTTATAAGCTGGAGCCATTTAGTTCACTGACCTGAACGCGGTGATGTCGGACATTAAGTTAGGATCTGGATCGTTCCTCGGATTTCCGTCGTAGCTGCCACACAATCCGGACGTGCTGCCGTAGTCCGTACTCGTAGTATGGATGAATACATCGAGACCATGTGACTTGACGTCAGCCACCACGTGTGCACCGGAAGGCAGATTAAACTGAATGAATGAATGAATGATATCAGGAGATGCAACGTTAGAATGAAACTAATTAATAAATAGAAACGACGATTATATTAGGTAAATTATATATATATATATATATATATATATATATATATATTATATATATATATATAAGAGAGAGAGAGAGAGAGAGAGAGAGAGATAAATAAATTCAGAGAGTTATACAGATAGCTAGTGGCTTTGAAAGAGACATAATGATGTTTAGGCCAACATTGAAAGTTTGAGAGACAGAGTGATGGTCGGAGAGAGAGAGAGAGATAGAGAGAGAGAGAGAGAGAGAGAGGGGCGACATATCCCAAAAAAAAATTTGCTTTGATTTGAGACGATATAAGCAGGATACATAACAAGGACCAGTCTATTTACCATAATGTTGAAATTGGTCAGGTGGTATATCGAATTCAAATCCTCTTGAAAAATAGTTACAGAATTTAAAAAAGACGGCACGAAGCAAATGAATTTTATCAACATCATATGTGATTGTTTGATATATAATTTCCTGTATTAACTAATTTCCAATAAATATTCAGTGTAAAATATCTTAGAGCAAGTTAGTCTAATTAAGGTGCTATGTGAAATATTTTAATTATTATTGTATATATCTTAAAGTCACAGTAAACGTTGATTATAAAAGCTCAGATATAACCAACTAGTAGCTTAAATCGAAATGGTTTGCTGGTCCTGCCAATCTCCCACTTACTTCAATAGTAAATAAACTGAGATATAACGAAATTCATACAACGAAATTCATACAACGAAATCTGGCTTAATACGAAATTCCACGTGAATTATTTTTGCGGCGTTTTCAATTGACAGTCTAGCAACTGTTATGCAATTGTCCCGATAACTGAAATCTTTAAGAAAATAATTGATATAAAATTGATATAAAACTACTATTAGTTACGAACTGCAAACTTTGCATTAACTTACAAAACCACTTAAATACAAGTGATGACCTTTCAGGATATGCCACAATAGTATAAACCAGTATCTACTGACACAAAGTTGCAGGCTGTTGACGAAGTTGAAAAACAAAGCGATATCCAAAATCAGTTCGAATAATAGGCGTTTCCTTTAGCACATTGTCGACGTGATCTTGTGGAAATTCATGGAAACGCATTAGAACTGAATGCAGTGACGGAAGTAGACTGCTCACCAACCTTGTGCACAACAACTCGTTAGTGATAAAAGATTATTGGTGTCATGGCGGGAAAAGATCAAAAGGAGAGTTGACCATTCTACGCTAGGGTAACATGACTGAGAGAGAGAGAGAGAGATGTTTCAAAGGGGCTCACATAACTTCCCTCCCCTCATCATAACAGCAAAAGACACAGTTCAGTTGACATCTTCATTGTTCTCTGAGCCAGAGCGCAAGCTGCCCTAAAACGGAAGATTTCCACGATTTTAGACAATTAATTGTTGTTTTCTTCCAAACAGAGAACAAATTTGTTACTTCTATGGCAACTAATATATTTTTCTAATTTTCATCAATTATCGCCCATACGTCTGTTAGTTGATGTTGATATTGAATATTTGGCATTTAGATTTGACAGTTGCCATTTAGATTTGAAAACTTGGATTACTGGAAATGCCATTATAATTAAATGATTTCCAGTTACCCTTGAACTTCGAATGTTGGTCATCATTGTCAATCTTTCTTGGTCACTCGAGAACTAAAGGATGCTCCGATGGTGATTAGATGAACCTTGGTCAGTCATGCCTCGGCCATATTTGTCAAAAGTAACCGGGGCAGAAGATAAGACAAAGTACTCTCGGATCTCTCTCTCTCTCTCTCTCTCTCTCTCTCTCTCTATATATATATATATATATATATATATATATATATATATATATATATATATATAAAATACAAAAATTATCACGTACCGAGAAACGCTTTCCTGGGCCATCTCTAGTGATTCGGAACCGTTTTGGTGGTTTTACATCGTACCGGTAGATGGCAGTACGGGACAACGTAAAACCACCGGAAACGTAATCGTTGCATGCGTCCAGAATGGCGATGCTGTTGCCTTCTCGAACCGCAACGCCGCACACGCAGGCATGACCCCCGAAACACATTTTGGATGTCTTTGTCCGAATCTGAACCTGAAAGGTGAGACAGTGCAGTTATAATATAGTAAAGACGTTTAGAAGATGTTCTTCGATACTTGCAGATATGTTATATGAATCGTGTGGAGATCATAAAGAAATACTTCTATAAAACATTATTTAACTTTTTTACAAATCGCTCCATTTATTATGAACACATTTAATCAAATTTAGCTGCTGTTGACTGGAGAAGAAATTGAATATTTCGTTCGAAAGTGACCTTGACCTTATTGTTATTACATTATGATAATATTGACAAGACTTCCGTTTTACAGGCCAAGCTTGTATAACGTCATGAGCAAGAACCGTTCAAATTGGCTATGAGCAGTGGTATTGTCCATAGGGTTGCCATTACCATATATGTCAAATGTTTACATGGAAATAATGATTCACACTCAGGTATTCTGTTATACAGCAACGAAAATGCTTCTGAAACGGCAGCTATAACTGGCGATAGATGGTGTGCGTGCGTGCGTGCGTGCGTGCGTGTTTGTGTGTGCACATTTATTTTAAAGGAAACGCCGACGTGTGAACTAAATATAACGTTTGTATTACGCAGATTAATCAGTGAACTCGCCTCATAGATTCTTTTTGTCGAACTCTTCAGCGCCAAAAGCTCGCCCTTCCCGGGAAATCCATATTGTCTGAAGTAGAACATTAAATCATGAATATTTCTCCATCTTGTGTGTTTATAATTAAGGATGATAGGTATCTGGGCTTTGAACACTACTACAGACAAATTTCTATCATTAATTACTGTGAAGATGGCAACAAATAACCCTTGCTCCGTTGTCCAATTTTCGGGCATCTTCTAGCGTAATGTCGTGTCACTAACAACTGTTTATGTGCCATTATATTCGAAACGTTTCTAAACCTGCCATTTACACGTGTTAGTTCTCAAAGTGAAAAACGGAAGAAAAGATCGATGACTATAATTATTTTAGTCATTTATGACTATATTCTAGTAGAATATAGTCATATGAAATAATTCTAGTCATTGGCCTTTTCTTCCGTTTTTCACTTTGAGAAAAGACAACGAATAGAATTATTCTAGTTATTTATGATTTGTTCTAGTAGAATATAGTCATATATGACCAGATCCTTCACGCGAGCGTGAACGCGCGCGCACACACACGCACAGAGAGAGAAAGAGAGAGAGAGAGAGACTCTCTCTCTTTCTCTCTCTCTCTCTCTCTCTCTCTACCTGAAATAACAAACAATAACTGGTAATAATGTACATTTAGTACGTACAGGTCGAGCCTATTTAATGATCGAAGCTTTATATAACCATAGATCTGCTCTTATATTTCACGTTCGATTAAAGCATGACTAACTGGCGAGAATAACGGAGAACTCTGGCCATAAAGTGGAATATTAAACCCTTAAAGTGTCGGATGCTGGGAGACACTACGTTATTCAACGGTGTCAAATGCTCGTGGCTTCTTGTATCATTAGCAACAAAACGTTCAAGACGAGTACTTAAGTAGGCCGTAGTTCACCGTCAGACACGGATTTGAGGTTTATAAGTAATGGACGATTAAGAACACCTGGAACGACTACTTTCGGGAAGTCGGCACCATAACGTCTTTTGGGAAGGTTATTTCAAACACCAAGAATAAGAGATATTCCAGAATGATTACCTCTTGTCAAACGTTGTCACGTATGTGTCTAGTTCGATTTTACAAAGACCAAATGGCGAGTCGTAGTAATGCACCTGAAATAAAAGAAATTAAAAAGATGAATTTGCCATATTTTGATCTGATGTGAAGATTCATAAATTATACAGTTGTGGTGGAGTTAGGGAGGGGGGCGTGCGTGAAACACCCGTTGGAGTAACTGTAAACAAAAGTGACCGGGCTCTCTATTGGTCGAACATATTTTAATTCGAATGATGAGTTTCGCTGAACGCTTTATCTTTGGCGGGTCGCTATCGTTCAGGGACTCTCTATAAAACCCGAGGTCACGGTGGTCATACTTGGGATTATGCGATGTTTCACAAGGTAATGGTCACTCGGATCCGTGTTCGAGGTGTGAGAAGTGGCGAGGCTAAACAAATCACTCCGTCACTCAATCTCACTCACTCACTCACCAAATTTCACTTTCACTCACTCTCAATCAATAACTCTCACTCACTCACTAACCCACTCACTCACTCACCAAATTTCACTCACTCACCGTGATAGGTTCCATTGTGTAGTCGTCCCAAATGTTGCCATTTTCAAGATTCAGTTTCATAAACTGAAGCTGAAAGGTCTTCGACGTCCCCGAGTACAAAGGGCTCGTTCGTCCTTTAAGTGTCAATGGAGTCTTGCCCTTTGCGGTTTTAGTTGTCGTATTCCAGCTCTTCTCCGATATGGTATATCGACATATGAAGGCCGATTTCAGCTCAGGCGACTTGGGAATAATGCGCAGACTCAAAGAACAGCGAGGCAGGGGTGCGGCGCACGTGACCGGAAGTGTGGCGTATGGCCATATTTTTATTGGTTCTTCGTCGCGCTCGTATACGTCTATGCGATTATTACTAATCTGGAATATTCAATCATATCTTTGAAGTGACTCATTACACTGATGAATCATCCATATGTTGTAGTCACGACTCGTGATTCTCTCTGTTACGCACTCTCCCTGGGGACTGGTGAGACATTACGCATGTCTCAGCAAGAAAAGTCGCTACTTTCAGTCCCCTGAAGAAACGTCCAGAGTTTGAATTCACGTTTCTAGATTATCTATGCCAGTGCCTTATTCTGTATGACTATAACACACACACACACACACACACACACACACACACACACACACACACACACACACACACACACACACACACACACACACACTATATATATATATATATATATACACACACAGCTACTAACCTGGATACCTAAATAATAGTTGTTTGCTGATTTCAGATACGGACGCCTATCTAGTCTCCTGAAACTCCACGCTGACGTCACCTTACAGTATATCTGGTCATCAGAAATGCATTATTTCTTCGTTAAAACATAAAATAGCCAAACAGAATGACAATAAATCTACAAATAAATTAATTAAGGAACAATGTTCACAGAACGATTCCATAATTATCAAACAACCATCGATTGATCGGTTAAATACGTGATCGATATAATAAGATAAAGGTATAGCTTCGAATTATATAAGTAGACAGAAGATGCGAAACTACCATTTGGACAAAGATTGTTCATTATTTATGCCGCCTTGGCGTAACAATACTCGGGAAATATACGTATTATATTATAGATTACCGTTAGTATATAGGTTAAGTGGTGATAAAAGGAAACGTGGTTTCTTTTTTTGATTGAGTTGTCATAATTTGTTAAAATTCGTGATCTGTTGAGTTATTTTAGTTTCGGTATTAGTAACACCGAGGGTCGTCTGGAAACCTATCTTTATTTAAGACTCTAACGCCACCAGTAAGGTAACTCGTCCGAGCCGTGCGGTGAGTGACGAAATAATTTATAGGATTTAGAATTAATGTTATACATCGAGCAAAGAATAAAAAGAGACACTTGACAATCCTAGTACTTTCGCTTTTAGATGCAGGTAGCAGAACGGCTTTTTGACACATCGCAGAATACGGCCTCGTTCCAGTAATTGCCGTACCTCAATGCGCACATAATCGAATATTCAAAGCTGTATGCGATGTTAGTTAATCCGTTAATAGATTAAAATTAATGTCGCCTATTAAAATCTACGCTAGACATGCAATAACATTAAGTCATCCATTTATAGATGATCACGTACCACATTTCCCATTCTCCCTATCAGAGCTTCGGGCGGTAATTTCACTCTCCGGTGGTCTCTTTCGGTTTCGATTTCTTTCACACTGCGGTCGCCAATGACGAAAGTAACGTAAAAGCGTTCACGTGCCATGACGTCATTTCCGATGTACCGTATATTACAATAGATGGCGGGCTGGCCGTCTTCCAGATAGGGGCCTTCAATGGTCGGTTGCTCGGTAAGCAGAGGCTGTCTCGCTGTAAATGTTCGCAGAAATAGACTATACTCGACAATAATAGTGTTTACGTTTTGTTTTGTTTGTTTGTTTGTTGGCGGTTTTGCACTAAATAGTTAATAACCCATTTAACATAAAAGCTACGGCGTTTGTGAGAGTCTTCGTTGTTGGATCAGTGGTTAGAGTGGTCGATCAGGAACGTGGAGTTCTCGGTTCGAATCTCCTCCAACTGTGTGTAGGCCTTTGGTGTGTTCGCAGTCTGGCTCAGTATTATGCGTTGGTCATGTAACTGCTTTGGTTAGCCTTAATATCGGGTCACTCTTAGAACATATGCTCAACAGGCGGCCCTCCACCCCCACCCCCCCAAAAAGTATGCATGAAAGGGATTTGAACTCTTTACGGCTAGAAATAGTATACTGCTGCTACCACCAACCAGGATGAAATACCCCCCCCCACACACACACGCACACTCCACCCGCCTCACCCAGTCAATATTACGCAGACACAAAATAAGGGTCGAGTCAACAATTTCCTGGAGTAGATCTCGAAAGGCCGACATATCATCTTACCTTCAATGTTATAATGGAATAATGACTAAACAGCTTTATATTTAAGTCTGCTGTAAAATCGATCCCGAAAGAGCATGTTAAATACATGTACACGTCTTAAATTAAATTTATAAATAACAAGCTTAAAAGCCGAGCTCCACCCAGACACGAAAACTTGCTTCTGTAGGGGAGGGGGGGGGGCTACTTGGGCCTTCGAGCCATCTAGCTAAGGATTTGTAATAATAATATATAAAAAATTATGAATAAACATCATATTCGCAATTATAACCCCTACCAATGTCATATTCACCGCAATTTTAGACTATGGTCAGAATTGTTAACGAACACACACATACACACACACGCACACACACACTCAATCACCTTTATTTAAATAGATTATTTGTTAATTTCTTTTATTTACTAAAACATGCATGAAATTTGCCCCAAAACAATCGAAATTATTTTGGTTTTGTCAAAAGATTTATTTACATTAATAGCTTGCCAGCTAACTGAGAAGATCTTTACGTTTCTATGCAAATTAGAGTTGAAGTTAAATCTCTCACGCAAGAAATTGTCTTTGGAAATTAGGTACCGTGCGCAAAAGGATGAATATCACAAGAAATGTTTATATGCCACTGAACGTCTTACAATCAAACTGAAATAACAAGATAATACATACGATACTATATTTGGGATGGGCTGGTAGTATTTTTGGAGCCTCAAAGAATGATAATGATTAATATAGAAAACGTTATAGCAAAATTGATGCGTGAAAACATATATTCGGATAAATATACTTCTCTCTCTCTCTCTCTCTCTCTCTCTCTCTCTATATATATATATATATATATATATATATATATATATATATATATATATACCCTAACACATTAATTAATCCCAAGATTCTTTGTATGGCCCCTTTTAAAATATATCCATAATTTCCACATATCCCCATGCTCAAATACAATAATAATGGTGTTAGTGTGTACGTGGTGCTTAGCCTCAATAATGATCTCATTTGAAACATATGAGTGATGGAGCTACTCTCTAGAAAAACGACGACGAAGTACAAGCTTGTATTCCTATTTTAACCCCGTCCCCTCCTCAGTCACAGGTAACACTGGAATTATAGTTGGTAGCCTTTTCACAAACCGGTTTAAATATAGATCCGGAATTTGAAGAAACAAATTATCGTCGAAAACCCTTTACGAACCCAAAACTCGTTTTATGAAACACCCAAATCAAACATTTGCATACAGTTACTGTGAAAATCCATGCATCTAAAATATCGCTTCTTCAACTAAACACGTATCCGAGCGCCGTTAATTGGGGGACACATTTCTGCGCATGGTTGACTACAAATGGGTCAAGTGGGTCCAGAAATAATGAGGCGAAGTGAATGGTGAAACATCCTTCGGATATAGGTAAGTCAGGCCGCGATTCAATCCTAGAGATTTGCGGCTGACTACGCTACTAGTTAGGCCCTTAAACCCTTAAATAACAAACTTATCAGCGTATTCTAAGGAATGTTGTTTCTTTACAAAAGTAAATACTCCTAAAACACTATTTATATTTTATCTCCGTGTCTTTTTGACGGGTTTTATTTTAGACCAAAGGGAATTTGAAAGTTTTCGTTGACTTAAATCAAGTGTTTGACAGTTTCCGATTTTGGCGTCAGAAACTGAGCTGGGATTCGTTCCAACAAATGAGAACTTCGTACTGCAGTACATTACCAACTACTTTATGGAAATAGCCACAGTCAATGATAGCGGGAGTAATGTTGTACACAGACTTACACAGACATGCGCCATCCCGGTTTGGATCCTGAATGCCCGCGCACGTGGTTGTGGTAGTTGGCGTAGTGGTAGTTGGCATAGTGGTAGTTGGCGTAGTGGTAGTTGACTTAGTGGTGGTCATGGTAGTAGTGGTAGAGAGATCCTCTTCCGTGCAGTAACCGGTATCGCAAAACGGCGCATCCGGAAGCCGATATATGTAGAAATGGCCTCCGCCTGTGACAAGACACTTCTTCACGTAGACGGTGTTGTCGGAATCCGGATCCCAGTAATTACAGTTGCCGCGGAAGTTCATGAAGACCTTCATCTCCTTGATGATGTCATCTGAACGGTTTGCCATTTGTAAGAGAAAAAAAAGGTAAACAAATTAAGAGCTTGGTAAACGGAGATGATTATAAACACCGATGTGTTTTATGACAGAGAGTATATGTGTTTTATTACATTGATGCGGTTTATGACGTAGATGCGGTTTATGACGTAGATGCATTTATGACATCGATGCGTTTTATGACATCGATGTGTTTTATGACATTGGTGTGTTTCATGGCATCGATGTGTTTTTTGGCATCGATATGTTTTCCGATGGCGGCCGAAATACGAGTTATCAACGTGGATGCCTAGCTCGAGGAGGTGTAGCATTCCTTCACATCCCAGAAATTGATTCTAAACAAATATATAACCGAAAACGGGCGCCATATTGAGCAGATAAATGTTTGTCAGTTGCGCAACAGCGAGAACAGCTTCATAATCGGATCACTAAAAGTTCATTTCTCTGGAGAAAAACCCACCCCGACATCATTATCGGTTAACCCCTTATCACCGTTATCATTGTTTGAGATCGTGAAGAAATTAGCCAAGTCGACAAAGAGAGCAGTAGATACTATTTGCCTCAATGAAATGCATCCGCGTTATGGCTAGCATCCTGATCAGTGGGTGTGAAAAAGAGAATGACCAGACTGTGTGCTTCTTTGGAATTTATTAAATAATAAAAAGAATTAAGCCGAATATAAATAGAGCACACAATTAGTGTATTTATGGATCTGTCCAAGGGCTTTGACGCTGTAAATCACAACATGCAGCTAAAGAAATTACACCATTATGCCATCCGTGGCATGGCCTGGGTGTGGTTCAGGATCTTCGTAACTAACAGAAAACAATATGTATCATACAAAGACATCGACTTATCAATTATGAAAATGATATGTAAGGCACCACAATGGGCAGTATTGGACCTTTTTATTTATTAAATATATACAACCACAGAACTATTCATTTTACGCTCGTTATATCCTCTTATGAGGTAGTTAGTCGGCGGGTTCCCACACCAGTCTTCTCCATTTTATCCGATCTTGTACATCTACCTTATTCAGATTACACTCTCTCATATTTCATATTATCTGTCATGCCATGATTTCCCCTACCCCTCACCTCATCTACTTCATACAACCTGCTCCTCTTCACCCATCCAGCATCATCTTTCCCTAACGGGCATATCCCAGCCAACTCAAAGATTCTTCTTAACAACAGCAGTAACCAATTTAGTCCCCATTCTTTCCCTCAACTATACACTTCGTACCTTATCCTTCAGAGACACCCTGCACATCCATTGTAGCATTGTCATTTCTGTCCGCTCGAATCATCCTATCTGCTCTGCTTTCATGGCCGAAGTCTCACACGCCATGGCACTCCTCGCACATGTCACACAACTTTTCTTTTTAACTTCAATGACACACGCTTCCTCATCAAAATCATTGACACCTCTCTAAACGTTTCCCACGTAAAATGCACTATCGCCGCTGATATTGAATTCGCTCTTCCACCACCATTTGTATAACAGAACTTTCCAAATCTCTCCATACACCCACCATTTTCCAGATCCATTTAGGAAGCCTTTCACACCTAATGCACTGAGTTAGTTCTAACACCCTTCCTTCCCTCTCCTCTCAATATCACCATAGTTCTTCTCTGAAACCATGTATCCATATCGAGTAGATTCGTTGTTTATCGTCCACGGTACACTACACACACACACACACACACACACACACACACACATATATATATATATATATATATATATATATATATTGAAGTTCAGAAGGTTAATGATAATTTACCTGTTGGATGGGATCCTCCCAGCCATATTGGGAATACCGTACCACAAGCTGCTATCTTGGGGCAGGTCTCGGCCAATCTTTGTTTGTTATTGGGGGAGACCCTGTACCAGTCACCTGAAGATTGATAGAAAGTGAGATTATTAACAGAAGAAAACATATAGATAGATAGTCGGACAGCCACGATAACAGATAAGTAGATAGACATTAAGTCACACACACGCACATGTACGCACACGTATATACATCCACAAATATTGAAGCTATCTACCTTACTGTAAACATATTTTACGTTGAATAATTACATAATTAAAGAAATAATCAAAAACTATAAATTTCATTAATATCAGTATTTATACAAAATTTTTGATTTTGTTCTCTACGTGATAGTAGTAGTAGTAGTAGCAGTAGTAGTAACAATAATAATAATAATAATAATAATAATAATAATAATAATAATAATAATAATGCTCGAAATGGCAGTTATTTTATAAGGTCTCAAAAGCTTTACCAGAGGAACTAATTCTAAATAAATGTACTGTAGATGCGGAAAACCTTGTCAGTGGCCTAGTTGGATGAAAATCCCATCCTCTAGCCGACGGGGTCATAGAGGGAGTTCCTGGTCGTGTTGCAACGTTACCTATTTGTGTCAGTCCATAATTATATGTGTGCAAATTACTACTGACATTACAAATCCATTTCTATATTTTTACTTATAAGATAATGTACTTAACCTTTGTACGTAAAAGACTTCGTCGAACGGGATTAGTTCCATGCATTTGGTACTAGGAAAGCCTTGATATAACTCGGATTATGATCACTATAACTAACCCGTGCTACAATAGAGCTATCCAGGCGAAATGCGTTGCATCGGTTACCAACTGCGGTCTCTGGTTAGAAACAGCTATGGCGCCCACTGTTAATATGGGATGGCACATTTTTACTAATGGTAAATACTGGAAATCTTTCAGCAAATTATTTCATATTACACCGAGACTGAAACTAGTATTTCAGCTCAACGATTGTGTTTTTCCAAATGATTTAACGCAATACTTATCAGGATATAACCAAATGATTGACCGGACTGATTTTTCCATATGAATGACACGGCAAAGCCTTCGTTATTCATGTTGACTCATAGGGGATTTGTAGCATAGGTTTCAGCGGATTAAATAAATGATTTTAAAATTATACTTTTAGCTGAATGTAAATTGAGTTTAATGAAAGTTTTTTTAATATTTACCGTATATGTAAAGGGCAATTTGCAAGTTTTGGAAATATTATTTTTACTTATACCTGGGAACCTGTAAATTATCAAATAAAAAAGGTTATTACATTAGAGTATTAACAAACTTGACATTTACATGTAGCAAACATTGCACGAATGACTGATTCAGAAAATAAAATAGTTCACTTTCAATACAAGATATCATGCATCAATACCAATGTTAGAGTAGTAGGAATCACCCAGTGAATTGTAATCTATGTGATTATTGATCTTGTCCATTCACATTGTCATGTCAAATGGCAAAGGTTCTACAAAAAAAATACATTTTAGAATGAAAGTTTGAACTAGACATGCAGGACCATGACAACCATGCAAATCGCGCTGAACGTTATTTAGTTTAGTGGCATATAGTCCATGCCATTCCTATTAAATGCAACATTATGATCTGAAGATCACATACCCTTAATGGACTATAAATAAAATCCAAATATAGGTAGTAAATAACCTATATACAGGTTTTTAGTAAGACATTTATCGGCCACTACACTAGTAAATTGCCATGTACCACAGTGATTCTTAGACTTCTAACCCGAGACCGTAGTGTGAAATTCAGCCTCAGGATGGCGCCAGGGGTAATTGAATCGGTCTATTATTATTGCTTTCTTCAGTAACAGCGACATACCAAATAGCTTAGAGTAAGGGATATAGTATCAGATTCGTTAATACCAGCTAATTGTATGTTGTTAATGAGAAATGGATACCCGAAGAGCATCTCTAAGCTTATATCAAATTGACAAACGTTTCGATGTTTTTTTCTGCTGAGTCATCTCATATTTGTGCCCGGCCAGTTAATTCAATAATTACCTCAGTGACCAGATCTCTTTTCAGTTGCTATCTATCAATATATATTCGGTGTTTTGTGTGTGTGTGGGGGGGGGGGGGTTGTGGAATGCAACATGTAGCTATCATCTATTTAGATGGTGTACCCATTAAGACGAACAAACAAAGTCTTGTTTGGATCCTAGTTGTCTCGTCCATCTCTAATTCCTTCGTTTTGCGGTTTACTCATAAAAATAGACTGATCAATGATATCAAATAATGTTTTGCTGATCGACAAAAAGTGCTTGTGGCATCTAAAATATTCTTCAAATCTGTCGTGATTTATTTTGTCAACTACATTAAGGCTGAAGTAGTCAATATCGAACCTGTACTGGTGATATTGGAAAATGTTGGTACATGAAATGAAACTATTTTTGAAAATTTCCTCAAAAACTTTGAAAACTGAGGTAGGAGGGATAATGGTCTAGAATTGGAGAATTTTTTTTTATCATCAGCTTTAAATAATGGCACACATTATTTTTCTTCGTGTCATTAGAAAATAAACTAGTCTCAGAATGTCTGTTACGAATAAATAAGAGTGGCTTTAAAACTTAAAAAATAAACTATCATATAAACTTCGGATTCAAATTTTCTTCTTGTCTAAATACGATTGTTGTCAATTGCCGCGTTCGTAGCCGGAGCAATAAAAATATCTGAGAAATACTGATTTAATCCATGTTGCCATATCTTTAGGATAAAAAAAACCTGGTGTTATCAGGAGTGAGTTAAATATAACAGGTCTGTTATTGTATTTCATGTTTTCGCTTGTTATTTGACTCAACAATTTCTACTTTTTTATATTAGATTTATAATAATTCTGTTTAATACTTCTTTCTTCTAATTTTCTCATCAGAGATGGGAGCTTATATATGTACTCTCTCTATATAACATATATGGTTTGGTTCTATGATGATTTGGCTCTATGATGGTTTGGTACTATGAATATTTGGTTCTAACATAGTTTGGTTCTATGTTGATTTGGTTCTATGATTATTTGGTTCTATGATGATTTGGTTCTATGATTATTTGGTTTATGATGATTTGGTTCTATGATGATTTGGTTTATGATGATTTGGTTCTATGATGATTTTGTTATAACATGGTTTGGTTCTATGTTGATTTGGTTCTATGATGATTTGGTTCTATGATGATTTGGTTCTATGATTATTTGGTTTATGATGATTTGGTTCTATGATGATTTGGTTCTATGATTATTTGGTTTATGATGATTTGGTTCTATGATGATTTGGTTATAACATGGTTTGGTTCTATGTTGATTTGGTTCTATGATGATTTGGTTCTATGATGATTTGGTTTATGATGATTTGGTTCTATGATGATTTGGTTATAACATGGTTTGGTTCTATGATGATTTGGTTCTATGTTGATTTGGTTCTATGATGATTTGGTTCTATGATGACAATTATTAAATATTTCACTAACTGCATATTTATTATTATCTGATTTATAAATCTGGTTATTAAATATATAACCAATTGAGCAAAATAGAGATAAGTGATAAGATATATTAATGCCACTGTCACTATATATATATATATATATATATATATATATATATATATATATATATATATATATATATATATAAGTCTGGTGGGCATTTGTCCGTGCACCGGCAATCTCATAGACAAGGTACGATGAAAAATCCATCAAAAAATGATCGAATGTAGTGGAAACTTAGGAGTGATAAGTGAGTCTAAAAAGGTGAGTTTTCAAATGGTGACGAAATGAAACTATGCTATTTGATGACTTAACATGTTCAGGGAGTGAGTTCCAAAAAGTTAGGACAGCAACTGAAACGCACCAGTCCCAGCATGGGTTTTAACTCTGGGGGAAAAAACAACAAGTGGAAACCAGATGAACGAAGCTCTCCGGGTTTGGGCGCTAGAGAAAGCTGGGAAAATAGATACAAAGGTTCTCCGGAAGAAGGAATTTGATAGGCAACGGTGCAGAGTTTGAAAACGATGCGAGATTGAACAGGGAGCCAGTGGGGTGATTGCGGGAGTGGCACAGGATCACACAACGGAGGAAACTGTCTGACAACCGTGGCTAAAATGTTGATAAACCGTAAACTACGACAATTAAAGTCAACTGGAATTAAACTATCTTATCCGAAGTGCTGATGTCGGTATTAAATCAATAATAAATCTACGGGTAAAATATATTACCCCTTTACGGTCAGTTTGGTGCGCACCATTGACTAAATGGAACAATTAAGCTGTAAGTATTTAACATCAGAAAACTCATCTACACCAAAATACTTCATTCTATCCAAACATACTTACCTATACACAGTATTATTTAAAAAAAATAATACAACAAAACACCACACGTGTAATACGTTACCTTTCACGATAGTTCTCGCATCACAGATATTCTCCCAGTCATCTGGATTACTGGGGAAAAAGTCGATATCCCTGTATTCATATTCTCGTAATGTTTTTAAGGATGATTGGCAGGGATCACTGCAGATAACGGTGGACAGCGTACCTGGAAAATTAGATCATCACGACTTTATCATTATCATCATCATCATCATCATCGCGAACATGGTGACAATTGTTATTAATGGCAGATACACACTGTTCAAAAGTACCGGCAGATGTCGCCACCAATTCAAACCATTACATACAAATTCTTTAATCACTGAAGTGTGACCAACCGTGCCAAATTCTAAACAAGTTTTATTGAAGAACAGAACCAGTTCGTGGCCGTCACATTAAAACGTTGATTAAACTCTGACTTTGGTGTGTGACAAAAGAAGGCGATAAAAATCCAGGTGTCCAGGAATAATCCAGTTAGAATCGTCCACACGCACGCATGCACACACACGCGCGCACACATATATTTTGGTAAACAGACTTTAGTTACCCGAGGGGGGCGCACGTGTTCGCCGTACCCCAAGGACAATATTGGATGTGTCATCGTTTAAATTAATTTTACGATGACTAAACACTATATATAGTGTCTGTTTACTCACCTGGGGACTTACTTAGAAACTCGGTCAAACACAGGATTCCATATACACAAATTCCATGTTTATAGTTAGGAAAACGCAGTAATATTCATGCGATTGAAAATAACGCAATACTTTATTGAACTGTTTGATGTCGAAGTCGGACAAGTTGACTGATGTAATATTACGGAGTATGATCCGCGTTATCTACAATGTCAGTCAGACATGGGGTCAATTCAATTCAGGAATTGGAATTGATTATTTTTAAAAAATGAATTGGAATTGAGAAATTTTGAATTGGAAATGAGAAATTTTGAATTTGAAGTTTCCTACAAAATAATTAAATCCAAAAATTAATTTTATATATATATATATATATATATATATATATATATATATATATATCAAATATGCACACTGACAAGTGAGCATTTAACCAATTAAAATGGTGTGGATACCATGGACTCTGCCCCCACTGTGACACCACCACATAGCATACCTGTAATCTATATAGAGATATTGCTATTTAGGAATTAATTCATTTTATCATCTCACCGGGAACGCCAATCTGGAGCCAAAGATTATCCCTCCTCTCCCCAAACTGTGACTACTATAGCCTGTCCCCAGACCTAATAAATTAATAACCATTTGAGAGATTTTCTAAACATGCCATATGTCATTGGTTTAGTACCCAGCAGGGTTGTGAAAGTAAATACAGGATCTGACCCATGTTGGGCGGAGCTAAGCAAATACATTCGTTTCAAGGCTCCTACTGGACAGTGGAATATAAACACACCTTTGATGATTAGAAAATATACTCTTACATGGGGATGCACCCAAGACTATGATCCATCACGTGATATAATACCTCTTTAGCTAAAAGCGCCTTGTGGTTAGGCTTGTGCTAATTTTACCATGTTATCACTTACATGTGTTGTTACCAATATACTGGAACCAAATTGATCCAGAACTTTGGTTCCTGGATACCTTGGGCTCCACCCACAACACGGTGACACCACCACATAGTATGCCTGTAATCTATATAGAGGTATTGCTATTTAGGAATGTACCCCCCATTCTGAGTATCTACTCATGGTAAAAAAAAAATTAGGCAAAAAAGAGTCGGAAAAAAAACGGAATTGGAATTGAAAATTATGGAATCGACCCCATGTCTGGTGTCAGTGAAGAATCTCAGTTAGGTGAAACTGTCTCTAAGTCTCGAAGCATTTGTCGATATACACCGACTGTGGCACGCACGCGTGCGCGCACACATACACCAAACACACACATACACGCACGCGCGCACACGCCGTGCTCACTTCTTATTTTAAACATGCCCATATAAACTCTCTTCTTACGAAACCATCTTTTGGAGCCAATGACCTAAACAGTTATAGGCCTATTTCTAATCTATCATTTCTCTGGTATTAGAAAAAGTCGTATCCAGTCATTTGAATTTTCACGTAAACTGTAATCACTTGTCTAATGTTTTTCAGCATGATTGCAAACAAAAATATCACTCTACAGAAAACGCTCTACTAAGAGTTCACAACGATATATCACTAAACAAGGACACAGGAAAGGTCACAGCACTAACACTGTTAAATTTATCTGCAGCATTTGACACCATTGATTATTCTGTTCTTCTAGATCGTCTCTCTTATTGGTATGGCATATTGGGCACAGCACTCACTTGAACCCGCCCATTCTTAATAAATAGGTTTCTACTCCATCTGATCATTTGTTGATGAACTTTCTATTGTACCTGGACTATGAGCTTGCACAACTCCTGTACCAGGTGCGCCACTGAGCTCGATTCATTTCGAAGATATTGGTGCTATAGAAGTTTATAATATATATATATATATATATATATATATATATATATATATATATATATATATAATGGCACGTTGCTAATAATAACACAGGAACGTGTGTGATTACAATGAATGAGGATACATCCAAATTACTATAGTCATGTATTTAGTTGTCATGAAATTGTCGTCTTTTATAACCCAGGTAAACAATCACTGAAGCTCGTTAAACAACTTCCCATCTTACAATAGAAAAATACGACAGGTAGTAGTGACATAGTATCGATAAAAACAAATCGGGTCTCCATCCGATTGTACCATTGGATATACGTTACAACCAAATAATTGACAGTTAGTCGTGATGCGCTGTCTATTTGCACTTTCGGTTTTTAAGCATTTATCACGATTCCCTTGTTTAGACGGAAGTGCCATTTCTGTGTTTTGCGATATCTCGCATTCGATGGCGTTTTTTACTCGCTGGCCGACGACCCCTCGTTCGTTTATTAGCTTATTAATACAATCAGTGAACTGGTTTTGGTTTTCTTGTTCGGGGAGAATCCCCGGGCTGTCGCTTAATCAGCACAGCCTCTATGTTGGAGTGGTTGGAAAACATCCTCCCCCACCACTCACAGGGGAGCAGTACGGAAAGATGGAGCCGAAATACCCTGATGGTGGTCACTGCCAGAGAGTTTTACGTCCTCAGGGGTTTGTTGGTTTGTTTGTGTAGTTTGGGGATTTACCCCAGGCTGTCGCTTACTGAGCACAGCCTCTGGAAGTAGATTAAATAAAAAAGATATTTTATATAATAAATGATTTTAGTGGAAGATGTATGGATCTTTCTTAAATAAAGGGAGAATAATGTCTGGGATGATGGTGGACTTTCTGATGAGGAGGCAGTGTCGTGGTCAGTCCAGCTGTCTTGATGAGGGGTTAATTGGTCCTTTAGTCGTTGTCGGCAGGTGGGGGTGAGCTGGGCAGCTTATTAGGTAGTAGATTGGGGTAAAGTCTTGTTGGCAGTGAGGGCGTATTGTGTTGTGACAGTTATTTGTTCCGTATTTTTTGGCAAAAACCCAAAAACGTCCCCCTTTATTTTAAATAATTCAGTGGAGACGACAGCGCCATTTAACGTGGTCAGCCATCCACGATGTGAACTCCAATTCGGACGTTTTATATACGCGTCCCATAACCTCCCACCCCCTCCTAAAATGGTAAACGTCAAAACTACCCGACCCACCACCCGTCCAGTTAGCATACTACGTCAAATGCGCAGAAGCTTCAACATGAATTTTTTACATTACAGAAGAACTAGACGTTCTGCTGTAAACACATAGACAGGGCGAGAGTTTTAATGGTACGCTTGCAATATATTAGGCTTTCCACACCTCATACCTCATACCGGCTGTCCACTTCACATACCTCATACAGGCTCTCTCATGCAATAACAAATAGACCTTTTCTGTTACAGTACTTTAGACTACAAATATTATGGAAGACAACCCTCTAATTGGAACACACATCATCGTTGGTGTATCCCAGTAAACTTCACTAGAGAGTACCCGACTAATTTTCTCATAATTATCAAATACTTCACAAATCAAAAATAATTTCTTGTTGCAGGATCTTACGATTATGGTCTGAGGCATGTTTCATTTTGAATTCCGAGATAACCAAGAGTCATAGGGATTTGTCAGTGTCATCATTGGATTCCTCATTTTCACAAACATGAGTGTAGACACCACGATATCGTCTCTATCTATCTTAGAAGCCGAGTTACAGGCCAAAACGTAATTTCGCTACTTTCTCTGACGCCATTTTGAAAATGACCTCATCCCAATTTGGTGATGGTGTCATCCATTTTTCACGTTGGGAGAGGTAGGGGTGCCCTGACTATGAGAGAAACATCACCAAAACATAGAGAATCGAGGTGAGATCTGAAGATTTGCGGCGCAGTAGGCTATCAGTGATGTTGTGTGAACCAACTCTCTGTTTATCCCGTGTGTGTGTGTGTGCGCGCGTGTGTGTGCGCGCGTGTGATAAGTGAATACAAAGGCACTGGTAAAGAGTGATGCGTTTGGAATTGGTGAAATAGATATAAAATAAGTAAAGACATATATCACATAGGAATGTAGCTCTCTCTCTCCCTCTCTCTTTCACACACACATACACACACACACACATACACCTTACCTAATAAGATAACCAGTGTTGTCCACTCAGGTAGCTGCCTGCTTGTCCCAATTAGTCGTGCCATTCTGTAAACTAGTTCTGTTTGAAATGAAACGTGCCTTTTTTCATTTCCTAAGTCAACCTCGAAGTCAATCTAGATGAACTAACCATTAATCACCAACAGATCGATCCTAACTTATATTTCAGTCGACCTACTTGATCATCGAAAAAGGAGACTAATATTGACGACAAACGATCCCCAAATCGTAACAATTCCAACCCATTTCAAACCATAACAATATTACTAATGACTGTGACAAGGAAGTTCGACCTAGCACATCGCCAAATGTTATATACGCCCAGAGACTGGCTTGTGTGTGTGTGTGTGTGTACGTGCTGCTAGCTGAAGTTCACTCCGCTTCTGTAGTTATTAGGGGCAGTTCAAGGATATATGCCGCTGCCCCATGGTAGGGCCATGATTTAGAGAGGTGCCACTCATATATATAATGATGAAAGGGGTACCATATATTAGGGTAAGGCAAGTAGGCTTAGATATTATGTGATCTCTCTCTCTCTCTCTCTCTCTCTCTATATATATATATATATATATATATATATGTGTGTGTGTGTGTGTGTGTTTAGATGTGTATAATAAGCCACAGGCACAGAGAATCTCAAACCGTGGCGACTTTTTTGCTGAGACATGAGTGTGTATGTGTGTCTGTGTCTATGTCTGTTTATATGTGTGTGTTTGTCTCTCTATAACTCTCTCTATGTGTGTGTGTGTGCGCGCGCGCACGTGTGTGTGTGTGTGCGCGCGCGCGCGCGTGTGAGTGAGTCTGCGTTCCAATATGTGTATGAGGCCTAAGTTCCTGCTTACGTGATATCACTCACCGAGTATGTAGTTGATCAGATAAAAGTAACGTGAAATATGATGAGTGGTAATTTAACTGTAGGTGAGTATTGTTACCTCCAGTCAATCTGGGCCCTATGTTGACATTACGAACAACAACACTTATACTGCTAAGCCTTATTACGAAGGGAGACTACTGGTATAAGAACCCCCGAAACCAGCTTAACAACAACAATCTGTCCATTTCACTGATATACAATAGTAGCTAAACAAACCTAGCGGTAACCAGACAAACTATGTCTGTGGGTAGAAATTTACCCTGTGTGTCGTCTGTAAGAAGGCTACAATGAGGGGACAATATGAACATTTATTTGATTGGAGATATTTGTGCCCTTTTTTCACTGCCCATTTAGCCTACTCTGTGCACAAAAGTGACCGTTAAACAGCAATCATTATTCATCATCATCATTTAGGCCCCCTATTCTTAAATGGCTGTCAGCTAAACTTATGCATGAAAAGGGCAGGATAGGATATATTTATTTCCAAATTCCACAAGTAGTAGATCATACAATAACTTAATTATATATCATATCAAGCATATAATTATATGTGAAATTTGGGGGACGGGTTGTAATGTTAAACGATCGATATTTTGTGTTACTGATTGGTGTAATCTCTCCGTAAAACGTTCAAGTGACTACTCCCAGTAGGAAAGAGTACATGCAGAGTATTGTGTTATTGTTCTCGCTCCTAGATATACACATAAGAATGCTAATTCATTCAAACGACCTCACACAATCAACGTGTTATGTTAGCCATGTTTATGGGCTCTAATTCATTCACCAGGTGGCGATAGACATTATACGCAGTACTCAAATGACTACTGTAATACGATTTCCAATATCTCCCCCTTTAAAGTTTACTGGTAACTCATTAAACAAGAACACTATTAAACCAAAATTGTGAAGCTTGTTACAACTTTTACTAATCTGTTATACTACTACATAAACTGTCTACTTCAAATATGAAATGAGTATCAGATTGGATGTTGGTAATTACTCAAATTGCGTCATTTATGAATAGAGTACATGAACTATCATGCTATGTCATAATCTTATGAATTTATTTAACAAAGTCATTGTTATACTTTTTTAGCAGCCCGCCATCAACGATTACCAGCCCGACATGGCTATTATCGGCCCGAGGCTATGTCTGGTTGCTAATCATTGATGAAGCGCTGCTAAAAAAAGGATTACACCCGAAAAAATCATGTTATTACTTTTATTACCACTTGCAAAACAACTGAAAACAATAAACAGGATACAGGTAGGTACTTCAATATTTTATTGAACACGGTAGTAGTGGATGTCATTTAGCTGAACTCTACGATAATAATAATGAAAGTCTAAGATTATGTGACTGGGATAACAGCGTGAAACAACATATAAACAATTAAACACTGATCTGTTTATCCCGAAGATACATCATCAACAATATCACGTGACACTGTGGCGAGCCGCTAATGTCATTAACCGTCCTGTAGCCGGGCCGCTAATGGCATTATAGCGGCCCGCCACTGTTGAATGAAAGTGTTGCCGTTCATTATAGAGTTTTACCGTCCATGTAAAATTGTAATATCGTACTAGTAACGCCCTACTAAGTAATAATAATAATTATTATTATAATATGATAAATCTTTAGACGACTAAGTAGTGTTTCCAGATTACTAGTTATTGTTATAATTTACTGATCCGAGATTCAATCCTGAAATTGCCAGATAATTAAGTGACTCCCAACTCTTCCAACTCAGCTAACGTATTTACTGAATCGATATATATATATATATATATATATATATATATCCTATTTTTGGGATCAGACAAATTTGGTGTTCTATAGATTTCTGACTAAGAAAAACAATCATCAATTCACAACACAACATATTTTGAGACATGGTATTTGTTGACGATAACCGAATATCGTTGGGCGCAATAAAGAGCTAGGCTGTTCTAATGGGTGAAAATATGTTGTCAGTGTTCTCTTGGTGACAAGTGAGGATGATGTTATCAATGAACAACGTTAAGACGCTGTCATTCTAATAATAATAATAACAACAGCAAAAACAACTTTCATGTAGTCGTATTAGTTTAGTTTCACTGTGTTCTAAAATTAGTACCGTACCCTGGAGGTGCAGGGCCCCGGGGGTGGGTCGACCACTTTACCGTATAGCTCCATAAAAGAAAGGTCTCGGTTCGCTGAACTTATATGAATAGTCACGGTAATATAGCTAGGAATCTGTGTGTGCGCGCGATTGAGAGATTGTCTGTGTGTGTGTGTTTTAGCTGTGTATAATAAGGCACAGGCACAGAGAATCTCGAACCGTGAATTCAAACTCTGGACGTTTCTTCAGGGGACTGAATCCAGAGTAAAGCAAAAACCAAAAAGCGAATCACCTACAACCGTGGAGTTTGGGAGTAGAACACCCAAGTCAGATCACGGCAATAGTTTATTTTAAATAATTCGGTGGATACGGCAGCACCATTTAACGTGGTCAGCCACCCACGATTAGATTAATTATCTAAGCCTCCCTATTTATAGCTATTTTTCAATTGCTGTATCTTTCTTCAAAACAATACTATATCAACTATATAACCCAATTGTCACTGTCTTCAAATGTCAGTTTTTACAAGGGGCAGGCTTCACGAAGCGACTACTATTAAAACTGTTCAGCTTAATTGCTATTAAAAGATGAAGCAGACCGTAATAGCGCGTCATAGCTTCGGTACTGTTTAAACTGTGTTATCATTTTCAAACTTGACCTAATGTCTGCTATTCTAACTTTTGTAGTAATAAAGTTCTTAAATGCTATTTATGACAAGCAGATTAGAGCTGATCTTGAATGCCATAGTACAAACTGGATAATTCTATTCCCACATACAACCAAGGTGAATTTTATATGCAACTAAAGTTGTTATATAAAACACACCAACCGCGCGAAATAAAGGGGGACGTTAAAGACCCACTGAGGACCAGAGTTCCCCCCTCTAACGAAGACGACCTAGATACATACGAGCGTAGCCACACCCCTAAAACAGGCAGCCACCCCAAACACAATCACAGCCACAGTAACAGCTATCTTGGGCCACATGCAATTTCTGTGGCAAACCATCCATGCAGTAGAAAGTCTACTAAAAACTCTGCCCAGGGACCTGTACCAAAATGCAGAAGAAGGACTTGCCAATGTGCAACAGGCCGCCATCCCGCCAGTCCTTCACACGGTCCTAGACACAGCACTACAGACAGACAGACAGACAGACAGATAGTCACAGATAAGCCAGTGAAACTGGCAGAAACCAGTCCCGAACCCACACCACACCCCAAACAACATCCATCACCCAACAAGGGAACGTTGACATCATCTCCTGGAACATCAGGGGGATTCACAACAAACAAAAATATCTTCCTTGCAGTCATCCAAGATAAGCCTCCAGAAATAATTATATTACAAGAGACCCTGACCAGCACTAAACACCCTCCAAAAATTCCAGGATACATCATATACCATAAGCCCCACGTAACTAAATCAGTCACAATCTCCCGGGGACTTTTCACTACAATAAGGTCAGACGTTCCCCACAATCCTATCACCCTACCCAACATACATGGCTTCAACAAAGGATCTTTCCGCCTGGTCAACACCTACGTGTCACCAGGCCACCTTTTCAATATCACAGATGTTTCTGGCGGCTCTGACAACTTCCTGATATTAGGAGACATCAGTGCTAACTCTGAAAACTGAGGTTCTAGAGACACCAGATCAGGACACCATCTCCTCGATAAACTAGGTAACTCCGATGCCATCCTCCTTAATGATCGCAAAGTCCCCACCACTATATATGGGTCAACCTTAGATTTAGCCATTGCTGCTCCTCAAGTCGCATCAGTAGCTCAATGGCACCAAATTGACTCACTGATCTCAGACCACATAGCTACTCTTATTAAAATCACCAATTCTTTCAATAAAATACCTGCTAACCAAAGACTACCCAGATGGAATACTAATAAAGCCAACTGGAAGATCTTCGCAGATAAACTGCATGATCTCTCTTTAATAGTCCCGGACCCAACTCTCTCGGTTGATCAACTATTACAAGGTCTATCAGCAGACCTCCACGAAGCGGCCACCTTAGCAATCCCCCTATCTACTCCCAGGCCCTTTAGGTCTCCACGTTCTTTCCTACCACCTGAGGCTAAAAAATGGACTGGAGAGGTGAGCCGCCTCACCAAAATCTTCAAAGCAAGCCCTACTGCTAATAAGAAAGCTGAACTCCGGGCAAGAAACCAAGAAACAAATTTTCATTATGAAAAGCCAACAATGGGACCAATGGTGCAACAAACTCACAGACATGAATGCCAAAGACATATGGCAAGAAATCAAAAACATAAAAGGGCATCCTACAGCAGTTAAAACCCTACTCTCTAATGAAGAAGCTAACAATCTCGTCAGGCACTTTGCCACCAGAGCCGCACATGACACACTCCCTGAGGATGTTAAACATTCTCTTAAACAACTCCAGGGACAGAGACGTCAATCAGTACTCCTAGCCAAATTGGCAAGTATTGACACAGATGTACCTTTCTCTATTTACGAGCTTGAAGCAGTTCTACGAAAAAAGAAGGACTCTGCACCTGGAGAAGACACTTTCACTTTCTCCTTTTACACAAACGCCCCACCCTCCTTTAAGAAAAGAATCCTTGATTTCATCAGTAAATCATGGATCCAAGGTCGCCTCCCAGTTCAATGGAAAACTGCAATAGTCATTCCAATCCCCATACCAGGTGGAAGGGGACACAGACCTATTTCACCCCTCCCCACTCTATCAAAGATCATGGAACGCCTAATACTGTCCCGTCTGCTCTGGAACCTTCCCAAGCCGAATAACCTGTTTGGTTTCACCAAGGGAAGATCCACAGTTGATGCTATTCTCCATCTAGTGAATCTCATCACTTCCAGGAGGAGATATAACAAAGATAATAAAAAAACATCTTTAACAGTTTACACCGCCTTCTTAGATCTAGACAAGGCCTTTGAAAGAGCCGACCACCTCTCCATTTTAAACTCCCTTTCCTCTAGGTATCAAAGGTCGACTCATAGCCTGGATTGAAGACAGAAACATAAAAGTTTCCTACCAAAGTTGCTACTCTGATCCACATACTGTTAGCACGGGTACTCCCCAAGGATCTGCCCTCTTCCCTACATTATTCAATGCATTAGTTACTCTCCTTATCTCCATCTCCCTACCACCATGCGTTGACATCCTTGCTTACGCAGATGATCTGGCAATCGTCTCGCATGGCAGCCATGCTGCTAAAAAACTTCAAATAGCCCATAACACATTGGCCACAACCGCCAATGACCTAGGTCTTTTCTTTTCATCAGCCAAGATCAAAGTCATGGTCTTCAACACCTCCCGTAAATCAAACATCTTCCATCTGGGTAAACAACCTATAGAAACTGTCAAATACTACAAATACCTAGGCGTAACCATTGACGCCAGCCTCTCATTCACTAAGCATCTTGCTGACACTAAACACAAAATATACAGTAGACTCAATATGATAAAAATAATATCCAAAAATAGGACTCAACACCAAGATACTTCTCACGCTGTACAAGGCATTAATACAATCAATTCTTTTATATGCAGCACCGGTCCTCCATCTGCAATAACAAATCTAGAACAGGCTCAAAGAACATGCCTACGATATGTATTTGGACTCCCCCCCCCCCAGGATCCTCACCAGCACTCCTGCATCAGGAATCAGGTATTCTTCCTCTGGGCCAACTAGTTCGCATGGCCACCGCCAAGTACATACTCAGAACAGCTTCAAACCCAAACCCAGTCCCCAACATAACCAGAGTACAGACATAAATCCATAAAGACCCTATAGTCCGTCAAGCCATTTCCTGGTCAATGAAAGCCGCATGGCTCCAAAATTACATTGGAATACCTCAAATACAACCCCCCGTATCCCAAGAATCTCCTCCATGGGAAGTTCCACGCCTACAGGTCCCATTAACAAAAACCGACACCCACAAGAAGCAGCCAAAGCAGCCTATAACAGGATTCTAGACCTAACTAACATAAATAATCTACCCATTAATATATATACTGACGCCAGCACCCATCAGGACGTCAAGACCACTTGGGCCTGTTATGTGCAGGAAGAGAACCTTGACATAAAAGGAAGACTTCCTGACAACACCCCCATCACCCTAGCAGAGCTCCATGCCATACAGACCGCTCTAGTTTGGAAACTCTCCAGACATAACACAAAATATATAATCATTCATTCACACTCAATGGCTGTCCTTACCATTCTTCAGAATCGAATATATAAAACCTACCCTGAAATAACATCAAAAATATTCAAATCAGCCAAATTCCTTCATAGACAAGGAACCCAAGCTACCATCCATTGGATTCCAAGCCATGTCGACCTTGACGGAAACGAACATGCTGACAGACAAGCCAATATCGCCACCAGTTTAAATGAAGTCCTCCGTGCTGAGCAAATGGCAGGAGCCTATAGTAACCTTATAAAAAGTCATTTCTCCCAATAACTCCGTCGCATAGCAAAGGAAAACACATCCTCTCTCCAGAAATGGTATGACAAGACCACAGTTCCCGGCCTCGACTTCCTCCCTAACAGACAAGCAGACACCCAGCTCCGCAGACTACGTTTTTGGGTTTTTGCCAAAAAATACGGAACAAATAACTGTCACAACACAATACGCCCTCACTGCCAACAAGACTTTACCCCAATCTACTACCTAATAAGCTGCCCAGCTCACCCCCACCTGCCGACAACGACTAAAGGACCAATTAACCCCTCATCAAGACAGCTGGACTGACCACGACACTGCCTCCTCATCAGAAAGTCCACCATCATCCCAGACATTATTCTCCCTTTATTTAAGAAAGATCGACAGCCTGGGGTAAATCCCCAAACTACACAAACAAACCAACAAACCCCTGAGGACGTAAAACTCTCTGGCAGTGACCACCATCAGGGTATTTCGGCTCCATCTTTCCGTACTGCTCCCCTGTGAGTGGTGGGGGAGGAGTTTTCTCAACCACTCCAACATAGAGGCTGTGCTGAATAAGCGACAGCCTGGGGATTCTCCCGAACAACAAAGCTAAGCGAGCTGTGTCCAATGCCACTGCTCGAGGTGCGATGCAGTGTTTCTATTCCTGAGTCAGAAGTACTTATAATGCTTTAAGAGCGTACTGTGCCTGCTACAGTCATTTAAATGCTGGATAACTAGGACAAACACTTAAACGGCGTGCCTCCAAAGACGCAAATAGTACATGGAATATACAGCTCTAAATCAACTTTTCTTGAATGCGGGGAGTGTGTGGTGTGTGTGATACATAACAAACATCAGGATGAAGATATCATGATATTTAAATAACGAATATGCTTATCAGTAGCTTCAAAACATGTTCCTCCAGTTTTAAAGTAAACTTATTTAGTTCATTCCTTCTTTGCAATGCCTATATGGCTGTCATTTAATTGTGGTCAACCTATAAACAGTATTCGTATAAGCTAGTTGTAGTAGCCTTTAATAATAAATATACAGAATATTATTTGGTATTTTAAGAGGGGGGGGGGATTGAGACTGTCTGCAATTTGTCAATAATAATATTAATTCATTTGGGGTGCTGGTTCACAAAAACGTTTAGATGCTACTAGCAAATTCCTAGTACAACGTAGTTTTACCATCATTCTAACTTGTGTGCTAGATGGACGAAAATACTTAATTTATATGTTTTAATAATTTGTTATGTGTATTGTATACTTCACTGTATCATATGTATTTAGAATTTTATATTCTGAAATAGTGTTTGAATTGAATTAACTGTCGAGTCCAATAATTAACTGTCCTTTTTAGCTTTGATATAAAATACTTTCCATCTAATTAGATTAATGAAAAAATCTAATCTGTTTTATATATATATATATATATATATATATGATTTGTAAAGAATCTATACCATGTAATACATGATTGTTACATATTTTCATTTTAAATTTAGTTTTTTTTATAAATGTTTTATATTTATATATATATATATGTATGTGTGTGATTTGTAAAGATTCTATATCATGTAGTACTAGTATACGATTGTTACATATTCTATAAACATTCATGTAGTACTAGTATACGATTGTTACATATTTTCATTTTAAAATTAGTTGTTTTTTTACATCAACAATAATATTAATTTTCCCTCATCCTTTGATGTCTTAATAATTTCCACCACATCTAACCCAAGCTAATGAGGCTGATCATGTAACAGGGTTCATACACTTCCACATGTACAGTTTCCAGGAGTTTGCAGTACATTTGTTTATCACAATATCTACTTTTCCAGGATCCTATCAATATTTTCCAGGGGTATTTAATTAATGGAATGGATACACGATATCATTTTTACTTTACCAGTTTTGTTTTTAGTTTGTCAAAACATAATTGCTAACAAGACATCTTCTCAATACTGGTACATCTCTAAAGTGCCATTTTTTAAAGCACCATGGCATATTAGTTGTGATTAAACTGAATTTGGGTTTCTTTAATCAACTTAAATAACAATGTCTAGCTGAAAGCACTTTGTCTCACACATAACATCAAATATACATTCTCTCTTAGTCTTGGTGTATGTGTGTGTGTGTGTGTGTAGGTGCATGTTGTCATGGGTTAAAATACAGAAAAAGTTGAATTTCAGTACAAGATGCAGTATTAAAAGAGGCTATAATTTCACCACAAAGTAGATATTTGTCATAAACAACTGACATCTGTACTACATCAACATCAATTTGTGTTAGCTCAAAGCATTACTACTTCATATGTCGAAATATAAAACCATAAGAACATATGAAGTAGCAAAACATTTGATTCCACTAAACAAATGCTAACTAACGCAATGACAACGTGTTTTCTAGAACAACGAATTTCTTATAAACATTACTTTATTTCTTACTTCAGTGATAACCAACTGTAGGATGCAGGTCATCTGGTTAGATTCCCAAAGAACCATGGTGCCAAAAATATCCAGATTCAAGAAACAGATATGAAAGTATCTCTGTGATTCCAAAATGAGTTCAAACTGTATGCCACTGGTCAGCAAAAGTTTTCCGACTCAACTCCATTAATGGCTTAGTACTATTTCTGGGTTTTTCTTTCAATAAATCTCTGGCTTACAGAGGTCAAGTTTTTTACATTTGTACAAATACAGAACTGTCATTAGAGATAACTAGCTCTTGCTGCTTTGCTGTTGTTTGGTGTCTAATTGCTGTTCGGTGTTGTCTAATGAACGAAGAAGTCGGAATAATCCACCAGCTTCACGGATCCTACTGAACTCTATACAGAAGGCCTGAACCTCTATGAATATATCCTGAAAACATAAAGTTGTTTTATTTTGGTAAAAATGTCTGGGAGTAGATGTTCATGTTTATTTGTTAAATAAAAGTATATTTCTACTTGGATGTTAACTCATCCAAGACATTAAGCAGTGACAATAATAACAATAACATTAAACTTAACCTGTATCAAACCCTTTAAAATATGAAAATTTCCCTAATAGGCCATTTAACAGCTATATTACAGAACACACACACACAGAGTCACACACAAACATACCTTGATGTCAATGATTTTGTTACGTATCAGTGACTGTAAGAAGACACAGACTAGTCGCACTAGTCTGCTCTGCATATAACGATCCTTTATAGTCTCACAAGTTGATATACAGTTAGAAATATAAAGGTGAATAAATTCTGGTGGCAGCTCCACAGCCTGGAAAATGGAGACAGTATAATATGGAGTTAAACGTAAGTAAGTTATCTCAACTCTCTCTCTCACTGGTTTTGTGTATGTGTTGTAAATAAAATATAGTTTAACTGCAGTCTCCTCACACAACACACACACACACACACACACACGTTACAGTTAATCTTTATAATCAGGTAATTTGCATATTACCTGAAATTTGCAGTTAATGTGTATTAAATCTCAGTTACAAATAGATATATCACCAAACATTTTCTGGTAATATACATATTACCTGATTATACAGATTAACTATAACACACACATACACACACACACACACACACACACATATATATATATCCAGGGATGATTGGTTTAAATCTATAAAGAAAAACTAAATGTTTCCTCAAGTTTAGTTAACGTTTTATAATCAAACTAACAAAACACCTTTACTTCAGTCTTGCTCACTGTCATTTAAATATAACAGTTAGACAACAATCCTGCATCATAAATACTTACAGTTGTCAGTCTGTTTACTACTTCCATGGAATGAAGAGACATCTCCATATTGACTAGTACTGAGAAATACCTAAATAATAAAAAAACACAATCATGATATACTGTAAAACTGTTTCTCTCTCTCTCTCTCTCTCTCTCTCTCTCTCTATCTATCTCTACATTTATGTGAAAGTATACATAGCTACAGATTTTCGTGTCAACAAAGCAGGTGGTTTTCAACGGCATCATTTCCATGTTCCTTGCATTAATGTATCGGAAGCATCAATTACACGTTGACACCATTCACAGAGTAGATGAAGTACCAATGGAGCTTTGAAATGGCCATTATCAATTAATGAACAAGACAAATAATGCCAGACTTACTCCGTTATCTGATTTGACTGCATTAATTTCAGGAGCACTTCTATGGCTATCAGCGGGTTGTTTTCTACGAGATCAGGCAACTGTGAAAGTACAAAAATTATATATATTTATATCTGTCTAACATCAGAGCTTTATTAAACTAATTATATATATATATATATATATATATATATATGAGTCCATAGGACGTGAACTGTGTTATAAATGGACCACAGAAAGCACTGATCTATGTGTATTATTGGTACATGAAGGGAAGGAGATGACTTGATACGACTTGTTGCTGGGCCATTTCCTCGCTTATTTTGTTCCATTTAACAACAACCACACATCACATCACTGGGATAAGTCAATGAATGTTTTGTTGTATTTTAATGCATATGCCATAATTCAATCATTTTAAACCAATTAAAATGATCAATTATGGCAATAATGCTAAAGCTGATCCTGTCTAACTAAAACCCGCTTCACATTTATTAATAAGCTGGAAATATTATTAGAGGTAGCAATTATATTGAACAATAAAACTCTGACACATCTTTATTGCTGGACATTCTGGCTTCTGGATTCACCTTGCCATATTTTTACAATCCACCTCCCATTTCTCTCTAACAGAACCAGATTTTTGTCTTGGCATCTTCTGGTTTGTGATCTAATATTGTGTTGTCCATTCTGTATGACATTCATGATTTGATGCGATAAAAACACAAATAAGAGCTTTCAATTGAGATAGGAGTAATCAGAATAATTTTATCGGTTTTTATATGCGTTTGTTCTATTATGCAATTAATCTCCAATTAAATGTTCACATCTCTAGCTTAGATTAACTACTTCCTATGATATGGAAGCAATTTCAGCAGACTCACTTGGCAAAATGACTGAAACTTTAATATTATCTACAGTATGACCAATCGGGAATCGAGCATCCCTGCATGAGATCCACTTCTGTGTATATTGGACCATCCTATAGCAGGGCTGTGTGTGTGTGTGTAAATAAGTGACTGGTGATATATTCAAAATAAAAATTAAATGAGAAACATCAGAAAAGCTCACCTTGTGTGGTGAGAGGCCAATGTGATAAACTAGTTTTGGATCTTTTTTCAGCTCAGTGAGTAGCTGCTGTTGTTGCTGGAGAACAAGTGGACCGCCAAATGCCTTTAACATCAGCCTCCGTGCTTCTGTACCAGCAGAATTGCTTATGCACATGCTGTAATCCCAAGACACATGATGATCTGGCTCCACAGGATTCATCCAGACAAGCTGAAAATGACACAATGCAGAGCAGAACGAGTAAACAAAACAACAACAATAGCAGCAACAAACGTCTAAAATACTGCCAACTTTTAGAAGTTCTCCAATTTCATACAAATGATTATCAAAACTTTAATAGTTTACATCTTGCAATGATCGATATATAACATAACTATCATACAGTTAAAAAGGAAAAGATTCACATCCCAAAGAAATCAAGATGTAACAATAAGAGTTTTTATCATGCACAACAAGGGGTGAAATGTGAATGAACGGGCAGAAAAAACACCCCCCCGCAGATGGCATTTATGTTTATCATATAAACAATACAAAGAATAAACAAATATTGTAAATGAGTTAAGTTCAGTTCTTTAACCCCCACACTCGTCACACCTGGAGCGTGGAAACAAATCCCACAAGCACAGGACTGAGCCAGTTTTGGAGCCATAGTATGGATGTTTGCAGCAGACTGCTTTATCCACGGCACCAAAGGATTGCCCAAAACAATCTGAATCAATTATCAGGCTTTTTCTTGGCTATTTACAAAGAAACAGCAGAACAAAACAAAAGGAGACATGTTTATCTTTACTGATGAAGTGTCTAATCAGGGCCGGATTGCTGTTAAAAATAGTAACTGAATGACAGTATAATTATTGTATCTTCGGATGCATTAAGATGTATTATATTAATGATATAATACAGATTATTATGAATCTATGATGATATTTAGGTTTGTTCTGTTATTACTTTCAGATGTTCTGATCGTGTAGTGGTTAAAGCATTGACCGCAAACTTGAGTTCGAAACTGACTCACACATGTGTTTGTGGGATTTGTTTTCCTGACTTAACTATATCATTGCTTTATCTGAAATATTATTATTAATCAGTAAATGAGCTTCTGATATCTCTTATGCATATTCAGCAATATTAATATGCCAATGGGCTTAATTCTGGTGGCCACCGAGCTCGATTCAGGTGCACCACTGAGCTCAATTCTTTTTGAGGATATTGGCCCTATAGAAGCTTGTTATTATTATTATTATTATTATGACAAAACATTGATGCGCACAACAATACAGAATAAATTAATCTGAATGATGAAATTAGTAAAATTGTTACTTAAAGAGCAAGCCAACATTCTAAATTTAACTATAAACTTCAGCATAATTTGTACTTTGAGCAGAGTGGTTTGCTCAATACTTGTACTTATTTATAGAAGTACTGATTCCCTATCACTTGTATAACAAATCAGGAGTAGTTCAAATCACTTAATGGAGTTGCTTATAATGAAATTCAGAAAACATTGGCTTGGGGACACTAAATACCTCATCCTCGGCTAGATGTAGTGGTGGTGCTAGTCTTATAAACTCAGGTCTCATGCAGTTTTCTACCGGAGCACTGTCCTTAGTTAGCAATGCTTCTATTGTTTGTCGCTGTACATCAGGGTTAATAGAACTTGGCTTGTTAATCTGTTCAAAACTATATTAAAAGGTTTATGTACATGTATACATTTATGTTTATGCACATGTGTATGCACACACATAAACACACCCAATATTATTAAGCCTCAGTTACCATGTATAAATTACACTGTGTGTGTGTGTGTGTGTGTGTGTGTGTGCGTGTGAAGGTACCCAATCTTATAATGGTAACAATAAAATTTGAATTTTTGGGCCCACTGCTAAGTGCATTTCAGGCAGTCTTAAGTACACTTAATCTCCTATATTTCATATCCAAATTCAAATGTAAAAGTGAGCCATACAGAATATTCCTATCACCTACCTTGTTGGTCTCAAATCAGGATCGGGTACTATACACGGTATCCCAGATTTACTGATGGCTGGCATCTCTGAATGTCTCTCAGCCAGAGCTACTTGTAACCCGCTTACATCATATGACTGGAAATAAAGAAAGGCAGCCATTATGACATCTCTTAGAATTGAAACATACATTTTCTAGTGAAGTAATCTTACTTTGTATACCACAGAGAATCTAACAGCAGAGATGGATCATTTAAGAGAAGTACGCCTGTTTTTAAATACTGAAGCAAACACAGATGTAGAAATTTCTTATGTCAATCATAGACCTTCATTTCTAAGATGTATCTTGATAGCTACATGAATTATTCAAACTCTCTCTCTGAAAAGATGAAACCCGAGGGACTCAAGCAAGCACTTTCTATGTAAATGCAAAGTAACCCAAGTCCCTTTTAAGAAATTACTAGCAGCGCAACTAAAGTTTCACGCTCATATCTTGTACCCATGCTACATACTATATGGCGAGTATTTCATTAATTCAATGCACCATGAATAAGTGGGCCAAGTGTTACAGACCTGGAGTGTCCCTACGTCAGACTGAAGTATCTGAGTTGGCGTCTTCTTAAAAATCTGCAAAGAAAAATAATGAACGCATGGTCATGATAAGTTCAAGTTTGGTCTAACCTTAGAAACAGCATCCTGTAATTAGATTAGGTTAATTTGTAAATATCCTTCTTAATATGATTAAATATGATTATTATATTGTTATGTGCTACACAATAGAGACATTCTTCGACAAATAACGTCTGTCTGTTTGTTCTCTTTCATCAGTCTTTTAGCACAGAGTTGATTGGTTTGTATACACCTGGTCACATCGAGGATATATGACCATGAAGCCACTGCTTAGAGAAACATCGCACAGAGACAAGCATGAACAAGTTTTGAACACAAAATATCTGAAGGTTTGCTTAGCTCAGTGGTACAGCAAACTTTTCTGTACCACTGCACCATTGGGGGCCATTTTAGCATAATATAACTAATTTTGTACGTCTCTGTTCTTATCTAGTTTCAGTTCTCCTTCACACTAAGTGACCCCATATTTGGTCAATTATGGAATAGGAAGAGATACTATTTGGGGTAAAGTCTTGGCATCAAACTGATTATTTTTTTAGCAAAATGAAAGTTAAATGGTAAATTATTTTTGTAAACATGATCAATTCCAATTTTAAATTCTTAATTTCAAATTCAGAATTTAAAAAAAAATCCCATTCTGGAATTGACTATCAATAGACCGATCCAGGCAAAATGCGTTGCATTGGCTACCAACTGCTGTCTCGGGTTAGAAACAGCTATGGCGCCCACTGGTAATAGGGAATGGCATCTTTTCACGATTGGTTAATACTAGAAATCTTTCAGTAAATTATTTCATATTACAGAGACTGAGACTAGTATTTCAGCTAAACGATTGTGTCTTTCCAGAGGATTTAACACAATACTTATCAGGATAACCCAATGATTAAGTGGACTGATTTTTCTACATGAATGACACAGCTAAGCCTTAGTTATTCATGCCGACTTGTAGGGGATTTTTTTAGCAATGGAATAAATAAATGATTTTAAAATTAAACTTGTAGCTGAATGTGAATGTAAATTGATTTTAATGAAGATTTAAAAAGTATTTAATTTAGAGTTTTTAAAATATAATTTTTACTTGTACCTGGGAACTAATCATATATGTATCACCTGTACATTATTATATAATTTTTTTATTACATTAGAGTATTAACACCCTTAACATGTAGTAAACATTGCATGAATGGCTGATTCAGAAAATAAAACATTGCACTTTCATGCATAAATACCAATATTACAGTAATAGGAATCACCCATTGAATTATAATCTATGCGATCATTGATTTTATCCATTCACATTGTCATGTCAGATGGCAAAGGTTCTACAAAAAAATTACATTTTAGAAATAGACAGGCCAGACCATTACAACCATGCAAATCGCGCTGAATGTTACTTAGTTTAGTGGCATATATCTGTTGGATGAAGTCTATGCCATTCTTATTAAATGCAAAATTATGATCTGGAAATTATATACCCTTAATGGACTATAAATAAAATCCAAATATAGCTGGTTAATAGCTTAAATACACCTTTTCAGTACAATATTTATCGGCCACTATACGTGTAAATCGCCATGCAACACAGTGACTTCTAACTGGAGACCGTAGTGTGAAATTCAGCCGCATGATGGCGCCAGGGGTAACTAAATTGGTCTATTCCATTTCCAGAATTGAATTGAGCCTATATATGTCACACTTACTGTTTATTTCTGCCAGATACTCATCTTCGGGTGGAAATCTTCTGTGTGTGTGCATTGTTGTTATTTTAAAATGACATGTCAACTTGTCAATTCTGAACCACAGAAATTATAGAAATTTCTCTGTGAGCTAGGTTCTCGCTAGGCCTTTGCCATTCAGCATACATTAATTTCTGTACAGTTTGGCAAAATGAAAAATGCACGTTATCATCAATTTAGCAAAACATGAAATGCTCATGTCAAATGTCGGTTTTATATCTTTATCTGATTAGCAGAAAATGGGTAATGATCAATGACAAATATTTATCAACCAATAGTTTCCTGATCTGAAATAATGCCAAAATCTGCTGCTGTAACCATTTCAGATGTCATATTTATAAATATTTACTGAATATGAGAACCATGCTTGAAGGATGAGATAGATTTTGGTGAGCTGCTCATCTTGGCTGGTAAATATCCATTTTACATTATGATGGTCATGTGACTCTAATACTCTCTCCTGATTGGTCAGTGGTCTTTGTTTACAGTAAATAAAAGTACATGGTCTTAATATGATGGATTTCTGTCCTTTCCTGTTTATTTGTTTGATCAGTGTGTTTTTTATTAATTTTATGTTAATATTATGATATAAATATGGATTTCATATATCATATTAAAGTTTTCATACTTTGCTGAAGGAATTATATACAGTTTTTGGTAACTTAATTGAGTTTCTTCCTTGATCCTCTGTGTATGAATTATTACTGTCTTTGTTTGATATTGTGTGCTTTATTTTATATTGAAACAACATCATCAACACCTCAACAGCCACAAGAAGAAAATTCCTGGCCAGATAGTGGACATGAGCAATAATTTCTTACTGGATGAACTAACAACTCTTGATTATTATATACTTGTATTGTGTTAGAGTGTGGATCAATAAAACCACAAACACATAGTTATTGTTTTTATCGCCTTCGTGGTCTAATTGGTAGCACGTTGGACCACTACCACCTGAGTTCGAATCTCAGCGTGGGCATAGCTGGAGGGAGTTTCATCTTTGACTTTGCTTCATTACCTTTGGAGGTCGGGCCATTTAGCTAGTAAGGTTTTGTTGGGCTAGTAAGAAATTTGGTTGGGCTAGTGGATTTAAATATTACTAGCCCCTGGGCTAGTGAGATGTGGAAATATTTTTTTTGGCCCTGGTTGACAAATTTAAACTTCGCAATATTAAAGTTCGTGTTTATATATATCACTGAGCTGGCATGCCATGTGGCTCATTAACTATGCGATAGGATATGCACGCATGCTCAGTGCAGGTACACCGATTAGCATAGTGATGACGTCATGGACAGCAATGTATGTTTGCTGAAGATCAGATTCAAGCATGGTTAGGCCTCAGTTTATTATGATATTTAGTTGTCAATGCACCAAATTATTTGGTATATTGACAGCTACTTACATAGAGATAAGAAGCTTCCACCGTCTTCAGTTTTCAAAATAAATGTTAAGAAAAGACTTAAAACCGTCTTTTGACGTTTTAAAAGATGATTGAATTCAAATGCTCCCTCTCTCCGACAGGTGGCTTGTCCAAAATGTAAACATGTTGATGATGTCGGTACATAATTTTGATTGGCCAAATTATTTTATTATAGAAGGATGAAAATATCTAAAGAATTGTTCTGTGAAAACACAGCCAGCATAATCCGTGAATAAATTATTTGATGTGAGTCAATGACTAATCATGTTAATGCATTGATTTTAAGAATTTTATGTGAATTCATAGAATTTTAAAACATTGTACACTCTTTGAGCGGTTCTCCTTTAAAGGAGGAATAATCCAAAAAGAGAAAGATATTTCAGCGCACAAACAAGTGACGTCACTTGTGATTATAGGCGCAGTAAAAAGTACACAGTGACTAATAATGAATAATCATCAACGTGTAATAAGCAGATTATCTTTGCACATCTTCGTGCTTATTTATAACTAAATTACACCCACATAATTTGATTAAAAAATATTGTATTTGGCTAAAACGAAATGACTCCTTTTAGTCAAAATGGCCCAAGAGAATTTAGGTCTAGGGCTAACCCAGTGTGAGTATACATATTACAGGGAATTAATGCCTATTTATTCATTTAGTGCACCACAGATATAAAGGTACCAACATGAATGCGTTGACATTCGATGACTTCTGAAGCAAAATAAAATATCCGAGATGACAAAGTGAGGTCAACTGAGACATTGACAACACACCAATCGCATTCATTCAAATCACCCTAACTTCAAAATTAAACATCCAGAGCATGCAGAAGTACAATCGATTCTGAACACTGTCAGAAAACAAGATCCAAGGTTCCCAATAGCAGAAGAACTAACCATCCTGTCCCATTATCATACACCCTTGGTAACTTGCACACAACGGAGAGAAATATGCCTAAAAGAGATCAATCCCAAAGTTTATTACATAAAGGCAGCATACGTTACCTCTTTTGAGGGACTCGATACTAATTGTGATAAAAAGTATCTCTCTGCATTTGATATCTTTGGTATAGCCCAGTGATACTCGGTCCCTTGATTTGCATCACTTTGGTCGATTGGAGGATTCTGCAAAAACAGATCAATACTAATTAGTAAATGCTCGTTAAAATGCTACATTAAAATAACCACACTTCATTTCCCCCAAAGATATCTGTTGTTGACAGATAATATTGAAGATGCCCCATTTTAGCTGACAACTACAGTTAAAGGCCTCGAATGTTTAATGTTTTTTATTGTAGAAGTAGCTTGCTTGCGTCAGAATAAGTTTTCACACGGGTATTACTCTTCCAAAAGTGAAGTAATGGCCATATTTGCAAAAGGACAAGGTAGGCTAAATGGGCTGAGTGACCTCCAAAGGTAATGAAGTGAAGAAACACCTTTCAGATATGCCCACGCCAAGATTTGAACTCAGGTGGTAGTGATCTGTGATCTAATCCACTACGTTAGACCACGGAGGCATCCCATTGTCTCAATGGACCAGATACTGTGGCAATTGTAAATATGAGAAGGGTATATCATGTTGATCTTTGCCAGATATATGGCAGAGATGGCAACCTTCTTCAAAATCAGTTTCTTCACCGGTCCCATATCATATTGCATTTTGTTGTGACAATTGTAATCAACAAAATGTTCAGTACGTACATGTAAGTATGATGTGATGGTGAATGTCATTTGTCTCGTGTTCATTAGACAAAATGCTTCCAAGCTGCCCTTCAAATATGGTGGGCAAAATTCATGCACAGAAGCCTCACCATCCTATATTTCTGCATCCATACACAACACAGCGTCAAACCATATTTCACAGCGATTCTACAAACTTCTATATATCTAAATATACATGTCGAAGCATACAAAACATGATATTAACACTGATATCACACTGTAAACAAAATCAATTCCACAATGAAACAAACAATAGTGGTGCTTAGCACATGGCTATGTTTGGATGTTGTGATGTCACAAGCTTTCTCAATTGACCTGTTTTCATGCACTGGCGTCACCTACTTCATGAGCAGGTCATCATTAACTGATTAAGAAAAATACTTGTGCGTTTTGTTTAATCAAATAAAATCAAAAGGGAATGAAAACAATTTTGAAAATGTCCGAGGCCTTTAATGGAAGTTAACAAAATGGAATTCGAGGAGTAATTGAACTCCTAACTAATAATAACAGTTTAATTTAAATCCAATAATAGACACTTTATACCGATCAAATAAAATAGCAGTTGATGTCTGATGAAGGTGACAGATTTATTTGTTGTCATCATTTTGGGGCAAATTAAATCATCATGTTTATGATGATATATTTTAATTAGGTACTATAAAAGAAATTTTAAATATTATGCAGGGCTGTGGCAAAAACAAAACATACTACACAATTGGTGTGTCTACAGATCTGCATACGCAACTTGCAAATTTTAACTCACATGATTTCAGTACTAAAGAAATACACACTCCCAAGTTTCATTATTAAAGAGCATGAAAAAGTAACAGTTTAAGCATCTAGTGAGTTTACCAAAAGATGCACAAATACAGATGCAAATGGGTTAGAAGCCACTGGTTCATTCTTGTACATCTCATACAGAAGAAACATTGCTGCCAGTTTCTGGGTTGGGTGTGGTAACAGGTCAGGATTCTGTAGCAGGAGGACTATAGCCGTTCCAATCTTGAAGTGGTCCTGTTTCCCAAAGTAATGGTGAAGCGATGTGGCCAAGTTCTCAAAGGACTGCATTTGTGTGGCATCTTCTGACAGGACACTATAAGAAAAAGATTTGGCACTTAGGTGAATACCATGAGACTGATATGATATCGTTAATTTATCGACGAGGAGTGAATTTTACACAACAAAAAAATGCATAAGGTATCAACCTATTGTTTGGCATATTTCTTCTTCTGGCACATGCCTACAGTTTAATGTAATGTCCATTTTCAACACTCTATTGAATGATTCACATGATTTAGCAAATGTAGTATATAAAATATTATCTTAAAACTCAGTAATAACGATGTGCTCATTGCTTGTATACACCTGTTATTTACAATAGTGATGTCACCATTTTTACTGTAGATAGCTTCTACAATTCACACATCATGTTAAAGGTAGTGCGCACTAACAGTTTCTAATTTGTTTTATTACTATTTTTACTACAAATAGTTCTAAAATATCATATACCACTCAATGAACACTTACTATTTATTACTATTTCATATTTCCTACCAGCCGAAGGAAAGATGTTTTCGGCCATCCTTGACACACAACACTATAGGATTCAACCCAATAAGAGCCAGAGTCGGAATAAAATCATCACATCACTGCTTACTAATCCATTATTATTCAATAAATAACAATTAATTTTCACCAAACTGTTATTTGGATCTCACAAACATGCAGGTATTATCTAATAATACTTGATAGTCATGCGCTGTTACCTATCAGTACCTCCAGATGTACTGTGAAACAATGAATTAATAACACTTGCCAACTGAAGTTACAATCAGGTGTATTTGTGTGAGCCATAGTTGGAACAAAATTGCCACATCTCTGCCTATTAGTATTATTCAATAAATTATGATTAATTTTCACCAAACTGTTATTTAGATCTCACAAACATCCCCGTCTTTATGTAATTATACTTGATAGTCATGCGCTGTCTACTATTGGTACCTCTAGATGATTAGCGATAATATAGAAATCATTGTTCACATTGCAAACCTTTCTTGCCACTTGCCATGAAAACAATTAATTAATAACACTTGCCAGTGGAAGTTACAATCACACATGTTTGGTGTGACAAATTTGTTTATTAGTTATAACATCAAAGCAATATTTGTGTGTGTGTCACTGCTGGTGAATAAATTGATCTTGATATATTAACGACACACTTGCTGACACCATGAGTTTGAAATGATTGGGTCAGCTTATTCGCGAATGACGACAATGATTTGGATTTTGAAGAATTTTAGGCCAATACTTGACCTCAACTTATACGGTGAGGATATGCCAGAGGAAAAAAATTCCAGGGTCAAAAATTGACCTCGACTTATTTGTTGGGTCGACTTAAACATGAGTACATACAGTAGTGTATTTTACATTGCTATATTTATTTTAATTCAACTTTAATTAAATAAATAATTCTAAAGGTGGACCAAATTAAAGAGAAGGATAATTATTTCAAAATAATCCTACAACATGTGACTTGTTTGTGCCATTAAGACATGTTATTTCTAAGTGTCTTGTCATGATTTTGCATGGAAAAAGTAAATTACTAAATCAAACATGGTAATGGTTCGAAAAGGTGAAGATTTACTGAAATGGAATGCTTCAATAAAACACCAAATTGATATATATGTTTCTCTCTCTGTGTATGTGTCTGCTTTTATTTTATATAAATAAAAGAAAGTGTGTGTGTATTTGTCTGAGTTCACAAAAAATAAATTTGTCAGGTGGCAGAACTTTATAGCAGTTAATTGCCATTTCCCTGTGTTATTGGAGTTCTTATAATTATTGCTTTCAGCAGTTTCTTTTTAATAAACACACACACACACACACACACACACACACACACATATGCACATACTCTAATGTGTGTGGGTTTGTCTGTGTGTTTTCAGAATATTCTGACCAAAGAGTCTTAAGCAGTGGTGAATGACACTGATTGGGACTACGATATTCAATCATTAAAATTCTTTTTTCAAATAGCTCTCTGCAGGAGCAAGCTTTAAAGTCTGGATGGACCACGGCTTTTAAACTTATGTAAAATAAGTTATAAATATAATAACCCTTTTAATTCATTATCAAATACCTGACAATATCCCGACATGATTCAGTAGGCTACTGATGATTGCAACTAACTAATTTCCTGATGTTTACAGACATCTGGTGTGGAGTATGGAAACAGCTAGAAAGCAGGTTGGATAAAATCACACAGAATAAATCTAACTTAAGAATTCATGTAAGCATGATATAACTAGAAATATGTATACACACGCAAGTTATTTCCTTGTCGGCGGCTTTCTTTCATATTTATGGCCAGTAATTTTAGAAAATGGACTTTTTCAACATTTCTCAGACCATTTTATGTTGTTAATTTTTCAGTCTTTCATTATGAAATGATCTAGCAAAATTTCCTAAAATAAGCTATTTGTATTACAACTAGTACAAGCATAGACATTTTTGAAAATAGAATTTTTGGGCTCGTCTCTGCCACTAAGCTAGTGCTGTTCCTGTCATTATCGACCTGAACCCAATCAATTATAAATTAGTAACATATAGTGGTTGATTATATGTGAGATGAGTTACAGTCGCTATGGGTGGGTGACATCACAATGTTCTGGCTGGGATAAGTTCAGTGGCTTCTGTTTAAAGGTGGCAAAGTTTCACATCAAAAGCCAGAAAGTGTCCAGGTCCCGTCAAAATGCTCTGGTTATCCAATTTCAGATAGGTAAATGATGTTTACAGGTAATAGTTTTATAATGGAATAATCTGGGCTAGTGCCAAGCTAAAATCTTGTCTAGCCAATTTAGCTAAACAGGCAAAATCCTTTTAGCCAAATGAAAATTGGTTTAGAGAATTGAACGGTTGAATCCTGAATTATTTTTACCCGGGCAGGCTTTCCCAAGGAAACTAGGTCAAACGGGTCCCCCCCAACACCTTCTGACCAGAAAAGTAGAATCTATTTCAAAACATTTATCCGACTTCAAGCTTCCCATAAATGTGCATTTCGTTCTTAAGTATAATTTTTTTGGCACCATAATTTTCTGAAAGTGAAGCATGGTTCACCAGGCAGAATTTGGACTCTTCCGGCAGAATTCTGACACTTCAGTATTTTTTTTAATAAATTGCAAATTCGAGAAAACAACCAGAGGACCTATTAATAAATGTCACACACTATTTAAATAAAATACAAGGACATTAAGTCCCCACAACTAGAATGACAATATCACAACTTGGTACTTGTTTATCTTTCTGATGATAGTTTTGGGGTTTTCTGAATATAATAAAGTGAATTTGTTAATTATCAAATAATATCTTGTGTCTATGCAAGCAATTTATTATGTTATTCATTCTTTCTTCAATTAATTTCATGTCACTGAACTCTATTCAACTTTATTGTATTTATTGTAAAGCTGATATTTCAATTTAGTGTGGGGTCCGAAAACTGAAAGGTACGTTTAATTCACATTGCAGTATTCAGAAACCTTCAAATCATATTGTGTTTGAGATTATATTCAAAATGACAGCATTTGAGTAAATCGTACCATAGTCAATATATTTTTGACAAAAACACACGAAATAAAAGTAATGAGACTGTGAGATCGTTCAAATGAAGCCTTGCTTCTTAATTACTACTAACGTGTAAGAGCAAGAAACGGCATCTTACGTTGACCAATGGCAATGGAGGAGTAATTGAAATTGTTTTATACCTTAACGGAGTGTTACATGAAACAATTTTTAATTTTCGCGGCAAGAGAAGAGTCGTGTCTGTTGAACGTCATTATTTTACGTGAATGTGTCATTGATTTGTGTCTGCCTCAAACGAATTTGTAACGAAGAGTCCGAATTCTGACAGTGTCCGAAAATACCATTGTCTACTCTAGTTATATTTTGAAAAACTATATATTAAATTCACATATAAACAGTCTTTTTCAAAACAACCACTGACATTCAGGGGGTTATATCCGCAGGGGGGTTTTGTCCGGGATTCCTAGCGGCCGGCTAGTCTCATAAGACAAGTCTGCGTGCTAGACCGGTAAGTGCCATGTTAGTGTGTATCGCTATAGCTGTTGTAGTATGACGTTCATAATTTACCACACCAAATGAAATTCAAAATAGGATGTGGTTATTATTATAAGTAGAAACGAGACAGCCAAATACTCAATACTTGATGAAACAGTTATACCTTAACAGTGAAGCTAAATCCTTCAAGGAAAGCGCCATCTTTAATTTAGATCTAATACTCTGGAAACTTATTTTGTGTATTATCGTGTCGTGCAAAATCTTTGTAAATATATATATATTGTAGTTATATGTATTTTATTATTATGCTCCTAAAAAAATTGCTTATGGATAGTTTTATATTATTTATTTTTCTCTATTCAACATAGTGACTGTTGTTGCTTTGAGAGTATCACATTTGCCAAGATGGAGATGACAACCGTGAAAACCATTGCAGTGTTCATGATAATATTTGGTTGTTTTGCTGTACTGTATCCGAAAATATTTCATCCGATATTGTTAAATCTTTTCGGTTTAGCTGCAAAGGAAAGAACTACGGAGGACTTGAGTATGTATATCAGTAATTGAAAATTCAGGCAAGCATTAACTGTCAATCAATCTCAGTCAGTCAGACCGTCACCAGTCCAAGTCCAAGAATTATACTTAGTTAGTTCTACTAGAACTTCTAGTCTAAGAGTTAAGACTAAGTTTAAGTTACTAAGTATAAACTTAGGCTATGGGAAATGTGTTATTATACAGAGATTGTAACAGTCCTACTCAATAAGTTTCATCAGCTTACTCAAATATAATGATCTTGTCAGAATTGACAGAAACATGATTTTAAAGTGACAGTTGTCAGTTTTAACCATTATGATTACTAAATTCCCATTACCATGTTACAGCATGTAATGATGTATGATGTATTTCAACCAGTTTGTCAAAATCCTGCGAACCTTGACACCCTGTAGTTAGTCACTTTTTATATTGTGTATGTAATTAATCCGTGATGACTTTTGGGATACTCTTATAACAGAGTTGAGCCAATTACTGCTGCAGTCCCCATGAACTGTTGGGGAGATTGTAACAGTCCTACTCAATAAGTTTCATCAGCTTACTCAAATATAATGATCTTGTCAGAATTGACAGAAACATGATTTTAAAGTGACAGTTGTCAGTTTTAACCATTATGATTACTAAATTCCCATTACCATGTTACAGCATGTAATGATGTATGATGTATTTCAACCAGTTTGTCAAAATCCTGCGAACCTTGACACCCTGTAGTTAGTCACTTTTTATATTGTGTATGTAATTAATCCGTGATGACTTTTGGGATACTCTTCTAACAGAGTTGAGCCAATTACTGCTGCAGTCCCCATGAACTGTTGGGGTTCAGATTCCAGTGTTACCTGTGCCTATGCTATACTATATACAAAGTGGCTATAGGTCTGGTTCAGGACGTGCAATGTTTGAGCTATTGGTTCGGCACGTTTCAACCAGTTTGTCAAAATCCTGCAAACCCTGACACCCTGTAGTTAGTCACTTTTTATATTGTGTATATAATTAATCCGTGATGACTTTTGGGATACTCTTATAACAGAGTTGAGCCAATTACTGCTGCAGTCCCCATGAACTGTTGGGGTTCAGATTCCAGTGTTACCTGTGCTTATGCTATACTATATACGAAGTGGCTATAGGTCTGGTTCAGGACATGCAATGTTTGAGCTATTGGTTCGGCACATTTGCAGATTCGAGTTTCTGTGGGGTATATAATCTGATAATGTGCAAGTGGACAGACCATTTTCCCTTTAACTCTGATTCTCTTCAATCCACGCCATTTTTGTGTGGTTTCAGAATCAATGTAAGATACATAGCGCCAGCTCCGCAATAGCTTACCCTGAGTAGCTAAAACAGTAAAGTAACAGGTAGAATATTAATTTCTTATCATTTATTATAGGAAGATATATATATATATCCTATCATTCAGTAGGCAATGAATGATACTGTAGTGACAAGTCTGCTGTGCCATATCAGCGGCAATCAGGCCCAGACAGTAGTTTCATAAATATCCGACATAAAGCAATACATTTGTCAGGTGTTCTATCCCTTACAGGTCAGCGTCGATGATATAGTAGTTTTGCACGATGTCGGGCAGTCAGTGCTAGAACTATAGTAGAATTATAAAGTGTCTGGCAGTCAGTGCCGGAACCTTAGTAGAATTATAAGGTGTTATCATGTACACAGAAGTGCCTGTAAAAGATCAATCATCATTTATGCATTAGCAGGTATCAGACATGGGGTCAATTCAATTCCAGAATTGGAATTGATGGTCAATTCCGGAATTGGATTTGATTATTTAAAAAAAAAATGGAATTGAGAATTTGGAATTGAAGTTTCCTAAAACAAAAAATGAATCCACAAATTAATTTACCATTTTTATAAGGTTAACACTTACATGTGGTGTTACCAATATACTGGAACCAAATTGATCCAGAACTTTGGTTCCTTTTATTTATATATATCTGGATACCGTGGGCTCCGCCCACAACACTGTGACACCACCACATAGCATTTCTTTAATCTATATAGAGATATTGCTATTTAGGAATTAATTCATTTTATCATCTCACCGGGAACGCCAATCTGGAGCCAAAGATTATCCCTCCTCTCCTCAAACTGTGACTACTATAGCCTGTCCCCAGACCTAACTTTTTAATAACCATTTGAGAGATTTTGTAAACTTACCATATGTCATTGGTTTAGTACCCAGCAGGGTTGTGAAAGTAAACATAGGATTTGACCCCTGCTGGACAGAACTAAGCAAAAACATTCATTTCCAGGCACCTATAAATATAATATAAACACATCTTTGATGATTACAAAATACAGGTTTCCATGGGGATGCACCTAAGATTATGATCCCCCATTTGATATAATCAAATATCTCTAACTAAAAGCACCTTATGGTTAGGCCTTTGCAGTTTTTATCGTGTTAACACATACATGTGGTGATACCAATATACTGGAACCAAATTGATCCAGAACTGTGGTTCCTCATATATATATATATATATATATATATATATTTATTTATTTATATATATCAGATATGCACTCTGACTGTGACATCCCACATGAGCATTTAACCAAGTAAAATGGTCTGCATACAGTGGGCTCCGCATGGCTGTAATCAATATAGAGATATTGCTATTTAGGAATTTACCCACTTTCAATGTTTAGAACAGGCAGAAAAATATTTAATTTTTTAATTCAGAAATATTTCTTCCATGACAATCCTACATGGAATATAAACTACTCGGAGTAAGTACTCAGAGTATGTACTCATGGTAAAAAGTATTAGGCATAAAAGAGTCGGGGAAAAAACAGAATTGGAATTGATAAATTGGAATTGATAAATTTGATGTGGAATTGGAATTGACCAAATGGAATTGAGTGGAATTGGCATAGACAAAATGGAATTGACCCCATGTCTGCCAGGTATTCATCTAACTGATCAGCAGACAATCCTGTAAAATAATATTGATATAATGCTAAGGTTACAGACTGGACATTAGTTGGTAGTATCTAGTTTACTATTATTTGTGAATTAGCATCACCCAAACAAGTAGTTTTAGGTTTTCTGGCAATTTTTTAGAGACAAGTTTAGGAAATGTGCTAATGAAGAGCTAAAAAACTTGATGTCATCCTTAATAAATCTGGGAAATAACTAATATAAAAGGAGTTGCCTTGTCAGAATTCAAGTTAAATTTTGCAATCATTCGAAATCAATCAATTATGTTAACTTCTGAGTGGAGGCATTCTCATAATAAACAAATTTAAACCTAACTATTTCACATCCTTTCCCAAATAATCCTGAGATCCGAATAAAGTTCTGTGGCTTATACTGGTGAGAAATTACATGATTTATTCTGTTAGTAAGGTGTCCTGGTGAACCTTGATCACCTGTCATAACAATAATGCACATGGCTTAATGCTGTGATTTGGCTACATCATGGAAAATCCAGTATTTCTTGGATCCCAAACATGACACTGATATGAGTTTTACCTGATTGTGTTGCTTAAACACAAGATCACTAACATCATTATCTGGAGAAACATAAGCACGAAACTGAGAGTTGTATTAGCAGTTGCCGTCAGATCTGGTGTTTAACATTAGTGTTTACTCCTTTTCAGTAAACACTCGCATGTCACCACACCTGAAGAAGCCTGGGAAGGGAATACCAATAAATGATGACATAGCACGACACATGAGGGTAAGCAAATCTTAGTATGCTTCTTGTTAGAGTTCTTTTTATAGGTAGTGTACAGTCTGCAGGTATACATAATTCGGAAATATGTCCTGTCCTAACGCACCCAGATTATAATTTCGTTAGCAGAACTCAACATTGAGCAGCAAGAAGCATAATTGTCAGACTAGGCGTTCCATAGCATACTTGGTAACACAGTGCACCGCAGATTTCACATTTATGGGATCCAATCCCAGCATGACCTGTGCTTGTTGAATGCTTCAGTAAAAGGCTTCAGTCTGAGCATCTCATTTCGGTAGCGCATTGGACCACAGATCACTATCACCCGAGTTCAAATCTCGGTGTGGGAATGTATGAATGGGTGTTTCATCTTTGACTTTGCATCATTACCTTTGGAGGTCACTCGGCCCATTTACCCTACCATGCGCACAAAAGTGGCCATAAAACCAATCCTCATCTGAGCATCTCATTTCCCTAGGAAGTAAACCCTGTGTCACATATTTCAAATGTGAGCAGTAAACATTCCAATTGAACCATGTCAGATAAGAAAGCATTATAAACTCTGCAATGTAACTTAACACTACAGTATATTTTTACCAGATAGTCCCATTGATGATAATTAACACTGAATCGGTGGATTGCTCTATATTTTTAGAAAGTCTGGTGGTTTTTAATTTAACAGAGCAGTCTAAATGATGTATGATGATCATTACTTGCCACATATCAGGCTATGATGAATTGATTATGATACAATCATACAATGGCTGATAATTCTGTAGAGAGGTTTAACGGTTTGTTTTCAATTGATGTTTGACAGCAGTTTGTATTATTGGTATATGGATAACACAACCCATTAGAATGGTGAATGTTAAAAGATGTTAGACTTTTGCTGTTGGCAATATATTTATGTAACCTTTATGCCTCTGGCTAGGCTGGACCACATCCTGGGATGCGGGCAGCAGCCGAGATGAAGAAGCAAGCAGCAACACAAGGTACTGGATCTGGCCGAGGCATGATGAGCATAGTGCTGCCAATGTATGCTGTTGGAATTGTTGTATACTTGATATATACAATGTCTAAGGTGAGTGTACCCTTTTGTGAAGCATGATTAATATCGGGGCTCACGATTATCCCAAAATTGTCTTCGAGCAGTAACTCCTTGATTCTATAAACATTCAATAAAATTTGCTTCTTTTAGCAAGACTCGTTATCATATTTGACAATCCACATGTTAGCAATCCTGTTCAGAATTCAAGCATGATCTAAAGTAAATCTTAGGCTACTTATTGTTAAACAATTCAAGACATAATACACATCACTTCAGAGTTCAGTGTTAAATAGATGATTTTAGTGAAAGTCCTATACCTTATCTTAACTTTTTAAAGGTTATGCCTGTTACAGTAGGCCCCCATTATACTGCAGTCCACTATAACACAAAATCAGATATAACACGGTCAGACGGTGGACCTCGAATAATGGAATCCATGACACAGCATTTTTACACGAAATGGCATGAAATTCACCACTGAGTGATAAAGTTTTTCACTATAATTTGAATGTGTTTTCAAAGTTTGTAATTCACACGTAAAAACCATAGCCAATGGCCACAAATTACCCACGAGTAGATGTACACACTACTTTGGGCTTAATCAGCCAAACAAATAGCCCAAATCACAACCCTCATTTATTGTGTGACTCCACCCACTAAATAAGTTTGATTCTGTTTGTCAATTCACAGCTATTATGTATAAAAGACCTCTGTTTTGATCACATTGTATTAGTTGCTACCATCATCTGAAAACGCACACTATTTCTGGCGGATGAATATCACCAAGCCGTTACATTTTGCAGAAACATTTCATTTTCCACACAAACACAGGCAATACTTATGTTTAATTCAACAAATGATTAAACAATTACTGGGAATATTTATGAAATAAACAGTTGTGTAATCTTCAAGGATGGTGCAAAACGAGGTAAAAACATACTCCCTATTAACGCCCCCACCCGACCATGCTCTGTCTCGCTTCGCGGTCCACCTATAATGCTGTCATCAGGTTGTGGATCCCAACAACCATGTTATAACGCGGGCCTACTGTATTTTTTTTCAACCCGGAGAAATATGAATGATTAGGAAATGCACATTCTAAAAACTACTAGAAGTTTGATAATGAAACTTATTTGATACTCCTCTTAATCATATATCACAGACATGAACAGTTTCTGAGGATAAACAAAGTAATTACACTTACTCAACAATAATTCTATTTTGTGTATAATGCCTTAATTAACTTGAGTTGTTGTAAGATGTTTTACATTGAAAACAGAATTAAAACATGTTTTGGCTCAAAGAGCACAAAACGCCTTTATATATATATATATATATATATATATATGATAATTATTATATATTTTAAATAAGCTAAATTAAATAAGTGGATTTTAAGAACCTTACAATATATTTTTTTACTTGCTGCATATTTGTTACGATATTTGACAACTTATTTCACTGCCTTGGTGCTGATTCTCTCCATGCATTATTACTGTGCGACTCTTTGGCACCTTCAAAAGTAAACAAGATTCAGATTGCAGCGGTTTCACTTGTATAGAGTTTTGGCTCAGATCACTTAGATACATGATCACTCGATACTTCAAATGTGTGAAACATACGTGAAGTGTTAATAACTGGAATGAAGCAACGTTCCCTGAACAAGCTGTTTGAAATTATACGGAGATCCTATCTCGCAACATGGTCTTGATTGCTAAAATGTTTTCAATCAGACTTCATTCACTAGTTCCAGTAGTAGGTATAGGAATCTTTGACATACTGTTGTTCCTGAGTATACAATAACACTTCCCTATTTTATCCTGGCTGATGATCGTAGATAGTTGTCTTTACAAAAAAAGGAATAAAACTAAATGAAGTGGCCCACCAGCCAGCTGGGCTAGCAATTCAAAATATCTAATAGTCATTATCACTTTTCACTAACCCTTATTATTTGGTGAAGTTGCTAAGCTTGTATAATTAATTACAGAGAAATTGAAGAAAAAAAGGATAATGTTTTCTTAACTAAATTTATTAAAGCAAAACATTAAAACCAAACGTAATGATCATTGATAGGCATAAAAATATACCAGGGCTAATGTATAACCAAAATGTCAACAAAATTCAGTCATCAGGGTTGGTATCGGACATGACTGTCAGTCTTCAGCACTGCACACCAGAAGAGTTCCAGAGATGTATGGCCTCACCTGGGTCAAACTCTGGTTCAGTAGGACACTTCAGAACAACCATTAGTTAATCTGACAGTGTTGTGTTGTTACGGCGACAGCTTCTCCAGTCAGTCGTGACAGCATGCATTTGACTAAATACCTGCTCTACACCCACACTCTTGGCTGGCAGACTAATCAGCAAGTCAAAAAGTATGAGTATATGTTTACATTCACTGCCTAGCACAGAATTAACTTTCTCCCAGATCAGAGCTGTTCTCACATCTATGAAGCTGTTGTAGATCAGGCACTATAATTTGGTCCACCCCAGCTCTGTCTCTTCAGTCTGAAGAGCCACTCAAATGTTATTCACGGGGCGTCTCCGTGGCCTAGTGGTAGCGTGTTGGACCACAGATCACTATCACGCGTGTTCGAATACTGGCATGGGCATATCTGAAGATTGTTTCGTCTTTCGCTTCGTCTCATTACCTTTGAAGGTCGCTTGGCCCATTTAACCTACCTTGTGCACAAAAGTGTCCGTAAAACATCAATCATCATCATCAATCAAATGTTATTCACAATCACTACAATATCTTCATCACCAAATAGCTTTGTAGGCCATGTCAACCAAGTGACAAGGTGAGTAGCCTTCAAGACATCTGCATCTACTTTGGACCATTTCTAGAGGCTGTCCTGTAGAAGACAGAGAAGTCGTCTTCTCGCACTTTTGAAAGCATCAAACTTCCCTGACAACTTTTGATCTCCACACGTTTCTCTTCCCGTTATCTTCTATCACTTTGGACCATCACTCTCTTTGTACTTCTCCAGTACATGTACAGCAGCATCCAACTCCATCTGGATCTCTTTTGGGGCGCCTCCATGGTCTAGCGGTAGCGTGCTGGACCACAGATCACTACCACCCATGTTCGAATCCCGCCGTGGGCATATCTGAAGGTTGTTTTGTCTTTCACTTCGTCGATTTCCAAAGGTAATGACCTTTGGAAATCGCTCGGCCCATTTAGCCTACATTGTGCACAAAGTGGCCGTAAAACATCAATCATCATCTTCCATATGGATCTCGGCAATTGTGGCCTCCTCCTGAAATGTTGTAGAGACTTTGGACGTTCCGCTGACTACATCCCAAAGGTAGAAGAGGAAGTGCAGTGCATCTGCTTGTGTTGGCATCTTTAAGTAGTTCTTTCCCTTGGCAGATGAGTCTTTTGTGTGGGCCGAGTCATTTGGATTCTGAATCTGTTCCAAATGCTGAACAATTGGTCCGTATCCAGTAAGCAGATTACTTAGTGCCCACTGAATGTGTGGAACCCAATGTGTACCTCCCACTCTAGTGAGGAGGAGTAGTGACTGACCTAGAGTCTTGAACAATTCCTTGAGATACAATCTGCTAAAGGGGCTGTGCTTGTAAAAGTGGTAAACAAGGTGATAAGCAGAACAATGTACTGCCTGAATCGGTTACCATCCCACATATGTTCTGATACATGCCATCACACCATTTCTGAAATCCAGGATTACTGTTGCCATCCCAATGATTTTTTCATCCAGCTCTCACCCAGGGTTTTGATTAGCAAACCAGAGATTGCATTCATTAATGTTCCTGCCCAGCACCCCTAAGTAGCAGTGGCAGACCATTATAGTTTCTGCCTCTGTGCCAGTTGAATTTGTTGAATCATTGCTAGTTACTGAGATTGAGCGAACCATATTTGAGATCAGTTTCTTCCATTGAGCCTCACTGATGAAGTGTATGAAAATTGTTGTCGTTTGTTCTTGCAGTATGTCTTGCTAATGTCCCAAGCTTTCCCCTGATCAAAGTCAAAGAAGGGCAACCATGTCTGCAAGCACATGAGCAAAATAGCACACAACTTAATGATTAGTCACAACAATGAGAGCCACAATGGCAAACACCTGAACCTAAGACTGAATCTGTTTTGGTTTCATGTTCAGGTGGGACACTGACAACTCTGCGATGTTGATCAGTCGTTACAAGAATATCGAGCAGTGCACTCGCTCACTAACTAATATATAAGATACGAGAAACAAATACTACGTTATGGTAAATTATATTAAATCTATTACTAGTAGACTAGCATTGGCATCAAAATTGTCAGTTGTCTGCTACGCTGGTATGACCTGATAAACTACTCGTTATTACTGTTTGAGCTTCCTCAGGTGAGCATTAATTTGAGTCTTGGTGATACCCATTGTCTATGTTTTATGTCAGTTATTTTTATCAACCTGGAAAATTTATGGATGTTTACAAATTGCATATTCATATATTTCACTACGTGTTTAATATTGAAAACATCATGTAACTAGCAATGATGGATGATTTTCATTTTAGAGATAAATCATACAATCTATATATCACCAGAAAGGTCTTTCACTAAGAAACACATTGGTGAAAGAAGTATGCCTCTATCTTATAAATGATTTCAATGCCAGATTTCATTTATTCATGTGAAGGTCAATTCCATACCAAATAACATTACATTTATGCTTGAATTATTATGATAATGATGTTCGGCAAAGCAATATCTAAACCTGAAGATTGAAGATCAGCATCCCAATATGATCAATGTAGATCCTAACTCCACCAATCATAAATACAACAATATGCAACAATTATTTAAGGCAAGTTGTGATAATAATATTTAATAACAAGTTGTGTATCTGCATATAAACTAACAAGACAAATGAATGAAAACACAGATAAACTCAAATGAAGCATAATAACTTCAAATACGATGAACACACACCAAACTTTATAAAGGTTCCAGCAAACAAATAACAGTGTAGACTGTCAAATGAAATTATCCAAAGTGCATAAAATTATGGAAATATATATCAAATAATGTAGAAATGCAAAACGGGTAACAATAATGTTTGAATTAACATAAAACTTAAAAGACAAAGATGTCATCAAACAATCATTGCAACAGACAGCTCAATTAAACAAAACTGAAATACAAAATTACCATTAGATCTGTACAATTCTTTTAGACCGTGAGATTCATAGTCTTTGATAGGCATAGATTGTATTCCAAAATTTAAAATCAGGTTGTAATTATTGAAATAGGCATTATTATTGAAATATTATTGAGATACAGGTAATGACATTTTATTTATTTTGTAGAATTTTTTCCAGTATTTTCTAAACACAATCCACCATTAATTAATGTATAATAAAGTTATAATGTGAAGTGATATATATATATATATAAACAACATACTAAATAATGATTGATTATATGTATAATCTATCTATTTATATGTGTATGTATATATGTGTATATGACTACACTACTATAAATGGAATATGTGAGTGAGCTATAATATAGGATTTTGAAAATACTGCAATTTTTTTGCAAAAACCATTAGATCAAAACTAGCGATGCACACAAATGCGCTGGTCGACAGTTGCTTCATTTTGCAATATATGTATTTAAAAGTGATTAACGTATTAACTTATAACTTTCTCGACCTTTCTCAAATGGCCACTTTTGATTTGAATTCACGTGCGATTGCTATACCCTAAAATAAGCTTTAAATGTTGAAACATCCACACAAAATTTGTATCTATATGATCATCGAGAGCTTGACATTCTAAAACAATGAGATGGCTGTAACAGGTCTGCACAAAGTGGCACAGAAATGTGGTTATGGCGTCTGTTTTTGGCCTATTTTTTATTTGGCAATGGTGGCAACAGAGAATGTGATTCTGAACTAAAATTTTCCACATTAAAATACATTTCATAATCTATCCATTGATATGACAAACATGTATAAAACACCCTTACTAAACAATGATATTAGGTACTGAATTGGGAGTGTTTACCATGGTAGCAGATAGGCAAAGCCCAAACTGCTAATCTTCCGTCATTGCTGAGGTAACAAAACAAATGCAAATGGAACCTGAATCCTGCCAAAATAGAGTCATACACTGAACTATCTACAAGCAGAGAGTGTTTCAAAATAGTAATAATAATAATAATTTGAATTCATCTTGTTTGCTTCCTATAATTCTGTGTCTACCTGTGTAGGTATTTGGAGGGAGGAAGATGTCGGAGAAACATGACTATTTGAACAGTCATTTCTCTGATGTTCGCTATGATCCGGATCGGCAGAAATTCGTCTCAACCATGTATGACGATGCTGAAGATATGGAAGGGGAGAATGTATCCAAACGGTTTAAAAGGGGTCGTAAAGATCTGGAACGCTTACTGCTAAAGGCAGACAAGAACAGCATCAGTAAGTGTCTTGCATCTTACTGCATTTTTTTAAAGTGTTTTTATGGTCTATGTTGTAAGTATTTGTAAGTCTAATACCTTATCTCCCATTACTATGTACATTACTAAAATCTAAAGTTGTATGTACCTGTGCAAGACTTAACCTTGATTTACAATATCAGTTAATATACCAATATCCAGCCTTTTGAACAGAGAAGAGAGTAGAGGACCCCTTACAAAAAGTAGGCAGTGGCTTACCTGTGGTGGCCTGAAAAAACACTGTAAAGCTATTGCTGTGTCGTTGCTGGAGGGAGGTAGGGATGTGGGGAGGGGTGGTGGTTTAGGCCTGGTCAATGGCTAGTGGTAGTCACACTAACACAGGAGTGGCCCTTCTCCTTTGGAAGGAGGGGGTTGAAGCTTCCCCCTGAAAAGGTTGGGGAAATGGAGTATTTGGAGCAATCTAGACCCCCTTTTTGCCAAAACCAAAGTACCCAACCAATTTTCTGCTGATTAAATACATGACTAGGGACTGTCAAATAGATGACGTATAGCATCGGACATCGGCTGGTATTGAAAAGGCTGAATATAATAATAATACATTGAAATATAATATAATAAATAGACTTAGTATATATATATATATATATATATATATATATATATGTATGTTTATAGTCAGAATCCATTAATCCGATTAGGTTTGTCATATGATAATATGTCGGATAAACGAGAATGTTGGACTATCAAGTGCGTGACATACCAGTAGTCTCTGTCACACATTTTTAAATCATAAAGATATACCTCCATATTTAAACTAATATTCAATAACTGTGCGCAATGATACAGAATGGCATTGAAACCATTGATCATTTTGATGTTTGTTAATTACGAACATTATAAAGAAATAGTCACGTCACTTTGTCCATCAGATAAACTCATGATCTGTTCATTGGAAAGATCACACATTTGTGTTTGTAATTAACCATGAATGATCATGATTGGCTAACAGATAGCCACAGGCAATGGAAGCATCATGTGTCGGTGTGTATGGTCGAGGATGATTATAATTGGTTACGATATAGCAATTATTGTGGGTTGGCAGGTTACTGAACCATTATTGACAACATGTTGGTGTGTCTCGCATGACTGAACCAGTGGAAATATTTACATTGAAATGTCACATTCTGTTGGCGAAATGAAGTGTCGGAACGCGGAACACGATTTTGTCGGATTAAAGATTGATTTAAAATGGAGCTAAATCCATCACAGGCAATAATATGTCAGATGGTGGTTTTGTCAGATAACGATATCTGGATTAATGGATTCTGACTGTATATATATATATATATATATATATATATATATATATATATATATATACTTGAATAACGTTGTTATTATATATAATAAAATTAGTATAACTACTAGAAACAATGGTCTTTAGTGATAAGAATGTTTTTGCACAATGCCATCTTGATGCGAGTGATCATACTGATTTAGGAATAAGTTATTTTAAGTAGAGAATTCATAGTAAATGTAGGGGCTTCTCTGGTAGAGTTAGCAGTGCACTGTGTTGCCAACTTTCATGTTGTTGAATCAAATTCTAGTGTTAACTGTCTCTGTGCAGTGTTTCATCTATCAGTAAAAAGCTTTGACTTGATCCTCTGACTTCTGTAAGCATCAGTGCTAAAGCTAAGCACTCATTCAGTATTGGTCTCGGAGCGCATAATAATATGCATCGTGTGAAGTACTGGGACGTGTTACATATTGATTGTTAACGCAGAAATTGATAAACAAATGGCATTTATCAATTCAGGAGTCACTATTTAAACCATACAATGACAATAAACAAGTTGGCAAAGTCATAATGTGTCTTATTTGTAATTCAGGTGGACACGAAATGCAAGAATTGAAGCGCCGTCTATTGGAGACGGAGGCTCAGATGACCAGCATTCTGGCTGCGATGGAGGCTGTACAGAAACAGACACTCAATATCCACGGACAATCTGGTGATGGTGAGGAGATTGGAGAATGGCAGGAAGAACAAGTTGAGGAAGTAGAAGTTGAGGTCTGTTTGGATAAGATCATTATTCCAATGTCTGTTCTATCCAGAATGAGTCACATGCTAAAATGGTTTTAGAATTACTTTTAAAGGAAGAGTCCAACTACGTTTCAAATTTTCAAAACTGACACAAATAAGCTTGCACAAATTATAAATGATGTCAAAATATGAACATGATCAATCAGATATTAAATAATCCAGTTCAAAGTGTTGGCAATTTGACTATAACTCATCTCTGGGTGCCAACATTTTGAAGCAACATGCAGAAGTCTGGTGTCACTAGGCGCAAGCTGCTTTTATGACCCAGTTATAACAATGTAAACACATATCAGCCAAACACATAATACTAATGTATATTTTTAATAAAGTGCCCTTACTAGCGGGAGCCATTCAAAGGCGCTATACAATGATACCCCAAATAATATTTCTGTAAAACGCTATAACAGATTTAAATGATAATTATTATTTATTTCAAGAGATGACACATTTCTAATATCTGCCAGCAACCTATTCCACAAAGTGGGGGCTGCAACACTAAATGCACGATCACCATATGACTACAATAGTATCCCGCTGGATAACCGGAGTTTTCGGGATGACTTTCTGATGAACACCAGTTCACACACATATTTAGGTGCCATATCATTGATAGGGTTATAAGTTATTAGTAAAATCTTGAAATTGATACACTGTCCAACAGTTAGCGAATATATTTTTTGCAGAATTGGGCTGCTCTATTCTTAATTTGCTGAAAATGATTGATGTTATAATCAGAGAGTTACAACAGAGAGTTACAATAGTCTATGCAAGATGTACCAAAGCATGTACTACCAATAAGTAATAACCAAAATAATTTAGATATTTTTTATTCAGTAACCATAATTCATACAAATATAAGTATATCAGTCCATTTCACATCTCTCTCATCAATAATATATGTATAGTCCATTACATGCTGTACTATGTCAATATTTAAGAAAAATATTTGACAGTTTGTGACTGGTTTTAGAATGTATTCAATTATGATTTACGGTTCTTTTCCCCCCAATTTGTACCCCCTTTGGCAGTATTGAAGCCAACCATGAAGCTAACCATGTTTGCAGACCAATCGATGGTTTAGGCTCCAAACAAAACATGCCAGCGTATAATTACTATAGTCTAATAATGAGCCCCTAACTTGTTGTATAAGTATTTAACTTTTATTATCGTAATATATTAATGACATTTTATTAATTCAATCCATTCTAAAAATAGTTTTTTATGTGTATCTAGTATGTCATAAATCTGTTGGTTATACCAGTAATCATAAAAAATAAATGGTTTTGACAGTGTATGACACTGTCATGTCATGAACTGTCATAAGCCTGTTTATGATATGACATCATAAACTCTGGATTACTTCACAGTTTTTGACATTGTGCCATAAACTGGCAAACTGATCCTCTATTAATTAGGATTGTTTCCTTATATCTATTATATCAGTTATAGTTCATGATTATTATTATTATTGAGGTTATTTGTATAGGCAATACACATTTAAGTCATACCAGTAATATCTGAGTGTGAAATGTTCCCATAAAATTGACATTGGTATGTAAATGATTTCGTTTGTTTATGTTTATCATTTTATAATCTAGTCACCTCCTGAGGCTGATTCAGCAGACCAAAGCCCAGACATGGATTCATATGAGATTCTAAAAGACCAGTTAGGTGACACAACACCAGAGGGCAGCACACCGCACAGTCCAAGCATCGTAGACCTGGGTGCTGATCTCGGTTCTTATGCTGAGCAATCTGAAGTGTGTGATCCTGGTGAGATTATGGAGGAATGTGAGGACAGTTGTGATCCAGATGGACCTGAAGATGATCTGGAGAATTCAGAAGTGTCTGGATCTGGAGAGGATGAGGAAGAGGAGAACAAAGAGTTGGTGATGGAGAACAAGAGACATGAAGAACCGGATGAAGAACATCCAGACCTCCGAAAGAGAGCACCTCATGAACAGACCATTAGCTAGATGATATATATATATATATATATATATATATATATATTCCATTGTTCATCACAGATTCTTTTCAGTTGTACCTTCTCTGGCATTGCTGTTATAGAAAAGTTAACATGGTGTGGCGCATACTTGTTGATAGTCACCCTTTAATAAGAGCATAATTAACCTGATCAATTGATCTTGTTGTGTTATGGTTAACAAGCATCAAATTAAAGGGCTGACTTGGCAAAAAGGTAGCCTTTCCTGACTGCTCATTTCATCTGATGACCATCTCATAATATCTTGCTTCATTTCGTGAACACCTCATAACTGCATACTTCATTTAGTTCAGTTTTTAACACTATCACTCGCCATATTTATTTTTTCTTTCGTGAACACTTTATTATCAGAAGTCGTGAAGAAAGAAAGGTGACTGTTGGCGAGTTTCTCTGCGAAGAATGTGAACCACATTCTTTAGTTGTACAAGTTCAGTTTTGTCTCTTACTTGGAATGTGTTATTAATGTGTTTATAATCCGCACAGGTATATCATATTTTTCACTTTGGTGTAGATCGAGGTACAATTCATTTCCAATGTTAGTTCAACAGATCTGTGATAAACCTGTACTTGTTCTATGTCTCTCTTTGAATGGTTCCATCCAATAAGGACCAAATATTACTTCATGACATATATTGCTATTTCTTATGAGAAATTGAATCAGTTTTGTTATGAAAACACAATTATGAATGCTATTACGAAATTTTCAGTCAGTATTGATAATCACGTGTTATACAGAGATCTCAACTACTTTTCTCAATTTATTTGCCGAATTTTGTAAAGAATCAACTGGTAAGTTGCCAATTTTTAATGTAGGATGTATAATGTTTGTCCCGATTTTTCACCGTTTTTATATGGTATTTTTGTGGATTAGTCCTCGAGGCTTGAGATCAGCGTGATTGGCACATAATCAGGCGTCTGTGTTCATTAACATGCCCAGTGAATCTCTCTTAACAAAGAAGGCGATTGTCACCAATTTCCCAAGATTCAGGTAATAGGCCCAAAAGTTAGCTCCATAATTAAATAGACAGGCGTCATACCCAACCCATCCCACACAAAGAAACTTTATTACCTCTGTGCTACAATCAGACTTGTAAACTTCGTCTATTTTAGACATTTATCTTACAAACAGTCTATAAAAGGAGACTCTACATTTTAGCCCAGTTAATTGTGCCACAGTATAATTATTTCATTTATTCACCAGTTGTTAGGAATCTTTACAGGGATTACCCAATTTGTTCTTTCAGCGAACTGAGCAGTGTCACAGACTATGACATGTCCATTTGCCTATTTTTACAGATATTTTGCATGTGTGACAGTGGCATTTATTGTTGTTGTTTTTAATTATACAGTATTTGTTTACTTTTATCAGTACGATTGTTTAGTGAAAGGAGGCAGTGGTGCGAATACAGATGTACTGGAGTACAAGTCTGCTTGAGTTTCAATATGAGAATTTTAGAACCCCTTGTCCAGTTTCCAATTTAACAAAATATTGCTTAATGAATTAAAGAGAATACTTTTTAATTCCAGTTCTTTTGACAGGAATTCATTCACATACTCATGCCATCAGTACAAATCTGAACCCACCCCATGCCTGTGTTGATGTGCATAACATATTTCAGTTTATCAGACATATACTGTTTTCATGTATTACTGTGCAACACAGCAAATTGTTTCTAATAGAATCTCATAGTCTGCTAGTGTTCTTTTTATATTTGAGCGATTGTCTGTCCTCGTTTTCTCTATTTAGAGGGATCATAACCAGTGTGATTTCATGTGTAATTCTGAACCTACTGTTTAATGTCTAAATGAGCCAGCATCATACCTTTATGTTAATGCAATTTGAATGGGAAAATCTTACTACATTGTGTCTGTAATTAGTGTTAGAGGAAGCTAGTACAACAGCATTATTGTCAACAAGTTACTACGGTGGTTTTTTTGTACGTGTATGCACTTTGTTTTAGCACAAATGTCTACCAAGAGGACCACAGGCTGACCATGACAAAACCTAACCTTTTCCTATGTCTTCACCCGAAGAATGGAATTTTATTTTTGGTTTTGCAGATGTTTTATTCATGGTTCAGTGCCAATACACAGAGTAAAATACAATGTATGAACGGATTCAATAAGAGATTGTTGGAAACAAAATTCTTTATCAAGTGTATTGGATGAAAAGACACCAGTGCAATTTTTAGTCATTTTAGTGCATCAAGGAATGTTATTGATGCTAAAACTTGCCTGTTTTTAGGTCAAAACCTAGTCATCCGAGTTAATATATTTTTATTATGCCAACTATTTATGGGTTTTATGTGCAATCCAAGAGTTGCGGTAAATAGTAATGTTTTGGTATGTGCATTGTTTAGTCGTTTCAAAGCAATTTCTTAATTCGTCTATGAAAATGTTTTACACAAATGTAATCAGTAGTGCCACTTATAAAAATCCTCACTAGAAATACATTTGTTAGGTTGTGTAATAGCCATTGATGTTAATAATTTAAAAATACTGACCGAAGATTTCCCCATTTTGTTATACCATTTGATACATTTCTGTGGTCTTATAAAAAAGGCCTTACATTTCTGCTACAAAATGACTTTTCTCGAGGCCATTGCCAGTATATATTACATTACACTGTTGGTGTCTTTGTAAGGTTTCTGTGTGTGTAGTTTCATATAATCACATTCTGAAATAAAGTTAACATTTGTTGTGGAAGAAGACGAAGATCCTTCGGCAATATAGTGCTCGCATCACCAGTTAGCTCTGAACCAGACTCTGTCCCCACAAATTGGCGTAATTAAACAAATAACCTGTTCCACCATTTTCACAAACCGCACAAGAAACAATGAACACGGCTCGTTTACATAAATATAATAACATTTATGTGGTAGCTGTAATGACTTAACAGTTCTAGGCAGACCTAATTAGGCAGAAACAAAATCAAACACAGCTCTCCCATCCACCACCATATCATACCAAGTTCTAGTAACAAACATACAACAGACACATAACTGGACAAAATAATGCTATTTGAATGGATCAAACGACAACAACAATCTCCTCGCTGGAGATAGAAAAATCTGGTTATCAGAGTCCAATTACAAAAAAAATGGTTCAAGTTTCGAAGCCATGCAAAATATACACCAGTTGACTCATTAGTTAGAACTGTTTAGGAATGCTGAACTTCCTTTTAACGGAAACAAAGTTAGTACGACCTCATCACATACGTGGCATGGGAATTAAGCCCTTTTGAACAAAACTGAAAAACAGACAAAACGTTACACATACACAGCGTAGTGATCTTGTATAAGTGACATTTTGAACTACTGCAAACAAGACTCGGCGCCCTTATAAATAGTGGAAACTATTATAACGATGACTCGAGTTCTATTACCATAAGGAAGCCGATTTACCTTGATTCACCTAACCAGATAAGACGCAGTAAATGACTTCCTGTTAACAATATAAACAAAGGAAGGCACCTCTTGAAGTACTTCACTTGATGATTTTATAGTGGAGAAATGAATATTTACAATAAAGCTTCCTGGATCATGCCACAACAGATAACGAATTGTTGCTAAACAGACCTCTCGGAAAGTGGGGATGCGCGCGCACACAGCCATTTCATTTCACAACAATTACCATCGGAAATCAAACTAGTAAAGTATAACTTCCTTTATAATCAGTTGAAGCTCACTGATATTTTCTTTGCACAAACAGCATCCGGTAAATACCACCAGATGACAGATACACAAGATAATCACATGCTGATTAGAAAATACCTACTACACTGAACTTTACAGTAACAACAAAAATCAATCTTACATAAAATCTTATTGGGCCAGTACATACGATGAGGTGCCGCAGAACTTAAAACATCAGCAGCACCCATTCGAGAGACAATCAACAAATACTTTAACTAGTTGATTAAATATTTAAACAGCTATAACACTGACCAGATTGTGTCTAATCGGTCAAAACCTAAATCATTTGTTGAGTTTATGCCGGTACTGTTGACAATTGACACCATATAAATATGGCAGCCATGACACACCAGGGTGCAGTATTTGCATACGGATCATACTTCCGGGAAAAATCCCAGTCTCTGTACGCCTACTCTCCCTTTGTATTCGCACTCAGATTAGCAGCATTAGCAAGGACTTGCAGTCCGGATGCCATCTCTCCAGATCCTTGCCCAGCCTGTTCTGAACCATGGCTGGCAGCAGTTACTAACAGATGCATCCCACCGACTACAGGTGATATGGATGACGACGAAGCTGCGGTGTCCGAAGACAATGCTGATACCTGCTGGTTGCCACCAGCCATCTTGATCACGGTTGACCCATCACTGTGCTCTCTCTCCAACGCTGTTTGTTGACACCTCTGACTAGCCTGTGCACCGATCACCTGATTGCCCACTTTAACCAATCCCTGTGTTAGGTTAACAGGTACACCCTGTGCTGTCATCAACTTGCCGTTGACGTTGAACACTACTAATTTGGAAGGCTGTTTCGGTGTACTAACATGTACCGGATTAGCTACAGGGCCCGCTTGAGAGCTACCCAAAGCTGGTCCTTTCACCTCCCCAACTGTCAGAGGTGGATTCACTGGAACCTGTTGTTTCTGAATTAATTGCAACAGCTGTTGTTGTATTAGCAGCGGTTGTTCCTTTGCAGTTGCGTGTTTTGCAGGGAAGGTAGCTGATGGCTGTGTGGAGCTGACAACTGAAAGTTGAGTTGCTGGTGTCTTCAAAACATCCATACAATCATCTCCAGATGCTCGTGTTACAGCATCGGCAGTAGGTACAGCTTTACCCTCCAAAGTCTGCACAGAACCAGCTGGAAGATGAATATGTTGCGTTGCGGTGGTAGGCTGTGACATGGCTAGCACAGCTGTCTGTGCTGTAGGCTGACTGGCCGTAGGTTGAGTAACTTGTATAATGCCCGCTTGTCCAGATGATACACCAGAAACCTGTTGTAGCTGAACAGGAGGATTTAGCCCCTTCACAGATTTTAGTAATTGTACAGCCGACGGTACCACGGACGGTATCGTTTTTTCCATTTGGCTTAATGATACAGGGCCTGACAGTGATGGCTGGGTCTGGACAACCATCTGGATGGGTCTGACAGCTGGCAGAAGGATCCTTGCTGATGACTGGCCTTGAGTCATAATCACTGGCTTACTCACCGCAGCATTAGTGCTACTCACTACCACTTGTTGTTGGCCAGCTGGCAAACGTTTTGGCACTATTTGACCTACAAGACCTGACTCACTAGAAGTTATGGATGCTGAAAATTGGGCAGAACGTGGTCTGACATTCCTGACCAGCTGCTGTGGAGCAACCAGTTGCTCAGCACTTACATGTCTGTTGCCAAAAAATATTTGCTGCAGAGTACCATCTTTCGACTGCTGGAAGACAGACAGACCCTGAGAGTCCGAGACATGCTTAAGCTGTTGTAGGACAAGCTGGGAGAGCGCCACCCCAGCAGGGACGACCACTCCCTGTATCACACCTTTATTGGTCAGAATACTCTGTGCTGTCAATCGAAGGCCAACATTCTTCTGTGGTGACTTTATTGCAGTAGACGTGGACAGAGCAGTAGTGTTTGGTAATACTTTCGGTGCCAAGCTTGCAGCTGTAGCTGCCACAGTAGATAGGACTGGCTGTACTGTGGTTGCAAGAGATGTCTCAGCCACTTTCATCTGGTTTTTCATGATGCTGGCACATCCGAAAGTGGTCTGAGCTGTACTTGAAAGAAAGGAATGAGATGTGGGAGCTGGTTCTGATGAGCTGTGACAGCTACCAGCCACAGACGAACTAACAGGTTTCAATTCTGCTTCATCACCCTTACGCACAGCTGGTATCGGCGCCTTCATCGCAGGTGTTGTGATGGTGACAGATCGGTGTGGTCGCCTGGATGGCATCTCAAAGGGAGAGCTGACTTTGATGCAAGCTGTTGGCAGGGACGTTGTGACAGATGTGATGACAGTTTTTACAGCTTGATCAATAGCCTGCTTCCTCGCCATGGCGATGTGCAGCTGAGCAGCAACCTGTGGGGTGAGCGGGATCACCTTTTGTCCTGAAGCACCAATGTGAACTAGTTTTGGCTTCTGACTGGCCACAGCAGTAGTCGGCATCTCTGTATTTGCCAAAATGATGCTGGTACTTTTACAACTGGCTACATCAGCAAATGGTTGGGTTTCTTTCCTCTCTCCCAGCTTCTCCTGTGAAATGTTTTCAGTATTGCTGCAAGTAACAGCCTGCTGGATAACTCTTGGCATGGATTGCTGCTGGATGATGGTTTTCTGTGGCTGCAGATGAGGCTGAATGACTGCCTTTCCGAGGACTGGAGTATTACCAACCAGTTGCAATTTGTGACCACCAGGCATCTGCACCACTTGCAACTGCTGTTGCTGTGGTGTTCGTTGGAGAAGCTGTAACTTTGGCATCTGTTGTGCTGGCAATGCCTGAACACCACCCGTCCCTTGTACCACATGAACTCCCTGTACTGCGCCTGCCCCCTGAATGAGCTGCACATTCTGACCTGTACCAGCCTGCAGCAAGTGCAGTTGTCCATCAGAACCCTGCATGAGCTGGATTTTGCCACCAGCAGCTGGTAACAGCTGCACCTGTTTTCCAGGTTTTGGCATCACTAACTGTTGTTTTCCTGGTAGAACCAATTGCACCTGCCCACTAGAACCTTGCACAGCCTGTGAAGCCGGAAGTTGGGAATAACCTTTTATCAGTGGTACAGATCTTACAGGTTGTCCAGAAAGCACTCTTGGTGAAGATGCTGTGACAGGAATAGAATTATCAGAAGTCTTGCATGTAGATGACGCAAAAGATTCCAGTTCTTCAGCTGTTGTCACAACAGAGGTCTGGGCAGCTTCGGAGTTCTGATTGCCAGCCTGAGTAGGTAGCACTTTCAGCTGTGCATGCTTATTCTCAAGAAGAGTTTTCACTGTAACATTGCTGGCATACTTTGGTTTTGGTGAGGTGCCCAACAAGGCAAACCGAGTCCCATCCTTGGCCACCTTATCTTCTAGAATTACTCCTGGACTCTGCACATTAGCCGAATCTTGCACTGAAACTGGATCACTAGCACTCCTGTTCAGTGTTTGGAGCAAATTAAGCTCGGTGCTGGATGTTTTCTGCACCAAGCTGCTACTGTCTGCAACATGAGGCGCAGGTGTGCAAACTGTCTGCTGCACCGGCATCTTCTGAGCATCTGTGATAGCACCCATGCCAGATAACTTACTAACTATCTGTCTATCCATTATCATAACACTTTCAGACTTGGAAGTCACAGGGACAATCTTCGGCTGTTCAGTGATTGGTTTACTTTTCACATCTATAGGAGCCACTGGCAGGAGACCAGCCTTAAGGAGCTTGGTAAATGCTGTTGTAGATGACACAGGTGCAGCATTACAAGATTGAGCACTGACTGAAGTCTTACTCGGCAAGACACTCTGGTGCAGTCGGCGTTCTTGATTCTTTAACAGCTTCTGAATGACATCTGGAGGTAGTTGGCTGATGTTGGAATAATTAAAACAGGTGACAGCTGGCTTCGTTACGTCAGTAGCACCAGAACTCTTGCTCTCACATGCAGTGACAGTTTTAGATGACGCAGTCTGTGGTGGAGCAATGATGAAGGATTGCCCACTAGCAGGAGACCGAACCAAGATCATCTGCTGAGCATGCGATTGACTTCCACTAACTACCGGAACGGCCTTCTCTTTCGCAACATCATGGGTGGTCTTTTGCTGAAGGAGGGCAGGATTCCGTGTTGTCAAGAGCACGTTACCACCAAGGTTCGTACTCGACAACAGAGCAATCTGAGGCTGTGCATGTGAGGCACCCGATTTGGTGGAAGGCTGAGCAAGAAACAAAGTGTTATTTAGGCTAGCAAGTTGACTGCTAGGTAGTAAAACAGGCTGGTTTCCAATGATAGCAAACATCAAATCTTTGGAGTGTTCCGATGTTGTAGATTTGATCGGTGGATTGGTGGGTTGTTGGTCTGAGTTCTGTGTCTTTTTCTGAAGTATGTTGGGAGAGGAAGAAATGCTGTGTTCTTTAGTAGTTTCTGGCAGCTTCTTCTTCTTCGCCAAATCGCTTGACATGACTTTCTTTTTCCGCTTCATGCCACCACGTGTCGTCACACCAACTGTCTCTTTATCATCTGGCTTTCCCACCGTTTTCCCCTCTTCTTCCTCTTCACTGCTGGAGTCAGACTCTTCATTTTCTGAAGAATCCGAGTCAGATTCTTCACTTTCCCATACATCTTCAATCTGCCAGTGAATGAAAAGAATAGTTATAAACTTCACACATACACACACACGCACAATGACAAATACAGTGACAGAGAGTCAGCTATTATACTTTAAGTGAGAACGTTATTTAAAAAACTCGATGCTGGCTCGTCATAAAAGCAGATCTTAATGGCAACTTGGTGCCTCAGATGTGCACCAATAGCAACAGAAAGATTACAGGCAAGCCCATCAATTAAATTAGGTATAAGATGATTGTCTTCCATGGAACTCCAAAAAGACATAGCCCCCAACACCCAGAGATATGAAAATTTAATAAAACAGCAGTAAAAAAACTAAGTACAGAACAACTGTCCAAGTCATCTAACAGCAATATATTTTGATCTCCCATGGAGCTTACACTCATGACAGCCAGGCAAATTTTGAAGAGCATTTAAAGAGGGGCTGGTGCCATTCAGGGATTGAGTTGCCCTTTGTCTCACACCACTACAACAATGGTCCTGATTATGGTAAGAAAACATTCCAGTAAGCTGTTCATCTGATTCTTCTATCTGATGAATTAGTTAGTCAATTCTGGATTTTCACTTCTATGTACAACCAGCCAACAATAACAATGAAAAACAAACATGAGCCAATAAAAGACACACTAACGTCTAGCTAATACAGTTACATAACTCTCAACTTTCAGCCAAACTTAAATAGCTCACTGATGTTTGCTTGCTGGACATCAGTCAGAAATGACAGTGTTTACCCTCACGGAGATAACTAAATACTTGCCTCTTCCTTCTCTGGCTCTTCAACATAACTGTCTTGTTCCTTCTTCATCTTCACAATGGCTTTCTTACGAAGTGAATTAAGTTTCTGCTCCCATGGTTCCAGCTCTTGCAGAAGATACTGAAGCCTGTTACGGAGCTCAGCGACGCAGCATTTATGTGAACTGAGCTTATTTGTCTGGAACAACACAACAGACATGTCTGTAACATGGCAGCTTATGTCATTTGTGTTTACTTAAGAAGTGTTGTTGGAAATGATGCATGGACAACAACGATATATGCAGTTTGAAGTATTTAAATATTTTTCCTGATAATGATATTCACAAACCTTGGGCTTTTTACTGTCTGAAGTGTCCATCTCACCTAGTTCAGCTAGTTTGGCTATTAGTCGCCTCAGTGTTTCTAAGTCAGTGACGACAAGTTGAAACTTGCCAAATTCAGGAAGCTACCAAAATGGTAAAATAACAACCTGTTATTATATTCAAGTGGATTTTATCATGTAAACAATAGATTATTCAAATAAGATTTAACAAATGTAGTTAACAAATTCCACACTTACAGTTATTTCACAATGTTCCTCCTCAATTTCCTCAGTTTTTACTTTAGACTTTTCACCCTCAATACGGCATTCTGCACTGGCAGAGTTTCCACTCCGAATCCCTTTGACTACTTCAGATATCACAGGTGTAGTGATGACTGGTTTGTGCTCATCCACCTTCTTGTCAGTACCATCATCAAGAGGTTCATCTTTAACTCTCAGTTTGGGAAGCTGTTTTGAGCATTTCTCATCATGAGGTGAAGACTCACAAGATGCAGCCTGGTTGCCGTAAGATGCTGAAGCACCATCATCGAGGGCAGATTTCGCCCTCCCCAGATTCTGATACTGTGGACTGTCTGGTCTGTAATTAGGATCCACAGCCGAGATAGTACTCGCCAGCGATATCTCATCTTCCATCACTGCTTTCTTCAAGCTACCATCAGGAAGAGGCAAAACAGGACTCAACTTGGGCATCATCATCTCTGTGATGCTTCCCAGATCTTCCTTGTCGAGATCCATGGGAGTAGGACTTCTAGAGACATCTGGCGTTGGCCCAAGTGATACAACAATTGATGATTCACCACTGCCACAACAAGTCACACCAACTGTATCCTTTTTGAAGCTAGGATCTCCAGTACTCAATTTTGAAACCTCACCATTCGCAGAAGCACATTTTGGTAAAATATCACCACACAAACTATTTCCAATCAAACTAATTTCCTGACTCACATTAACTACGCCATTTATATCATTATCACCTACAAAACGTTGACTCTCCACACAAGTATTGCCTATAGCAGTTTTAGGTGAAGGCACATCAATATGAGTCACATCACCACCTACATCAACATTCTCCACTCCAATATTACTAACAGTCTTAGCCTGAGCAGAATCTCCATGAAGATTTATCACAGTCTTTTGACGGCGTTCAGTATCGTCACTGGGTGATGTCAATTCTGAAATATCCTCATTATTTAAATTGGCACTGTTCACACTCTCAGCAACTGCACCGCGTTCTCTCCGAGAACACGATCCAGAGATCATCTCCTCAGAATTTCCCTTTTCCAATATGAAATCACACTTGTCGTCAACCTCATAACTACTTATTTCACTTTTTATTTCACACTTAATACTAGTGTTTGTTTCAGTCTTTATTTTTGTATCATCATTCACCTCATCTGATGTTGTCCGAGATGTATTTTTTGACTCCACTTGAGAAAATTCATCTTTTACTGTGGCAGCTTGTTCTGATTCATTATCAGTTTTTTGGTTACCACATGTTTTCACACCCCGTTTAGTGCGCCTTGTTCTTTTCTGTTGATTCCTTTTGGCAGACATGTTCAAATGATCACCATATGGCGATCCATCCATAGAATGTGTGTCACTCTGCACTGATGGAGAGGATTCTCGTGATGACTTTGGAAATTTACGTGTTCTCATCCCACCGTGCCGTGTTCGGAGACGTTGACGAGAGTGACCGGGACTATTTTCTCTAGATGCTGAAGGCGTAGATGTTGATGAAAACACCTTTGTCAGATTTCTCATGAGACTACGCGTCAGACGTGATGGTGTTGCATCAATCAACAGGTCAAGGCTGACATCTGAAAACAGCCAGTGAAGTAAAAAAAAATACAGTAAACCTCAAAATATAATAAAAGATATCAAAGGTATGAAAAAAATATTTCTTTTTACTCAGACAAGTACTTTGTAATCTTCATATTACAATATTGCATCCACTTACATAATGAATAAACTTTAAATTACTAATTTCCATTACTAATTAATCGAATTCCTTCTGCATATGTAACCAGCAAAAGATAAAAATGGTGACAGGCTAGAAATTCGTCTACTGACTTTATCACTAATTATCTTGTTATAGGCATTTCCCATAAAACACCACCCATCCACAGAACACCTGAGGTAACTAACTTCCTAATAAATGTCTGCCACATCTGCCACTTTAACAAACAAGTGTTAAAATCTAGTTGCTCTACCTGTTCCATTTTCTAGCAGACTATTTCCACTTTTAGATGTTTTAGAGGGTGGCTCATTGTTGTCACTCTGCTCACTGATACCACTATCCTGTGTGCTACTCTCCTGGCCAGAGTCCAGATCTGTCGTATCAATGGCAGAACTCTTTTGTGTACTAGTTTCACATTCATCATCGGAATATGCCACCTGAAACTGAGATATCTTGCGTGGATTCTGAAATATGTCAGACAAATTTTTGTTGTATTCTCCAAATATACTGAAGCTACCAAGAAATCTATAAAAAAACATATAACAAAGGACTTCTTCCTTTAATAATCAATGGCTGGATCACTGCTATTTAAAATGTGACCACACAAAAAGGGAAATTGTAGAAACCTGTGGTGCCCTAAATACGAGTACATTGGTTTCAATAAAGCTCAAAATTAGAAACCAGTTATACAATAATGTATTACCTGACGCAATCGACTATCCCTGGGTCTAGTACTGGCCATTTCTTTATTTTTTACAGTTGATGATCTTTGTCTGTTTGTCAGTCTTCTTCTTTTACTGATTCCCTTCTCTGGAGACTAAAATTGTCCAAATAAAGAGGCTATACAAACAACGGGTCACAGAATACGTCGTGGCTTACAGTACAGAGCTCTAACCAGTGCCCAACCAAAGCATCCTAACAATTCTTAATAAAACACCATAGCTTAACTGATATCAACTATACTGGACATCATGTCGGATTTGGATAGTTCTGATCTAGTTTATATAAATATATCCTGATACATGATAAAAACCCTGAGCTGCTGTTGCCATTAAGGTTTTCCGTATATGATGATTATTTTAAAGAAATACTTGATTGGGGTTTTTAATGGCATGCTTTCTTCAAACCAAGAAGTGATATAACTTTATCACACCTACTTTTATAACCCATATATTAGTTAGACAGTTTATGGCAAACTCAAGTGAGAACAGATGAATTAGTTCCCAGAACCTAGACAGACAAAATATTTTGGTAGCATCTTATCTCACAATAGCTGATGCAATCCAAAATGCAATTACTTATAAATAAATAACTTTGTATACATACTTTGCTGCATTCAGATGGCTCTTTATTTTTAGTTGGCACATAAACAGGTGCTTGTTTATATATGCGCAGGTCTGCCCCACAGAACTGTGGGAAGTGGAGGTAATTGAAACCCTCAGCATCAGTACCTAGGTTGTAGGGACGCTGCTCGGTGATTGGCTGGGCTTCTATGGCCTCTCGAATGGAGTCCTGTGTTTCCTGCAACACAAAAAAAATACTAACTGAAATATTTATGAAGGAAACCGAATAGGAAACAAACAAATTTTCATCCTTAGGTTAGTCAACAATGACTTGCTTTTTGCTGGACTGTGAGAAAATTAAATGGTCTGCAGAATTATTTCATATTTCAAGTGTTCAAACATAACCATGTTCAAAAGATTTAATAAAAATAAATGCCTTTTCACTTTTGTTTGTTACATCCAAGTGAGATATATTCCATTTACAGATCTTGCTTTAAATAGTGTACCAACAAATACTGAAACATTAACTATACTTGAACCATTCACCTAGGAGTCATTTTGTATCAATATCTTTCATTGACAGTTCAAGTTTATTTTGGGTAATTTTCTGCGCTAATTCACACTACCCATCTGACTATAGGTCTTGAAGTATATATTCCGAAGAAAAATTTTCTTGTGTCTTATTATCATGGGTCAACTTTAAATTTATAAATAATTTACATTCTTCTGTTTCTATCTCCTGCACAAAATGGCCAGTTGCAGCCAATTAATATTCAGCAGACCCACCATACGAAGGAACGGTCTGCTGCATTTATATAAAACAGGCTACTTCAAATTTAGCTATGAAGATCATAAATAAAACTGTCAAATCTGCGAATCTACTGCTCAGTGAAATGCCTAATACAGTGGTCATTTATCAGACAAACACATCTCGATAAAAAAAATGTCAATATCTTTATTTGTTTTTATTTAAATATATGATCTGTGCACGTGGTGATGTTCAACAAATGGATATGCATGATAAATTAGCATATCTAATAATATAAATAACATATAAATACTAAGGAACAAATCATGCTTTTGGAAAGTTTTGCTACTTACCAGACACCAATCACACAACCCTTTAGCAAGCCACACTCTTTGGTAATAGGATAACTCATGATAATGCTTCTTCTCCAGCAGTGAGCGTAATCCTACAAGAAAACCAATGTTGTTTTAATAAAACTGAATAAACAAACAAAGGCTCACACAGAACTTTCTAACTTGTCCATGAACCGCTGGCAGATAGGTAAATGTATCCCGACAGAATAAACTGAAAAATCATACCACAGTTTTACCATCTCCTGCTGATATTATAGAGTACACGACCCGTAAAATCTGGTCATACACATATATATATTTACTCAAGCATAAGTTGACAAAATAATCCAAGAATTTATTAGAATATACAGATGAGTTAACATCCAAAGGCAAAAATATTTAATGGAATTTATTGATAAACAAACCAAACTATCATGGGAGATAATAGAATAAATATACATTATTATTATCATCACTTAGTACAATTTGTTTGACCACATAATCCATTTAAAAGAATGTAAACAAGTGTTAGCCAACAATAATTTCAGGGGAAACAATCGGTAATCTTGTTACAATTTCACCACGAATGACACACAGCCATATCAGTATGAGTCGAAGGAACAATACAAGACGAAAATAATTCTGATTGTATCAATGAAACTGGTATCATCAAAGAAAGAGTGCGGAGATAAATTAAAACTCTCACTAGCGTCTATGTGACCTCCATTGTGTGCCAGTGAACCCTAAGAAGGAATCTCTTTGTTGCCATTCTGTACAGAATTTGAACTGTATTTTAGCTGAATCAGATATGAAATGCGTATCACAGCATCTTGATTTGTCTGCTGTGTACTTGTGTACAGTGGCATTTTACAAATGGTATCTGTAGCAATGGCATATTTGTGGCACCAAACAGTTCAAAACCAGTTGAAATGGACAAGCAGGTATATCACTACTGTGAATTAAATCCACTTCGTTATTAGTAGATGCGTGCGAGTTATGCTCAACTTTCAAAAAGGCATGATGTAAGTATGTTTATGACCACACACACACAATATCTTGTCCCTGATGTGTCAAAATCATGTGTCCTACATATAATATTATTACTCATTAGTGACCTGAATGGGATATGGCTGAGATTTATGGTTTTCATTTCAACGTTTTCATTTACCAAGATATTGTTCCGAGCTAAAATCCCACAAAAATGTGAAAATTGTTCAGTAATACACAAAATGGTTGAGATATTAAAGTCTAGAGCTGATGGCTAAACCAGAGTAACTGTGACCCGTATAATCCTCATAACAGATGATGCCAGAGCACTGGACTTTTCTACTTCCCACCTGTGAATATTCCCTGCACACTGACATATCCTATTTCACATCTCATCATATTCTGTCTATAACCAGAGTCAGAGAACAATTCAGACTTATACTCATCAAGTTTATTCGGTATCTGGTCAGTACATACTACTGCAACATCACATGACCATCTATTTTGGTATCAAGATGAATTGTCATAACCACCAATTTGAATGGATTCGTGCTTTTGTGTCTAGTTCATCTCTAGAATTCATTGTAGCAGCTTCTAAAGGACTTCACTATTATACCTGTGTGGTGGACTTTCTACTAATTACAAATACAAGCCTCTGATGATTTAGAGGTCCATATTTGTTAAATTAAATATATCACACATTGTCACATGATCAGTATATCACAGTAATTGTTTTGAATCAATATGATAGGTATTTTATGAATAATGCTTTTGGCATAATGCTGTTACTAATTATATATAAATGGGAAAAGAAAGGAAATGAGAATTTTTCAGCAACGTTTCCTCCAAAGATTAATGATGCTTTGCACTGGACTTAACATAGGTTCAACATGATTCCGTATGAAGTGTTCATAAATAGAACTGATCTCATACAAGTATTCTTCTTGTACACAGACATATACAGTAGATAAAATGTGCTCTAAATGCAACATCGAAAACACGATGTACTGATGTCTGATGATAGGAAACTTACAATTTATATAAACCTACTCACCTAAAACTTGGAAGAACTTTTCATCAAGACCTAACTTCTCACCGGCCTGAGATAAATAAATAAATTATTATTATTATTAAATTAACCATCTAGCAATTACCATACAAATTCAAATACGTATTTTACACATGAGATGGTTTTCAACACCATTTACAACTGTAAAACTATGCATCCTCAAGTTAACAACTTTGACCAAGAAACTTAAAAGGAATCTGGATCCATTTTGAATACAATTGTAAGCAAGCCTACCAACAATTAATTTAGCACACACAACAAATCTTCTTTTACTGTTAAAACTATACACAATAAAAATTATTCTGTATAACATCTCAAAATATTCAGTTAGCCTTCAATCTGATATCTTCAGGTCAGTAACAATCAAAATGTCTCCAATATATGTATGTGTGTGCACCAATGTACAAACCTACACATGCATTCTAAATGAACATATTTGTGGAAATATACCACATGCACTGATACTTAAATGGAAATCAGTCAGTATCTGAAACCCATAGGCCTATAGCTCTTATTTAAATAAAAAAATTGGGCAATGTTGAATCCCAAATGTTATTCACTCCTTTGGACAATTATCTTTCCACACTAACCTCAGTGAAATGACATGAATTTGGCAAAAATAGAAAACAATTAAACTCTTATATTCTTAACTGCTTATTTTCTGCGAGGAAACAACAGGCACTTCTCTTCTGAGGTAGCTTCTGTAGGCAGATGATAATTAGACAAGTGTGTCCTTAGTAAAAACATTAATGTCAAAAACAAATTTTCTTATCAATACCTTGTGAATGTCACCATTGGTGTCTTGTAACATTTTATACCACTGTCTCACACGTGTGCGTAACTTGTCCTCCCACACCTTGTAAGGCATCACAGGCTTCCGATCCAATCTGGTATCAGAAGAAAAACAAAACGTGTTTTATTTACACCAAAAAAATGTCATGTTTAAAAAGTTTTACCTGATTTTAAACAGGATTTAAACTAGAAACAGGTTTATATCGAACATAGTGTACATTATCCAATGTCTCCCAACTTTGACAGTAACTGACTATATTAACTTTGTTGCCTTTTAAAGAGAATAATTAGTGTAAAGAAGGACTTCATATAATATTCACTGTTAACACTGACTATGACATAATATTTGTAACTAAACATTACTTTATGCAGCAGCAATTCAGGAGACACATAATTACTGTTAATGGGGACTTTTGATAGAAGTAGCAAACTATTGGCAAAACAACTAGAATTCCTAACATACACAAGACCAAAAGACCATTGTGTATGTGTAGACAAATGCAATATTATACATGCAAAGTATGCCCAATGATCATTAATACCTGGTACGTTGGTATGGTGTACTAAGAAGCGCTGTCATGATTCTTTGCATAGTGCTACTCTCCCGTGGCAGGAGAAAACATCGCTCCAGTTCCCACTGTGTCACTTCACCAATATTCAATGGAACAGCACATAAAAAAAGGAAATGACCAATCTGTGGCAGCTGTAGAAAGGGGACAAAGGATAACATCAGCAAATAATTAAAGATGATGTCTATGTTCACCAAGTAATCTGATCAGCCATAAATAATTAATGACTAATTGACTTATGAAAGGCTAATCTTGGAACCCACTCACTCGTCATTGGCTCAATGCCTTACCTCCCACATGGATCTCATCTGATTAAGCAGACCATTTTCAAAGAGTTTCTCCTCCCAGTTATTCAGCTCTTGTTGGTAGGCCTCCTGTGCTTGTTTGCGTTCCTGAATCAGTTGACGTCTTGCCTCTCGCTCCCGTTCCTGAGCTTCTAGACGTAGCTGATTCAACAGTGCTGTCGAGTCATGCGGAATAATCACTTTACGTCTCCGTGTGCCTGTAATAAAAACAAAAATCCCATACCCGTTACCCAACTATGACTGCTGACTGACATTTGGAAATAACTATCAAATTTATCTTACTTAATATGACAAATAATACATTAACAAGCCAGATTTAATCTAAACCAAATGATACAAAATCACAATAGATATACTATTTTAAAGAAGCATAAGACAGCATTCTGGCAACTGTTTTATAGATCCTATCCTGAACCAAGGACTACACAGTATTAATAAGGTTAAACACTACATTATTTATATATATATATACCTGCTTTGGTTATTATGGTCTTTAACTACATGAGGGATACAAATAACACATATCATGTGTTCTATTTATGTATACAAACACAAATGTACCACATAACTATAACTAAATATTTAAATGAAAAGCCATTTTTCATCCCAAACAAAGCAATCTAGGTGTGAAAAGCTTTCATCAAACTATGATACATGGGTTGCAAATTAAGGTATTTGTGAAAATTTAAATTATTCACAAAGTCTTCAGTTGACCTGAGCACTAAGGTACCCCAAGAGGAAACCCGTCACTATTGCTATAGTGCCATTAGTAAAAAGTGGCCTAGTCTAAGATGCTTGACATTATAATAGTACCTGTTATCTTCGTCTCTTCCACAGGCTTACCAGATGTTGCACAAATACTAGTTTTCTCTCGCAGTTCCCTGGAAAATAACAAATAAACTTTTCATAACATATCAGAGGCATACACAACTCATTATCTGTGCACATAATCAGTTATAAAATTATTATCCACCACTCATCTGGACAAGCAGATCTTGCTTTTATCTGATGAAAATCCAAATACTAGATTTTGATGGTAATATCCCTAAAAAGTCAGATAGTTTACAAACATGTCTTGCTAGTGTCTAAAAACAAATTACATAACAATTGAAATAAAAAACCAATTTAAAACAACTAAATGCAATTCTGATTTGTAAAAAAAATATCATGACTTATGAACCCTGGCAGTATTTACCTGGAAAGCAGGGCAAGTTTCTGTTCCATCATTGTTTCTAGACGCTGACCCTTTTTCGAGATTGAGTGATCTGGGCCATTGTACCTATAACAGTTTTCGAGCATGAGACGCATATCAGCCACAAACTCAGTAATGTTCTTGTAGTCGCGGTCATCAAATTTATCTCTCACTGTGGAACAAAACAAAAGAAAACCAAATAATAAGTAAAAAACCTCTTAAAAGCTGCTGCTTAAAGCTAACATAATAAAGCGAGGACAAGCACTGGAGCCAAGGGGCAGAAACTGAATTTTTAACTCACTTTTCTTTAGCCACATTGGCTGTTTCACCTGCTCATAATAGCCTTCACAGCCCTCCTGTGAACTGTCAATGATATTCATGAATGGCCAATTAATACTTTTGTTTGATTCAGCCATAATTTCCCTCAATATTCTGTAACCTTGCTGAAGCTCGTAAGTCAGCGGTTCTCTGTTCTCATCAGGGTCAGTTTCTGAGTTGGCATACATGGAATGGTTGTCTTGGCCGATTGGAGTCGAACTCTGTGTATCATTGCTCTGTTCGCTGTGCACCGACTGACCAGCCACAAGGGAAATGAAATCGGCATCTGTGCTTGAAGTCAACAGCATGTGGTCACCACCTGTGGATGCACTGAACAAATCCTGGCAGTCTGGCACCAGGTCACTGAGACTTGTCACACTGCGACTGTCGCCCATCTCATGAAGAGGGAAGTCAATAATCTCTGCACTGATGGTATCATACATTGCTGATGATGCCAGGGCAATATCTAGTCTGTTCGAGGTATCTAAAGCTTCCACCTCACTTGCTGATAGTGGTACAGCACAGATGGAATCATTTTCATTGTTGTTATTTACACCAGTGCCAAAGTTGGCCAAGTTACTTCCACATGTCACTGTCACAAAACTACCTGGAACAGTGGAGTCTGATATTTGGCTCAGAGACGATGCTAACGCAGGTCCTTCATTGGGTAGCTCATCAATGTCTGGTGGCACCTTTTCGGACGCGAAGGATACAGAAATTGCACCATCGATTCTCCCACCGTAGGCGTAGGTTGGTACATGATCCATACGCGTCACATGGTTCTGTTGTTTTTCTTCATAACCAGAGGCAGCGTCGCCCTCCTCGGCCATGTTTACATTGAAGGCATCCACAGTTCGGAAAACATCAACTGGTAGGCCACCATTCCTGCTGTTACAGGAGGATGGCACATCCTTCGCCAAAACACTGACGCAGGACGCGTTTGAATCATTGCAACAGCAACCACGTGATTGTTCGACGATGTCAACAAACTTTTCTGCCAAGTCGGAGTTCGTGCTTTCGACATTCGCGTCAACTTTCTCCTCTCCGGAGAACCGAGATGGACGGAATGCTTTCGTGTGAACCTCCCCCCTACTCACACCATCCACGTAAGTGTTGTCACCAGCGGGTCCACTGTCCATGTCAACTTTTCTCCCAGTGGGAACAGGGCTTCATTTTTTACACTATTCCGTAAACATAAATAAAGTCGCCGATCAATTTTAAAGGTAATATTTCGAAGAAATCAGCTGGTCCGACAAAGTTATGAAGCGGATTTTCCAAACGTCTTCTGCTGGCATGGAACGGGTTGTCGATGGCTGTCACGTACATAATTTTCACTAAATATATCAAAATCAACTTCACGGTCAAGCGAATTAATTTACAAAGTACTCGCTTACACTACCAATAATACATCAAACACACTAGCTTCCAAATAAGTGACCCGAAATAGCCGCATCACTGGAGAAGCCATGCAGTATATTCTTACGCGCATGGCGCCTTGTTTGCGCTCTTAATTTTCAACAGAAAACAAGTTAAACTCATATTTAAACATTTCTGTATATATTATTTAATGTCTAAATCTTGGCTTCATGGTGAATGATGTCCGTACTTGCGATATTTAGAAGTTCATTTTTGCACTCATCAAATCGGGCCACAATATATGCAAACTAGGTGTACAGCTGATATCCACGTGACGTGCAACCTAAACCGTTAGGATAGCTGTAGTAGATCCTTTATGTGTTTCAGAAACAGAAACGCATTTAATTTAAAGAAAGAAAGAATTTTCTACTACAATAAAACCAATATAAAGAAAATTATTGTTAATCTTCAAAACGAATTACTATCATTGGTTAAATTTAAGCCAGAGAAATCTACGACGAGTGTTAACGAAATTTATATAATTGTCTGAATATCAATGTTGTCCATTCTTAGCAGCAATAAGACTTTTATTACAGATTCAAAAATAAAAATATAATTCATTATTACTTTATTCAGGAAATTGTGTGGCGATGTTAGTACAATGTTAGGTAAATAAAACAATATTACTACAAAAATGGAAATATTAATTTAGTTGCATTTCTTCATCCAATTTACTTTTGGCCTGATTGTTTTTAGTAGATTTTCGCTAGAAGGATATTAATAATTATTTATCGCGGTATTTGAGAATATTTTATTATTTTAGACTTGGTCAAGAATTTGCTTCGTAATGAACTTCCGTTGTAAATCTGTATTGTTTTTATTTGCTGCGACTCTCTTTCTAGGTATTTCCCCTTCCGGACACCTGTCAAGATGTTTAACTATATTTTGTTTGCGATTGGTATTTTTATATCAAGTTATGGAATTTCTGACGCTGTAGAATTAGAGTTTACTATCGAAATTGACCCGGCACGTAGGGAATGTTTCCACCAAGAAATAAAACAGGGAACTAGCTTTGAATTTGAATATCAAGTGAGTTCGTGACATCTTGACATCAGACTCACGTCACTCAGTGACTGAGTGAGTCAGTCCAGTGATTTAATTTAAGTAATTTAGATCTAGAATATACTCATTTAGATAGTTCAGAAATTCAGACCAATACTCACGATAGTAGATCTAGTAATTAGGCTATAGAATTAGAGCCCTTAAAAATTCAATGGCTTTACTGGTTTTACTGTTTTTGTTCCAAAATGTAATTTGGGCCAATTGGGGTGTTTGTCTTATGTCTGTTTCCGATTTTAATAAATTAAATTTCTGTTTAGATCTGTAAAAGTTAAACTGCTGAAACTTGTATACTAGTATTAATAATCTAGCCTTGTGGCAGGCACTAAATATGGGTAGCCATAGGCATGAAGAGCGGAATACCCGACAGGCTCAGCCTTATATTCCGTAGTTTGATATCCAGAATAATATATATAGCCATGTACTCCTAATCCAATTTGACATTATAATTATCACTGATCTGGTAGGTTAGTCGATCAATCCAATGGTAAATAAAAAAGCACGATGATCATGAGCTCCATTCAACCATTGGTATCGCAGTTAGGCACTTTGTGCTAACAGGTGGATTTGCTGTAACTGTCAAAAATCACAGGTTCGATCCCATCAAGAGGTTGAAACTTTTCCAGGGATTCATTTGTTAGTTCACAGCATTGTGGTTGGCTGACCACATTAAATGGCGCTGCCGTCTCCACCGAACTAATTTTTAAAAAGGGGGACATTAAAGACCCCCTGAGGACGTAATACACTCTAGGAGTGACCACCCTTGGGTATTTTGCCTCTATCTTTCTGTACCGCTCGCTTGTGAATGGTGAGGGAGGAGTTATGAACAACCACTCAATAGAAGGGACCACACTGGAAATATTTGCTCACACTTTCTGGTACTATCCTTGTTTCACGATTCTAGGACGCTGAGTGGCCTAAATTGTGCCAATGTGTCGTCAAATAACATTCATCCATCCATCCATCCTTGTTTCACGATCCTAGTCATAGATCATGAAACAAAATCAATTCAGATTTTCTGCAGTGCTGTTCTGTTGGATTTGGTACCTGTTTTATGGTGCAGATTTGTTTACATACCAATGCTGTAATTTTTGTTTCATAAAAAAATACATGTTTGGTCATTGTTCATTGAAGTTACAAATTTCAAATGTCCACAACATTGCAGTTGCCCAACACTTGCATTGCCTTGGATGTAAGTTTGTAATAAGTAGAATATGAAACAACATATTGTGATAGCAGCAATTGTTGCTAGTCATAATAGTCTCGATCAACAAAGTTATGGTGGGATGAGTCCACTTTTTATGCAACATGAAGATGCAAATATTGTTTGAAAGAAAACAGCAATACATTTTTGTACATTTTAGGAGTTAATGCTGCAATCATAGTTTTGTTAACAGAGCATTACCTCTACATGTATCATGCCCATACTGTTAATGAACAAGGGAAAAAATGCTGCTGTGCCATAAGTACTAGCTAGGTGTGTGTGTGACCAATGCCAAGGATAGACAAACCAGTCACACATATGAATTAACATTTCCTCATCACATAATTTCATGTTTTGCTTATCAAGCTACCATACATTACTTCCAACATCACACACCTCAAAATCATACCATGTTGATGCAATGAACAGTTAAAAATGGCCACTTCTGTGATAAGTGGTCAAACTGCTGAGGAAATCTGTGTCTTTGGACAAAACAAAAAATGCAGGCAGCACAGGTATGTGGCTATGTCTTTAGAACAAATTCAGATCAGAAAACAGTCACCCACTCTAACAGGACAGTGCTGCAGAAAATCTCTTTTTTAACATGATCTTTGCCACAACTAATTCACCAGACTTGTCTGAATTATTTTAAAGTCAGCTAGGATTACATGGCTAATAATAATATAGGAAAAAGAAACACTTATTGAAATCCATCTTAATATTTTCTACAAACCAGAAGTAACAAAATATGCCAAAGTAGATTATATTCGTGTTTTATTGCTCAGGTGAAGGTGTTTGGCATTTCCAATGAAGGGATCTTTAATCAGCTAAAACTTAATAGTAATTAAGCTTGATAGTGTAACTGGGTTTTATCTATATTTTAATATATATTAGAAATTAATATTAATTCTACTCAGTCCACTGGGTATCACTAGATACATCCTAATTTATTCAATGTTTCTAAACAAATCTAAATATGCTATCTTAGATTATCTATATTAATGTGAATAATGTTATCATTATGCAATTATATGAGTGTGTGTGTGTATTATATATATATATATATATATATACTCAACTGTGTAAGTAAAAGATCTGGAGTGACTATAGCTTTGAACCTGCAGCCTTACAGATGTATTTCTGTTGTTGTTGTTTTTTTTTTTTTGGGGGGGGGGAGTTCTTTTCTGTGTTAATTAGAACTCTTGAAAAGTTTGCTTTGAATTTTAGGGGTGTAGTTCTTCATTAAAATTATCATCATTTCACTTAAAGATGAGATAAATTCCTGTTTCTGGAGAGTAAACTGAGAGAGTCAAAGGCTCGGATCCATTGCTTAAATATTACTCAATCTTGCAAGACTGTGGCTCACCTATGTGACTTATTCAGCTGCCTAATATAAAGATAGGTGGCAGCACTGAGCATGAATAGCATAACTTTATTTTGTGTGAAATAACTCGGATATTTCATTTTTTAAATGGCAGCTAATTAAATAAAATGCTGGTTTTATCTGTACTGCAGTTGAGATTCCCCAATGCATAGCTTGGCATTTTGCAGCTAATTTATGGCAATTATTTCAGCACCAAGAAGGTTATTTGAGGCTAAAGCTAATCACGATCAGTGATGCCAGGATTATTTGTAAAGCCACCTATTGTGCCATACATCCCAGGAGCTTTTACTCATCCAGAGACATGTATGTAACTCCAAACCAAATGGTACAAAACCCAATATTGTCACAGTGAGTTTATCTCACAGAACGAGCATGTGGCAGACGGTTCTTCTTAGCTGATGCGATCATTGGTGCTTAACCATTAACTGAATGTAACTGTATTTCAAGGACTGTTCACATGTATGATAGGGTGGGCTCGATTCCAACTCATACTCATAGCTACGTTCGTATGATGCTTCCCGAGGCAGTCACCCCTCTGCTGAATCTCAAAGACGTGACCAACATAAAGGCTAAACAACTTGACTGAAGTGCACAAACTATGACTGCTTCATCATACACTCACCTAGTATATTGATATAGTATTCACCACAGAGCCTTTTCACTGTCAGTATACAGATAGATCAAAGAAGATTCATGCTTTTTGGAGGCTGCTTCGGCCTATAAAAAAGATGCTTGCATCTATGACCAGAAACATCCCTAGTACGGTGTAAGCTTTGGGGAAACTCAGGGCCTGAGCAGAGCCTCTGGAACACATACACACACAGATGCATATACACAAGCACCGATAATTAGTAAAACTGTGACTGCTGAAGTATTCATCCCCATGTGAATATTTGTCGGCTTTGCAAATGTACTACATAGCAGCTTGGTTTCATATTTTAGCCCAATTGAAACTGAACTTCTTTGACCAAAACTTGTTTACTCTTAGCAGACAGGGAACTACATCACACTCAGTTACTACGTGTGTTATTGCTCGAGAATCTTCTTTTAATCTCCAGTTACATCCAGCCAAAAGTGAGATGATATATATTTTGCTTAGATAATATTAATTTAATGCTGAAGACTTGGCTTGTTGGCTTGCATGTTTGCTATTGTTGATCAGTTTGTTATGGCATAGCCCATTGATATGTTATGTCATATTATATAATTTAATGAAATCTTTGATGATACAGCCGTTGGAGCATTCCACTGTAAACTTCCAGATTGTGAGCTCAGATGCCACTCGTATAAACATTGTAGGATGTTTCCTGGGCAGTCCCCTCAAACCAGTGTTTGTGCGATATGTTTCCTGAGGCAATCATCTCTTGTCCCAGGTGTGACCAATGTTGAGGCTAAACAACTCCCAATTGCCTCAACTCTGCTGTATGTCCTATCTATGACCAAGACCTGGGCTAAATAACTCAAATCATCCTGAACATGCAGAGTTTCAGGGGATGAGAAGGGGGGATGTGATATCCGTTGCTGTCACATTTGTCTGTATGCTGGTGTATATTTGAAAATTAGTGAGTGAATACCAGTGATCCTGAAGTTTAAATGATGCTGCTGCTTTGAGGCAAAACTTATTGTACTGAGGTGCACATCCATGTCACTTTCAGGTTGTTGACGGTGGTGACATGGACATCAGTTGTCATATAACGTCACCAAGTGGCAAGACCTTGGTGTCGGAAATGAAACAGACCGAGTCTGATCATAAGTAAGTCTAAGGGGGTCAACTTGTTGCAGCTAAACTGGGTATGCTGTTTATGGTTGCTAGTGCCTAAGCTTTCTCCTTTTAACAGTTATTTGATACTAACCAGTACGCTTTTTTGTCTATAACCCAACATTAATTACACAGCAGCTGTCACTGTCTTTAACAGAAGTCAAGAGAATGGGGAAAAACTTGTTCTGGCTTCGTTCCTTGATAACACTTCTAATAAGAAGGTTGCAGGTTGTTTTTATTTGATAACAACTAAGTGGGAATTCCAAAGGTTCAGTGTACAAATCCAAATGAAAGGTGCACATCATTTTGTATTGCTTAATTTGATTCAGGTGGTGTGGTGCACAGGCACATCTGTACACCTTTAAAGACAGTGACTGCAATGTTGAAGATGGCTTGATTCGGTAGCTTTCAGTGTTCTGATTTGTATATATAGGTTTAGTAAAAAGGTAGAAAATAACTTCCGGTTTTGTTTACTTTTCAGTTGTTTAATTACTAAATGTTTTCCCGGACTTTTTTTTAGCCCTGAAAAATTGAAGCGCTGTCTGTTCAACAAACTGATGATTTACCTACACATTCTTACTTTGTCAGCTTCAGCTGTGAAGTCTGGCATAGGACAGAGACACATGCACTTACGTGTGCACAAGCAAATGCCTACATTTGTCCACTCACTGATAAAGCAAGAGATATCCCTGAGATATATCATTTTTTGGCAGTGATCATCCAAAAACTAATAGCTGGTTGGTTAAAATGATTTTGTACATAACCTAATCTTTTAATTACAGGAACAATTAAACAGATCATGTAGATCACTGATAGTAATTAACTAATGATTTACCAAGCAGCTTCACATGTGATGTTATCTCATCGTCATCCTTCCGACAGCATCAGCTTGCCTTTCCAGGATTTCCTCATTCCAGTACGTCACTCCGTGCGACAGACCGACGTATTGGGATTCACCCTATTAACTGTGTGCCTTTTTGTGCTTTTCAATGTCAAGGTCATTGAAGGTGGGGAAATGGATGTAAACGTGATGATTCATTCACCCAGTGGCACCATGTTGGTGACAGACATACGAAAAACCGACAGTGTTCATAGGTATGATTGCAGGCATGTTTGATCTCGGCGTCTTCTGCTTGGTAGATAAGATTTAGTTAAGGTTTACGTAGGATGGCTTTTTTTTGTAGTGACATATTTTACCATATTCATCGTCACCATGGGTACATTCGTGAAGTGGCATCCAGTTAATCAGACATAGCACTGATTCACAAGTGAGGCCCTTGTCAAACTTTTAGTTCAGATTGTTATTTTGTGCTCGTTATATCATTTTGATAATCATTATACACCTGATATCCATCAGGTGTCTGATTGATATTCAGATGGATCACAGTTTTATCGAACGTGTTTCCTTTTGGGTTTAGACGTCTATTTCTTTTATTATTTATTTTTCTGGTTCAGTGAGAGACAGTTATCATTTATCGTTTCAACTGATTCAGTTGTTATTCATCATTTTTTATTATTTTAAATTGATAGCTTTTCTTGCCTGTACGTGTTTATCTTTGTTTTATCCATATGTGCAAACAAACACACATACATACACAGACAGACGGAGAAAGATTAGAGAAAACTATCTCGATGAAAAATTAGATTTATATTGAAATTGATTCACAGGAGCATTTTTTTAAATACTATGTTATATGTTCAAGAAGGTAATTGTTAGGGAGCATAATTTAACAGAATTGTGTATTGTAATTGTTCAGCAAACACTATGGTAAATGAGGCTAATTTATTAAATATTGCTTAATTGAATAAAGTCAGTAGCATTGTCTCGGTGTATAATGTTTGCTTCATGAAATAACAGACAATCCGTTATTGCCAATTTTTCTTCAGATTAGAAGCTCAGGAAGCTGGTGATTATACGTTCTGTTTAGATAACACATTCAGTCGCTTCTCCAGCAAACTAGTCTTCTTTGAGTTGATCACTGATGATCAAGAAGTAGAGGGCGCACATTATGAGGATCTGCCACAGGAGACAGAGATTGACATGAAACTTGAAGATTTCAAGGTGTGTGTGTGTGTGAGGGCATATATATATATATATATATATATATATATATATAATTAGTTTAATAATGCTCTGATATTAGACAGATATAAATATATATAATTTTTGTACTTTCACAGTTACCTGATCTCGTACTTAATGCCCAACATATTATTGTTTGGATAAAGCTCATCAGGTTCATGGAAAATCAAAACTTGTGATATAAATATGATTTTCAAAGTTTGTGTACAATGTAACTTATTTTAGCCCTTTATTATAAAATTATAGGCCCTTAATGCCTAACAATATCTGACCCTGGTATTTTTTATTGCCCCCCCCCCCCCACCTACTTTATTTCTTAACTAAGCCACTGAATATATTCAGTTGTTGGTTTTTCCCTGTTGATTGTAAATATACAAGATGGGATCGGATCAAATAAACTGGTGTCCATAAAAACCTTGTAATTTAAAAATCTATAATTAACACTTATGTCTTGTGGCCACCTTTTATTTTTTGTTGTAGGTATAAATTAATAAGCCTGAAGCATGATGACGTCAAAAACCAAAACAAACCAGACACGCTTTGCATTGTGGGATTTATAGGGTGGGGGTCCACTGAGCAATAATACCGTGATAATCCTGCCATTTTAACCTTAAACATCTATGTTCCGGATCTGTTATAATCATGCCAAAACTAACTTCTGTGTACCGTTTAACTCTGCTTCGACACCGAAAAAGACGGCACTGTTGAAAAATTGTATTCCAAAACTGAAAATCAGATTATAACTATATGCTAATCGTCCGTCTTTTCTACTTTATAAATGATAGTAAAGTGTGGTATTCAACATTGTAAACCATAGTACAATAATATTCACTGCACATAACAAAGACTGTTAAAATGTAATCTTCATAGTAAATCACACTAAAATTATATTTAACGAAAAGAAGAAGAATAGAGTCCAGTATATTGGTAAATTTAATTTATTATTTATGGATATAATAATATGGTAAATTACACTTTATTTACCAATATTATTATCTATGATCTGATGGATAATAATATTGTTAAATTACACTTTATTTGGGCCTTTCACTGTTTCAGTCGATCCTTACACTGACACTGTAATTATAAATTTGACTCGCAGATTGTCATTTCGAATTAAAACAACCCAACGCTTTCTCAGCGTTTCATCCCACGGCCAACACATGCCAACTTAAATGTTTATATTGCTTACTAGTGGCATGACAATACGGTATGCAGGAGTTATTTTTTTGGCATGATTATAACAGATCCGGAACATGATGTTTAAGGTTAAAATGGCGGGATTATCATGGTATTATCAGTCAACAGACCCCCTATAAATCCCACAATGCAAAGCGCACCTGGTTTTGGTTTTTGACGTCATCATGCAATGGGTCTATTAAAATCAGTATATAATATCAATTTAAGCTGCCAAAAGTAAAGATTTATTGCAATCACTGCATCAGTGTATATACTTCTGCCTAAATAATAAAAGTGTCTAACTGAACATGCCCTGATCCTGCTAGACACTTGCATTGACATTAATCTTTGATCTAGGATCAGAGCAATATGCCAGTGAGATTAATCTGTCACCAATTAATGGGTTTCCTGGAGATGAAATACTTCTCTCACTTTACCACATATACTGGTAATTTACATGGTCTGTGTTCTTGGCGCGTTAGTGGCCAAAACATACCATCAAAGGCTCGGTAGTAATTGACAATTTGGCTAAATGGTTCCAAGTCAGTTTGTATGTGATTAATTTCATATCCAGTTCATGGAATGTTTAATCAGCCTGTTAATTTAAACAGTTTATGTGTGAACGATCGTTATAAATTGCCTTGACAGTATACAATACACATTGGTATTTCCTGTGTTCAGAACATTTGATATCACCTGTAAATACTGCATGTAAAAGTTAAGATTTTTAGTTCGCCTTAATGGATGGTACCATCATAAATCATGATGTTCTAGGCCCCAAAAAATAACCTCAGCTTAATGGCCAGGATCTACAGTATTTGTATTTACAGGGTGCCGTAGGAACTATATTATTGAAGGTGTTATTATAGAACAACAAATCGTTCTTTGTCAAAGTTGCAAAAAGCTACTAATTTTCCACGAATAATGTACATGACTCAAGCTGAGGCTAAACAAACAGTTCAGACACCCTTTAATATGCTATTTTATAATAATATTATTTTTAAAAATAGATAATATAATTTTAAATGGCTTTCCTGTATTTCATTTCCATAATTGTTTGCAGTTTTTTATATCTTTCTATAAATATGGAAATATAATAACTTCACTTTCGTTGTTTTCAGGCATCGCTGTCAAAGATTCACGAACACATTGACAAAGGCAAGCAGATCCAGAACATTCTTCGGGCAATTGAGACTCGAGATCGGAGCTTAGCGGAGGCAAACTTTGAGCGTGTTAACTTTTGGTCCGGTGTGCAGGTTTTCGTTATGGTGTCGGTGGCTGTCACTCACGTCCTGATGATCCGTAGCCTGTTTGAAGATCGTCGAAAGGGACCGTTGAAGATGCGTACGTGACAGCCTCCAGGAATTTAATGAATAACTTCACGTCCTTCACGCTATAGGAGCTAAATTTCGTTTACGCCGCCATCATCTTAATTAACTAATTAAAGTAATCCAAAATGAGCAATAATTTTATCATTCATTTTTTGTTACGTTTTATTCTATTACGTTTTTGATGAGATTCGTAAAACATTTACATCTAGCCAGGATGATCCAGAACGTGTTGAATGTGCCAATGTCTTCATATTTTGTTTGTTATTTTTTCTAGTTTTGTTACATTATTTCGGCAGTCATTTAACAGAGTATTTTCACTCTGTTAGCCAATCTTTTTTAATGCCAGTTGATCTTTGCATGATTTCTTTACTAGTTTTACTTTTGTTATCAATTTTATCATTCTTTTTTCAACACCAAATTAAAAATATAATTAGATAATAATTTAATAAGCATCACATCAGAATGTAAACTGCATTTTTTTCAGTTCGGCTAAATAACCATGTGGACTTCTTTTGTCCAACACAATGACACAGTATTCCTACTTTGTTAATTCTGACATCAATTCGTATCAAAAACGTTTTGAGTGATGTAATCTATGCACGTGTCACTTTGCCCTCATTGATTATGAATTAACAATGATATGCTTAAAATAAAAGTCCCAATATCTGTTGAATGTGTCACGTATGCTATGCTTTTGGCATGTTCGTCCCAAGTTGTGCCAAGAGTGCAATGCCAAACAAATTTCTATCGAACAAAGTCCCCGAACAGTGAATATTTGTTGAATACAATTGTAGCCGTATTCTATTCTACAGCCACAAAAATAATTTGCCAAGACATGAATTTTGCTGTACATAATAAGAATGTGTATGCATGTATAATGGAGAGAGGATTGGTATAGGTTTACATCCACTGAATTTTGTGCATTAATGTTTTAAATGATTACTGGGTGTGTATGTATATTCCTCAAGTTCGGAAATGCTACTGTATGTATTATTTCACACTGTCTAGACAAACAAGTAGATTAGCTTGCGATGTTAGTCATCACTGTCTTCCATAAAGAGGGTTTGTATAATCTTTCTATGTTTCATCTGGATTATTGCATCCAGCTCGCACTCAATTGTTTGAAATTGAAGACGTATGTAAAATTAATTACATCAGTGTTGTGTGTATGTCTCTCTCTCTGTCTCTGTGTGTGTGTGTGTGTGTGTATACACACATACACATACAAACATATCAATGTGACATGTTTACAGTTTTATTTCGAACAAATGTTCACACAGCAGCACCATGGATCTGTTACAATCATTAACTTTGTGTCTTGATTGGAAGATGAAACGTTTCTGGACGAGTGTAAAACTAACCAATGCTAGTGTATTTTTGCTTGGTGTATTTATTGTTTAGTTTGATTCTATCTTTCTGAAAGTATTAATTGTTAATGTTTGGCCAGTTATCAAATGGTGGTAAGCCCTTTGTATACATTAATAAACGTAATAATGATTTGGTCAAAGTAATGTTATCTTGATGGGAATATTTTGCCTGGCTGTTAATTGAGTTTAATAGATAGTCTTGAGTAAACGAGGTAGGCTAATTACAGAAAAACTTGTTTGATACGTAAGTGATTTTATTGATGTTGATTTGTACAACTGAAGTGATCGCAGTGTAAATCTGCACACTGTTTATTTTCATGTTATGGTCCTTGTTTCAGATCATGTGATGCCTGTCACAAGTAGATGGGTGTGTGTATGTGTGTGTTAAAACAATCTATCATATGTTACACTGTGATTACACTTGAAGGTATTGTGATCCATATTGAACAACGACACTCGTCTTGCCAAGAGATTAACATGGACTGATCAGTAATCGGTCCATGATGTGCATCGTACATTTTGCGAACAAACTCCCTAAAATTGTTGTTATGCACCAATGTTAATATTTACGCTGTGCCTTAGAAAATTCATATGCGCGCGTGTGTGTGTCAGTATTTTAATAGCTTGGGAGTAATAAGGTGTAGTTACCATGTTTTTTGTCCATAATTGATCTTTATGTGATACTTGGGGAGGGTTAGGAGGTTTTGTTCAGGAAATGGACGAATTGTCTTCTGATTTACTCTGTTCTAGAGTTCTGTTTACAAAAGTTCTCTCACATTGTGTAACGAGAACAGATAACTGATTTATTATTGTGTATTTAAGAAACTGACATTCCTTGATACCTAATAAACTCTACTACAGACCTGTTTGGTTATAACAGTCTTCGGCTAATAGTATTTTCGTATATACCTATGACAATTGTCAATTAATATGTGGAGATGCCAAACACCAAGATCAGAAAATATGATCTACACCATTATGGCTCTATCATGTAGGCTAAATGTTCTATTTACCACCATCCACAGCAGTTAAAAAAAGTTGTTGATAGCCGAGTCTTCAGTGGCCTTTCTTCTTCAGGAAACCAAACTGACGCAAAATGGTGTTTAAACTATTTGGCGGGTCCTAGAGCTGTTTCTGTGATTGGTGAAAATCCAATATTTAAATCTGGGGTAAGGTGATTTTAGCCCAAAAAGTGTGCACTGCATCAAGTCTGTCGTAGTTTGTGGATAAACTGCAAAGTTTTTCCACGTTTTTACTGGGACTACAAATCGACTACATGTGTGTGCTGAGGGCAGTGGGATTGACTCCGGTTGGAGAAATAACTCTTAGACTAGCTTTGCCCTAATCTAAACATCCCATGGCAACAAGATAGCCATTAGGTTTAGTCCCAGGAAGACAAATCCCAAATGGACGAGTAGAATTTTAGGGATTCCCAACGAGTCGAAAAACTCGACCATCCGGATCAATTTTTTTTCTTCAAATGCTATATAGTCATATCCTATCATAATAACTCTAACCCTAAAAGTATTAAAACTTCTCTTGTTAGTATACGTCTTTTGGGGATAGTTTCCTCATTCGTCCATTTTGAGATACGTCTTGTCGGGATCACACCATTAGATCTCTTAGCCAGACTGACCGCTTTACGCGGATACGACCAGTTCGTGCGTGCTGCGGTTGTCGGCGGTCTCCGCTCAGTCTAAACGATGCTCAAGTTTGCGGGACCGAGCAGTTGTGGGTCTGACTATTACTTTTCAGTCGCTATGCGTTCACTTCCTCGCTACGTAACATCTTTACGTGTCTTGGTTTAAGCTAATGGGTGGCTTTTGCCGTGTGTGTGTGTGTGTGTGTGTGCACCCTTGCCTTGTTCCATTCACGGAAAATATGACAATCGTGTATTAATAAATGTGTACACAGATTCATGTGTATTTATGAGACGTTCCCGTATAGGGTTGCCCGCGGCCCATAGTATCCCAAATATGACCAGCCCAGAGGCTAAATAAACCACAATTACTGATTATAACTGATATCCTGTGGTATTTGTGGCACTATACTGTGTCACTCAACTTAGAAATTTGACGCAATTCTTCAACTCTTAACTGTACTATCTTGAGTTTTGTACGCTGTGCTTTAACCATCCATGCGCGTTCTACTTCTCCGTGTATTCTATGCTTCACTGAAATTGAATAAAATCGTATCACACCAGGTGACCTAGTGTCTAGTAACAATCAATCACCAGGTGTCACCATTTGTGCGCTTTTCTAATAATAATAGTCAAGTTCCATTGCCCCAATAACCTCGAACAAAATCGAGCTCAGTGGCGCACCTAGCGCAGGATTTCTGCAAAGTTTACAATCTTAGATACCCACCGTCATTAATTCGTTTCAAAAGCCATAATGCAACCCGGTTTTTTAGGTAAACCGGGCGTAATGCCTTAAAATTGCCTTTCGATGTAAATATTTTAATAGTTTTTTTTATTGTTTATTTATTTCAAGTCCTTTTATTATGACGTAGCTGAGTGACGTAACGCCAGACGTTAGCTGAATTGAAATTTACTCTAGAAAAGTGGCGTAAAGGCGAATTTGACGTAAGCCGAAATGACGTAAAACGGGGCATCACTGTATATATATATATATATATATATATGTGTGTGTGTTTTCTTTGAAACAGATTCTTTAAAAAAAAAATCGCCGTATTTTTTTAGTATTCTGTGGTTAGCATCTGTCATGATATCTACTTCATGATGAAGAATATACAGTGCACCGTGAATAGAGTTAAATATCACAACACTACGTGCAATTAGAGATATTGTCATATTTGTTAATTAAATAAGATAAAACTAGCGATGATAACTTAAGATAACAAATATCAGTACACACGTGGTTCAAGTCGTTCTACTATTTCTGGAACCTGCATGGTAACTTCTTCCCTAACCCCCTGCCTGAACCCTTTACAGCTAATATAAAAGATTCACCCACTCCCCTTGTGTGTCTGTGGTCTTTAAATGTCATGTACTTTTATAGAATCTTCCGATGTGGACTGGTTTCTTTAAGCTTGTACAAACAAGGCCAGATTGGACTCGGCCACTTCATTTGACAAAGTAAAAACGAGTTTAGAGTTCAAATACCATGTGTCCTCTGACCTCTGTCTTTTCTGACTACATTTCGCGGTAATTTCTCCACATTCACTATATATATATATATATATATATATATATATATATATATCCTTTTGGCAGACAACAGGTGAAAACCTAGCTCTGTTCTATTGCGTTATCCATGGATAAAGTGACGCACAAAACACCCAAATCTTCCATATGACATACAATGTTAAGATAGTGTCGGGGTGGGTACTTTTCGGATGCATATCCATTGTCGCTGTTCTTCAAAGAAAATAAAACAAAAATGCGACCTGATTCAAGGAAATCTCATATATATGTGTAAGTGTGTGTGTGTAATTTTTATATTTATGCGTTTAATTACACTTCCGCTGTTGGTTTTCCCTTAATTTCTCGTGAGAACAAATTAATTTTATGACATACAAAATGTGGCATATATATGTGGTTGATTGTGACATACAAAATGTGGCATATGTATGTGGTTTATTGTGAGTTTCGATTGGTTTTTGGATTATTCTTTTATTTTACCAGTTTTCTCAAATTATATGTTTTGTTAATAACGTAATTAACAAATAAAATGGATGAATAATTTCTTCTTGTCGTCCGTATATACACTTTTGATGTAACACACACACACACACACACACACACACACACACACACACACACATTTACTGATTCAGACATTTTATTAAAGTTTCACTATAAAGCGACTCTTTTATTCATTTATGGTTACTAGGGACGCTCTTTAAGATCGAGTGCAGTTGGTCACACTCGAAACATGTGTCTGAGGGACGACTGCTGACACATCCTACAAACACAGAGATGAACCGGATTAGAACCCACAACCCAGCTGGAGTTTTGCAATGCATTACTCTGATTACTGCGTCAGTGTTATTTTATTAAATCTGTATTATTGTTATAATAATAATAATGGTGTTTGGATAATCTGATGTTTCACGCCAAAAACTAAAATGGTTCAGTCAATGGACGTGGTGATTTTCAGTGAATCTTTATTTTATTTGACTGTTGTAATTTATAATTTTGAAAACACTCAAAAAGAACTTGTTAGGTTCTTGAAATCCGTGAGATTCTCCTGGTTATCACTTATATATATTTTAATCAGGAAATATTTCGTGTAATGCGATTATCATAGCTGAAAGAGATTAATATGTTGGCGTTTTTCATCAAATCAAATGAAATATTTTATTTCAGAAATGTTCTCCATAAAATGATACAAACCGTGTATAAATGGTGGAATGATTATAGAAATAAAACAACATATCATAGTTCGTAAAACACCGCATGCATAAAATACAGTACTGCGTTTAGGACTGGAAGTAAAGGGTCTTAATGCACCGTACCCAGATTCTTGATATACGATCCCAATATACTACATAATACTAAATTATTCTTATAATTCTTAAGCCCGTTAATAAATAAAAGATATTTTATTTTAATAATGAAATCATGTGAAGATAAACAAACATATCACCAGCAGTAGATTTGCCTAATAATTATTGTAAACAATTCTTACCTTATTCGTATTGATTTTGTGTTAGTAAACCACAGATGAAGACAATATAAAATACTATGATATGTCTTAAATAACATATTTCATTTGAATATCAGCTAGATCTGTCGAATAAAATAACTAAAGACATATATCATATCGTTTGTTCGCTAAATTATGACGTCATCAAATCGTCTTACGTCGGCAGATGAAGTCAAACATATATAACTCTAGAGTAGTTTGTCCTATAATTGCCCGTGTAGTCGGTTATAACTTAAACGTGAGCGGACTTGGGATTAGATCTGGATCGGTCTGTCGGCTTTTGTGTGTCATGACGTTCTAAGCTCCCGATAGTAATTACTATGACGAAACACAGCAAGAAAATTGTGTTGTTGTTGTTGGTATATATATATATATATATATATATATATATATATATATATATAATGTGTGTGTGTGTGTCTGTTTTTAAATTATTGTGATGACCAGTGATCACTATGAGATATCTTGTAATAAAGGATGCACTGAATATTTCTAGCAACTATTCATGTAAATGGTTGCGAGAAATATTGTTTTTCTGTTCACTTACTTTGAAATGGTAACTGGTTATTTCACAGCTGATCAGAAATAAATTCACATTCTGGTTTGTGTAAGTGCCTTTTTTTAATAAACCACTGGGTCCATTCACGACTAAGGTCTGTATAATGACACTTTTGACATATCACTTGCAAATTCAATCGATCTAAATATTTCTCTATCTCTAAAATGTTATCGCAAACACAAACATTGTTAATATTCAATGTATATTCTTTGCTCTCAGCTGGCTCTCGGCAGGCCTATATTGGTCTATATTGTTGAGGTGTAGACTCTAAATGAACTTGTAGTTAATTTATGATAAACAGACATGATGAATATATGATGGCAAGTTTGTAATGAATTGTGTCATGGTTGCGTTATAATAGCTGTATAAATAATGAAAATGAACGAACCATGACATGACCCGTGATTGTTGTGTGTGATAAATGATGATAAATTGACATGATGAAATATATGTTTATGCATATACCTCGTGTGTGTGTGTATATATATATATATATATATATATATATATATATATTATATCTAATTGTATTCATTTAAAGATACGCCTTTCATACACAAAAGAAAATAGGCTGTGAAATGACATAAACCACGTTAAATTATTTTCTAATCAGCTGTGACGTGATCGCAAATTGTAGGCTATGAAGTGACTTCTTTATTTACAGTTTCACAGCTTTGTTGTTTTTTCCCCCCGATATCATGTGTGCACAATTAAAGTGTTAATTAGCAAGAGTGTATTTGTTCATGTAACATATAGTAATAGTATTGGCAATTCACTTCAACCATGCGGCACACTTGTACACAATCACACGTGTATAACCAGAGAGCTTTTGATTATTTAGCAATTGCCGCTCTCTGAGAAGCGCACCCGGCCGCTAGGTGCGCTACTGGTTCAAAATCCAAACTGGCACATCAAGAGTAACATCTCTCTCTCTCTCTCTCTCTCTATATATATATATATATATATATATATATATATATATAAGCTCTCTGTTAATAACCCGCTTCCCGTCATTTAGGCCTACGGCAAATTTGTCTTACCCCACTTTTCTAGACAAATATTTAGTTCAGCGAACGTCATCACGTCAGACGCTACGTCACTCAGCTGCGTCATCTACGTTATAATAAAAGGATGTGAAATAAATAAATTAACAATAACTGATAAAATAAGCTATAAAAAAATAATAACCTTATAGGTTAAGAACCCATGGCAATAGTATACATTATTTGATATACAAGACAAGAAACATAACGGATATTGGGTTAGGTGTGAGAAAAAATACGATTGCAAGACATATAACAGTAGCGTAGACACAATGACCTATCAATATAAGCCATACATGGAAAAGCTACAGATTATCAATGTGTAAACCTTTCACTCTACTAACAAATAGTTTTTAGGTGGCTATGTATTTTTTTACTTTAGGGTGTAAATTTCCCCATATTGTGGGACCTTTGTGTAAAATTGAATTAGACGCAAGACAGGTACGGCGCTTTTACTTAGTCGGGTATTGTGATCATGATATGTAATATTTAGTGTGCAGTGCTACATTAAAGGTTTTGGTAATGTTTTATCCACACAGTCAAACATGATTTTGGCTGTTTTTAATTCGTACGTTCACTTTAACGTCAACATGTTACAGGTCTTGAAAAGTTTGGCTTTATGAGCATTGTACTCACTTTTGTTTATAAGCCGTTCAGCCTTTTTTGAACCACTATAGCTTTCTTTAAATATGATTGATAAGTAGATCCCCATAAAGTGATACCGTATAGTATATGATGGCAAGATATAATTTGTTTAACATTGCCCAGAATACTTATCACTATCAATACAAACACTAAAGCCGATGTTAGCATACGGGAAAAACATGTAGTAATTGGTTTTGGCAATATTTAGTGCCAATTTATTAGCCTTGAACCAGTCACATAGGCAATCCAAATCATTATTAATTTTGCGATAAATTTCGTCAGGCTGTTTTGGAGATGCACACGGTGTGTTGTCGTCAGCAAACAATATGGCTTTAGTATATGTAAGAGAAAGTGGTAAGTCATTTGTGTAAATTATGAAAAGTAGGGGTCCCAAATCGGGGCTCTAAATCTATTTCATCAATCAGTTTGAACCAATAAATTGACTAAAATGTAACTTTATCTAACGTGGCATAGTTGCATGTTTCAGCCAATTATTTAACACCGTAACAATTTTCAACCAATCAGAAGACATTAGACGAATGTTGCCCGTATGGTTTCTTCTGTGCAACTGGAGAAGAAGAAGTTCTGGATACAGCTTGCTAATTAGTCTCATAAACTGAAACTGCTGTGTGCTGATACGTTCCGGATTTGTAAGTATAGATATTTGTCATCGAATATTCCGGTGTTGTCCAAGTAAAACGGCTCTTCCCGGATGATTTCTGGTTGAGCGTAACATCTTCAGCGAGACGTTGTCACTAAATACGAACATTCTTTAGCCGATAGGATGTTTTTATCTTCTCATAAAACGTCATAAAAAGTATCTGGATTAATAATTATCCACTACTTTATCATCTTTTATATTATGTCTAGTTTATCTGTACACCGCCAGATAACAGTTTGTCTATTTATCTTATTTATTTAATTATCTATTATTATTATTATTATTATTATTATTATTATTATTATTATTATTATTATTATTATTATTATTATTATTATTATTATTATCATCATCAGCAGCAGCAGCAGTAGCAGCAGCAGCATTATCATTATCATCACCATCATCATCATCATTATTAATGGTAGTATAGCAAGATTTCGGTAATGAACGAATATTAGTATATATATAATTTATGTTGAATCAATATTAATTTGTTTATAAGATTTCGATAATTCCGATCTATAAATGTATGTGATCAAAACTTCTCACAGAAACATAATAATAACATTTTACTTTGATACCCAACAGACACGTGGCTGACTAGTATCAACAACATATCGGTAGATAAAATTGATTTTAAGTTGTTTGTTTTCATTTACAGTTGTAATTTGTATTATTACTGCGTTAGTTTGTTAATTGTCGTCTTTCATCTGCGGGAAATATATAGGAAAAAAAACCCCTTATATTAATGTTACACCATCTTCCAAGCATGCGGTGTCTTTGGGGGGGGGGGGGGTATTAATATAGACCTGATATAAAATAAGTGTCGGAATACAATATGACACTCTAACTGGATAAGTTCCCGGGCATTTGCCATCCTTATAGTACTTCTATATACGGTTATAATATTTTAGAGGAAACAACTTAAAAAGTCTGATTGTTTTTAATTTAAATTAGATTTTTAAATTTAAATAGATTTTTCTTATTCTGGTGACGTGTACCTACCTGCATTTCTTTGCCACATTTCTTGCACGTTGCCCCACATACTGCTTTCTCCACAGCTTTAGTTTTATCAAAGTATTACCACAGACAATCGTGTTTTCTGTCAGAAATTGTGAAGCTGACAAGATTCAATACATACTGATAAATTATCAGCTGTAAATTACACACTACTGTAGTCTCAAAAATTGCTGAGTCATGTTATGTTTCTGGTATGTATTTAACGTAGCATATAAAAAATACGACTTCAATTGTGTCAGATCATCCCGAAATTCATCCAATTTGCCATACTTTAGCAGCGTGACTTCGCTTGACACATTTTTATTGTGTTGATCTCCAAATATTATCCCAATCTTAGATTTAGGGGATTTGTCACTGATTAGTATGACTATGGCATGGTGTTGAAATCTAACTGCAATTCACTTAGAAATATATTGAAAATCTAACACAAATAACAATATCATTTTTTTGCACTGCAAGTTAATTGATAACTGTAAGTTTAAATACGATAATAAAAATCAAATTAGTCGCAAGATAACTAAAACATAATAATATAGATAAAAAATGCATGATTTTTTAATATTTTTGCAGTGATTTAAATTCTGATTTAAATCAATGATTCAAATTACATTATTTAAATCGAACAACTCTGATGCCAAACCTATAACGGAATATTCATATGTCTGCAGGGTGAAGTCGGAACATAATATGTTGGCATTCTAGCATTTCACTTTTATGGCCGCCATCTTGGATTTCAAAATGGTCGCGTGGATATGACGGTAGCTACTACACATGGCCATATATATATCTTCACGACAGGGAAACATTAAATTGAAAGGAATAATTTGCGGGGAACAAGGAATCAAATGGAAGTATTAATTTGATCAGTCCAATCCTAACTTTAAGTTTATGATATACTTGTCACCGAAATGTGCAGCAAAATCACAATTTTTAATATCGTCTTAAGTTGAAAATTAAACAAATAAAATACCTAAGAATTTTTCTAACAAGAGATACTTGCACTTGCCTAGATAATTACGGAAATAATCCTATATAATAACGTTATACTTAATAATTACAATAATTTATATATGTAAGTTATAAATACTCATCATAAATACCACTCCTCACCCAGCTGCGTTTTAATCCAGAATCTACCACGTGCTGATCGATTGCTGGTCCAAATTTCATTCGTGTGTGGAATCCATCCAGCACAATGAGTCAGATTCTGGCGGCGTTGAGGATTTAGCCAGTGAAGAATCTTAACCGATCAGTACAGTTGTTCCATCAGACGTGATAACGGTGTATTGTTGTGAACAAAACGTATTAGATCGATACATCGATTCAGCACGGTTCATGTTGTATCAGTACCGGTGAACGTGGCAGAAAAACAATCATGAAGTGTACGTTAACCACCCAAGGCTTCCTCATTAATATCTATGTGCTCGTTTCGGTAGCGTACATATTCTGTCAGTGATCCATGAGAGATGTTAGATGGATCAAAAATACAATACAGACTCACAACTAATGGAGTGGCCGGCAACGTGCAGCAAATCTTCTAGTTTCTTTGACCTTGTAGCTTGATGGATGGCGACACCTAATCCAGTGCGTTTCTGGTGCCTTTTATCTTCTCACCAGATGGCGGATATACGTCATCTCGTGCTATGTTTAGTATTTTGTGATGTCGCTATCGCTATCTTCGGCATCTTTCACACATATCCATCGAAGCTGTAAAGAGAAACCTTTTAATGGTGGCTATTGGTATGTCACCACTCAACTTGAGAGCAACTTTGTAAAGTGAACCACGTATTTATATCTCAATGTCAACAGTTTCCACACCGGGATGACCCGTTAAATATTTGAAATAGGGGGGAGGGGGTTAGATAATTTTACGGATCTATTGAAGTGAATATACAGGCCATAGTTATGACCCAACCTGATTTTTTATTTATCTATACAGTTCCAGCCATTTCTTGACACATGTTATAATAACTCATAGACATTGTAACTCTTTAGATAACCAGTACTGAGTCGACTATATGTTAAAAATTTAAAACAAAATTCAGATTTGTTTTACAAATGTGCGTGGTTTACGTAAATGAATATTGAAAAAAAAATCAATATTTTTATTTTACTGGATTCCTTGCCACCCTAAATATAAATGTTGATCATTTGGGGCGAAAATATTGCCAAATATGCAGATACTACCCTGTCCTATTATTATTATTAATATTAGTTGTACATGTTGTTATAATCATAGTCAGTATTCTCACCATAAATTTACGAACGCAAATAAAAGCCTGAAAGCAAATAAATCTTAGAATATTCTAACACATTTTTATGAAAAGTAAACAAGCAATGGCGTAATCCTAAGTGTAAGATAACTCTATAGGACTTTGTTCTCTTTCAGCCTATCGCTCTTGAAGAGGAACACGTATTTTGCACTCCCAGAACTACGCACCTGTGATTATCGTTTGTATTTCAGGGACAATCCTGAGATAATTAGCCATATTTGAAGAACGAACACTTGTTCCGCCCAGTTTAAATCTTATTTGTCAACAACACCGCTGGCAATGATTTTCATTATAGCGTAGATCCGAAATCTATAAGAGTTGATTCTCGAGAAAAGTGTACACAAATCTATGTTAGCCATGTCTGGTAGTTAGTATTTTACGAGACGTCTTAGGTTCGTGTGTAAAGGATGATAAGGAAAGCCTTTTTAGGCTTACGTACTTCGGCCAAACGAGTGAGTGAGTGAGTGGCATAGGAATGTATCTAATAAAGTCAAAGGATTCTTTAAATTGAAAATGTAATGAGAATCATTAATTTTTGTTTCAGATACGAATAAATTATTATGTATATACCTATCTGTCTATCGTGATCAATTCTTGTTAATAGTTGGATACCTGTAGTAAGAGCAAGTCTACTTGGATGTTTCATGACATAGTCGTAAATTGTACTATCTAACGAAGCATTGCTTTCTCAAATTTAACATGATGTTTTGAAGGATTCCATAAAGTTGATAAAGTGTGGGTTATTTGAATCAAATCATCAATAAATTAGTGTATTCATTATTATTAATAATAGTTTGTCTTCACTGTCTTATAAAAACTGCTCCAAAGCTTCACTGTTTGGAGTAATATCACCCGAGTTACTGATAAGATACTCTCTATATAAACATCTTTAAATCTAATTAATTTTGTTACTTTAACCAGATTACCTCGTACTAAAAGTAGCGCACGAATGGCCGATGTGTCCATTTGTAAAAAGTTCAAAAACATTTGACAATTAACGTTTGCATTTTTGCATAAGCAATATTCCTATGAAAACTTAGCACATTACTCCAGCATGAGTAATTTCTTTCATGTCCCAACCACGTGTTGTCTGCATAGCTTGAAGCCATTAAAGTACATCAGCGTATATCATGTTAGAGCGTGTTTTACACTAAGGTAATATGGTTACCGCAGAATATTACTTTGTTTTAACTATGCAGCTTTCCAGTTGTTAGCTACAGTTTCAGAAGAAGTATTTAACATTACGAAATATATATCACTCTATGAAGCGCTTTTTATATAAGATAGAAACATTTCTGACTTAGTCGTAGAAAACTTATTTAGCCTCGGCCCTAGTCACACCTGGCATATATGGTTGAGGGGGGTTTGAAAAGATGATGATGATTGATGTTTTACGGCCTCTTTTGTGCACAAGGTATGCCAAATGGCCCGAGCGACCTCCAAAGGTAATGAAGCGAAGTCAAAGTTGGACCAAAAGCCCCCCCCCCGGGCGTCTGCCAAGAAACAAAATCCCCAAAATACAGGGATTCGAACCCACGACACAAGCAGAACGCCCAGTAAGTTGAATAAAGAAATTGATATTGCTGAAGACAACATCTTTTCTGAATACAGGAAGAACCGCTTCCATTTTTTTTTTGTTTGGCTGAAAAACGCAAACTTTGTGGCAATGGCGATTCAGCAACGATCAGACTGTGTAAAACATAAAACACCAACAGTTACTTACGAACCAGCTATGTTCCTGTATAAAAGAATGCAGACGTCTATGTTTGTCAGTCTATGGTCTAACATCAGATAAACCACAGTTGAGGCACAAACATATCCAGAGAAAGCGATACGTTAACAACCACTATAGTGTCTGCTTGTTCGGTGTCATTCGGAGAAATCTCTGACGTCACACATAATTAGGTTACGTTCATATCCGCGCTAACCTGTCTAATGCTTTATCAAAAGCTAAATATCCGAATTTATTTAATATGTCGTAAGCTTCAATCATTGATCTAAAAGAAAACTAGACCGAACACGGCCGCCGATGGTAAACAGATCCCAACTTCCGGTCGAGGAAATAGGAACGCAGACTGGAAAAAATCAGGTTTATAAACGTGGTGAATTATTGTTGTATCGCTGGTTGCATAGGAAGTAATACAAACGGGATGTCTTTTCATCGGTAAGTATAAGGAACACATTTAAAATAGCTGTTAAAGCGTTTTCTTTTTTGGCGGGAAATTAAGCTTAACTGTTATTATATTTAGCCTGTACGACAACCCCCGGCCTATCTCTGGCGTTTGATCCCAATTAAACTAGAGGTGTGCATTATAATTTAGTGTTTGCCGAGACTCTGTATTACTCCTGTCCTATTATATGCCATCAAATATGTAATTGTCTTTTTATGCAAGTCCGTAGATCTAGTCATAGAACTGTAGGTTCTATGATCTAGTCTAGTTGGGATCAAAAGCTAGAGACGGGCCGGGGGTTGTCGAACAGGCTAAATATAAGTTGGGACCTGTTTGCCATCAAATTGGCGGGCGTGCACGATCTAGTTTTCAGGTCAATGGTTACTACCAATAACACTGGAGCGTTACTGCGGCTAAGAAGTTCACGAATGATTGTTTCCTGTTGTAAATTAAGACTAATAGAAAATTCATATTTTTGGCATTTTTTAATCGTTCAGCATTAACTTGATATAATTGTCCTCTACATTAACTGGAATATGATCATAACACAATACTCGGGTATGCACTGATACTACAACAAATCTCAAACTTATGGATTTACTCAAATTATCAGCTGTACGAATTTTTCAATTAAGAGAGACTACTACTACTACTACTACTACTACTAATAATAATAATAATGTTATATAGCGCCTTAATATTGAATTTGCAAGTTCATACAAAATACAAAAATACGTTATTTGATAAACAATATAAATAAGCTAATTTAAATAAATGATTTTAAGAATCTTACAAAAACAATTTTACTTGCCTGCGGTTTAATATAATCAGACAACTTATTTCACGGCATGGGAGCCCGGAAAGATTTTCCTCGTACAGTTCTGTGGAGGTTTTCTACATCCCCGACAGCAAACAAGTCTAAGATCGCAGCTGTCTCACAGGTATCGCAGCTGTCTCACAGGTTTATAGCTTTGGGTTTGATTGTAAAGATATAATGCTGCTGTTCTACTCAATACTTTAACTCTATCAAACAGGATCTTGTATAGTCATCTGAAAATGACAATAATCCTGTGCAGCTGGAACAAAACACGTATTTGCGAATCCGTGTTACCTGACACGGAGCACAGATCTTCACTTGCTGAAGGTGGTTTGTCATAGAGAGACGAGATATATTATATAACAATGCGTTACCAAAGTCCTGCGTGTCTCATCGTCATTTAAGTACTTACGAATAAATCGTGTGTTCCATATATCATATATTTACGTGTAGAATTCACCCGCTTCTCCGTTGCTTTGGTAATTTCCGATATAAAGCCGAGATTTCTCACAGACAAGGAAGCCTTTTTATAACTGGATACTACCTTAATGCGATAGATTATTACCATCGACATTGTAATGACTAATTTAAAAACAAACACTAGACTGACACAGTACATCTTTGGTTATAAAACGGATCCCTGTTGTACGGCTAAAATGTAGACTTGTATCTGGTTATGTTTTATCCGCGCTTAAACACACCGAGTTCTGTCGTTGAGGTACGACTTTACTCAAGTTAAATCATTCTCCTTGGTACCAAAGAAAATCTTAAACTTCAGTAGTATCGGGTGATCGATTACATCAAAAGCTGCTGATGATAAATCAAACAATTAATGCAGTCATGGATCTTTCATCAAGAGCATCAGCAAGGTCACTGTGCATTATCAAGAAAACATACTTGTTAATGGCTTTTGGGTCAAGCTGACGGATAATTGTCAAGGAGGTAATTCTGCTCTAAGTGCTCTTCTGTACGCCTTGCTGCTACCTATTCAATGGGGATATAAAAGGAAGGTTAGATATAGGATGACAATTCTTCATATCTTCTTTATCCAACCTAGATCTTTACAGGCAGCGGAGTTACAGTGACTCATTTTGAATACAACAACACCACTGGCTAAGCGACTTACCTATTTATAATGACTGTTGTCCGTCGAGTGGCAGAAATTGATCCAGACATTTCTTCAAAAGCCAAGTGGGCAGTGGATCAGTCACATGACTTATCCGGAGAAATCGTTCCCTGTGTGGTTCATAGTGCACTGCTAAGGAAGTTCGGCACCAGAATCTCTTCACTTTCTTCAGACTTTTATTGGCAGATCTTATCTGAGTATCAAGGAACTTCGGTTCTCAACGTATTGACATTCGAACACGATGATTAATGATACTTTGAACACTTTTGTTATAGGCTTCAAACAGCTCATCACCTGATCTCTCACATTCACTTAGGATTAGAGATCACTGTAAATGATCCACCAATTCGGGATTATTTAAGCCACGATACTCTCTGTATGTGATCTTTCTTCGCATTCAAACGGGATTGTCCATGTTAATGGCGAACTGTACAGTCATGTGACCGCCGAAGGAAACACCTTTGTTGCTACTGAGACCAGGGTCACATAAAAAAGGAAGTCTTACCATGATGACTTTGGGGTCTCTAGAGATGATCGAATCTACAGTGTGTGGCCTCATTTGTGAGTTGCGTTGATCAGATACTGAGTCAATTCGTGGGATTCCAATATACGGCAAAACCTATCAACTTCATCATCCGACTTATTATCAACATGGAAACCAGTTATTATAACGTTATATGACGATTCATCAAAAATAATGACGTTCTAAAGCCATTTTGTTTAGACGGAGGGGCATTATACAATAAAATGTTAACTTTAACCTAACCTATATTTATGTAACAGCAAGTCCGAATATGTATCAATCTTTACGCTAGTCATTGTAGTATTCACGACACCAGGGACGTAGATGCCTAGGAATGAAGGCACGCGCCACACACCCCCATATATATATATATATATATATATATATATATATATATATATATATATATATATATATATATATATGTATTGGATTACTTTGATAGCAGACTATTGAAGCCTTTGTAACGCCCTTGCATGTTTGCTGCACCATCAGTTGAATTTCCAAAACAGTTCTTGAGGTCAAGATTCAGTCCTAACATGACTTCCGAAACAAGTAAGTTGCACAAAAGCTTCCTCATATTTCATCGCAACCACTAATCTTTCTTCGAGAGTGCCAGTGCTATCAACACATCTAACAACAGAGCACTGATATCGTGTTGAGATGCCTTGAGTAATATAAATTTGTTGCTTCTTCAGACATCCACTGACGTATAAGTACGATAAGAGAATTCACTTTAGTTTTAGGCAACCGAGTTACTGAAGAACGTTGACCCTTGAACTCGTGCGTTCTCGCGTTGCTTCTTGCTGATCTGAACAACGCGAGAAAGATGATCGACTGCGCAGGGATCATACTTCGGAGGTTGTTGTACCACTTCCAAAAATGTGCCACGGTCAATCTCCCTATTGTCAAGTGTATATCCTGCTTCTTCGTTACTATTTTTCTATTTTAAGTTGTTGTGCAGACAGTACTTAAATCCAAACATGGCATTTTACTGGTGCTGCATGTTGTACTCGGGTGTGGCACGTTTTGCTAGAGCCGCTAGTATCTCCTCTGATACATTAAACTCGTGGATGACCTGTATTTGTTGAGCTTCCATTGTAAAATTGCTGTGAGCGTGTCCGCGTTAAGGCTCTGACGACACTCCGTGTGCAGTTTCCGAACAACGGAAAACGGACTCTCGCAGTCAGCATTGCTGTGTGGTAAGCTGAGAACAGCGACTATCACATGTGTAGGTACGTTGAACTCCATAAGCTGGTAGTCCCCAAATTCTTCTTGATCAACAAGAGGAACAAAACGTTCACCCAGATGAACAATTGTGGCATACGTTAGTTCATCGTGTTTGGTTGTGCTGATCCAGCTCAACTAAGACATCTATCGCTCTGTCGTCGTATGGGAAAACCTTCTCTATTCCTCCATACAACAGCACAGCAGTAGAATCTGCGGACATGGCTAAAAAAAGTTCGCTGATTGGAAATATTACAATGATTACTTACACTAGGTCGGCGAAGTAGTCCCCTAAAGAAGCCGAGAGATTATGCTCGGCCACAAACTGTGTAAAGAGTACATCTGCCGTTGTGATGGCGGAGGGTGATCCCGGTTGGTACGCGTGTTTTAGCCTTGGCCTCATTTGTGTTGTGTAGTGCGGTGGCCAGGTGCAGATTCACATCATAGAAGCCAGATGCCGTTACCTTACATCGCGAGCGCATACGGTACAACGAGCGTACTCACTGCGAGGCACGCCGACAAATCATGACGCATTTACTACAGTTCCTAAAAAAATGTAATACTAAGTAAATTTGTAATACTATAAGAAAATAGCGGTCAAGCAATTAGAAAACCGTATGGCTTATCAACTACGCCGGTAGTCGTAATTTTATTAATATAACCTCAGTGACTAAACCGTAGTACTTGACAGGTCTGCCACACTCACAATTCATTCCATAACTTGTCGTCTCTTTCTAATGTCATCATGATGGGTTTGAGTGTGTTAGTGTACTGGATATTAATGTACGGACGTTAGCTTACGGACGTTAGTGTATAGATAGATGTTTATGCATCTGATTTTAGTGCACGTGGGTGCTAGTGTACCAAACATTAGTCTACATTGAAAAGGACAAAGCATTACCGATTCTCTGTGGTCTACTACCTGACAAAACTCAAGACACACAAAATATCTAGAAGTACAGTGTCTATGTACACAGTTAAAACCAGACACAATTATGATAGATTTTAAATTGGCCACTTTAAATACTGCTGACACTGTATTTCCCAGAGCTACTCGCACTGGATGTCTTTTCCATCTTGGACAAAGTCTTTATTGGAGCATTTGCCATTTGAGATATAAAGTTCGATATGATGAAGATGCTGCATTTCAACATCAAATAAACATATTAGATGTTTCGGTTTTCCTTCCTGCCGATTTGGTAGGATGAGTAACCGGACGCTATTCTCAACTATTTTGAACCAATCTTCATTGGTGTACGGACACGAAATGGAAAAACGAGGGAACCGAAAATTCCGATACAGTTCTGGAAGGTACGCGAAATGGTAGAGGCTGATATAGCCAGAACAAATAACCTCGTGAAAGGTTGACACGATCGTTCCAATAATATGGTTAATTCGTCTCATCCGAGCTTCTGGAAGTGTTTGCTTCTCGTTAAGAGAGAACTGGATCTTACCAAGAAAGATCTGGTCCAGTTCATTCGAGGAGATGACGACAATAACATGATAATTCCTAGATTGGTAGGGGCTTCAGTTACGTATGTTTAATTTTTTTAATAGTTTTAAAGGTTTGAGTTATAATTTGTACAGTATGCTATTTTTTAATAGTTTTAATACGTTGCACAGTAACGTTCACCTTTTTTGTGCACTAACATCCAGCACACAAATGCCAGGTCCGCTAACATCAATGTACACTAACGTCCGTACACTAACGTCCGTACATTAATATCCCCAGTACATAAACACACCGATACCCATCATGATGACTAAGTGCGACCAAGTTAGAACTGCTGGACTCTTGTCGATCTACCATGTATGGTGTAGGGCATCTCAAATGAAAAGAAGAGCATTCCATGTCCTTCAAAACGTAAATGTACATGTCGCCAGTCAGACATTGCCTCGATGAACGTGGACTTGTCTGAGGTGTTGGAAAACGCTAAGTGCACTGCACAGTGAAGAGGATGATCGTCCTTGTCGTATGCCAACCACCATCTGTTTTACCCATCTTTCGCATGAAACACCCGTTCACCACTCGGTTGTCAGGTTTTTTTTAAATTTCAGTGGTAGTTCCAAAACAGCAAACGATCTTCATATGTACATGGTTTCTTAAATTAGTTGATCGAGGGCGAAGTGTATCCCTCCTCTACAATGTCTCTCAAGATTATGATGATGGATTTTTTTACGGCCACTTTTGTGCACAAGGTATGCTAAATGGGCCGAGCGACCTCCAAAGGTAGTGAGACGAAGTCAAAGACAAAACCACCTTCGGATATGCCTACGCCGAGATTCGAACACGGGTGGTAGTGATCTGTGGTCCAACACGCTACCGCTAGACCACGGAGGCGCACCCACACATATCTCTCAGCTAACCGCATCGGTTTGTGTTTACCAATTTGAACTAACTTTGTCGATTCAGCTGCCAATTGATTATCTACCAATTTAGCCGCTGATAGTCCAGCTACTGATTTAGTATCCTTATCCACGCGTTCACTGACTTCAATTGGCCGACTTTCAGAACTGTTGAATGTATCCAAAAGTCTTCCGCACTTTAAAAGGTTATCTAATATTTTCTGCACTTTAAAAGGTTATCTAACATTTTAATTTTCTTTCGATCACGCTGTTTCTCAACACATATCCTTTTCTCCTTTTCTGGTTTGCTATATCCATTATTGGTTATAGATGCAGATTCTGGAATTAAAACAGTGCGTCGTAGCTTTTTAAAGTTATCTAGAAAAAAAAGAGGCAAACTTATATGCGCGTGGTACAAAATCCACTATTTCTTCATAATCTCTTCATTTTGGGCCAGCCCAGCCCTAAAAATAGCTAACAACTATGAAATACCTAGGTAGCAACGTATTCAGGTGTGTAAAATTGATTTATACTCACTGTGCAAAATTTAAGTACCATACTCAGATCATACGATACTATTAGCAGAGGCTCCGCCCCCCTGCCTCAAAGCCGTTATGATTGGCTCAAGATGTTTACGTATTTTGTAATTGAACAGCTCTACTTTATTTTGGTGATTTCTCTTCTCGTTCTACCTATTCTCACGAATAAACTGTTTCATGGCCATCTCAAATGATATCCGATGGTAAGGCGAAAAGACATCTCCGAATGATGTTGGTGAAATCAAAGTTTATTGATTACGTCCAATAGAAGAGTCACTGATTTTCGAATAAAGATACGGCGGGTGCGGGAGTAGGAGGGTGGCGCGAATGGCAGGATCCGGGAGATGTTATCAGCCGCGGTCTCGTCACTCTGCTCCGACTGTGTCTTTTGGGAAATTACGCTCCATTCGTGTGGAAACATTCAGGCGAGACATAACGGACTCCACTATACTAAACCCCCTTCTCATCGTTCTGCAGTTGAGCTAGCAAATGCCTACAATAACTGACTGCATTCACTTATAGATAAACTTGCTGCACTTTGTACAAAGAGAATTGTATTAAGGCCTTCATATCCATGGTACTCTAATCTAAATGACGTTGCTCTAAATTGATCGTAGATCATCAAATTTATAGGAGCCATTGTTCAACTATGAGCAAGCTTTTACAACGAACGCGTATTTGTTACTACTCAGAGAAGATTAAATCTTGTGGCCATGATCAGAAAAGTATTTATAAAATATCAAAACATTTGATGGGTAATGGTGGTGTGGGGGGTGGGGGGGTTCCCTGCCAAGTGGTGTACCTGCTAAAGAACTAGCACAGTGTTTTAGCGATTTCTTCATCAAGAAGGTTGATAACATCAGAAGTGACCTTCAACAAGACAGCTACAGATGTATGATAGTGCGCCTGATGTAGCCACTGCCATGTCTGAGGTAGTAGCCGATTTTAAACCTGCCACACCAGAGGAAGTACGAAGTGTCATACAGAAAGCTCCGGATAAGTCACGTGAACTTGATCCGATTCCAACGTGGCTTCTTAAACAGTGCCTAGATGAGCTGAGCCCTCTAGTGACTGCAATGATTAATCGCTCCGTGGAGATATCCGCATAGAGCACGACCTTGCGTCAAACTGGCTCCATCATCCATTTCAGTCTGCCTACCGTAAGTTCCATTCAACAGAGACGGCATCACTCAAGGTGAACAACGACATTTTGGACTCTCCGGATCAGGGTCTTGTACCAGTGCTCGTCATGCTCGACCTGTCCGCAGCATTTGACACCATCGACCACCAAACACTACTGCAACGATTGGAGTAACATTTCGGCATCATAGGTACACCTCGAGCTTGGATGACATCATATCTAAGTGATCGTTTCTAAACTGTTTGTGTTGATGGTGAACTGTCATTGACAGCATTAATGGAGTACAGTGTTCCACAAATTACGTACTCTATACAAAGCCCCTTGGCGACGTTATCAGGGGTCATGGACTGCAGCACCACTTCTACGCGGATGACGCATAACTGTACCTGTCCTACAAACCCAAAGATGCGGGCACCTCCGTGATCTAACTGGTAGCGCGTTGGTTCAGAGATCACTACCACCTGTGTTCGAATCTCCGCGTAGCTATATCTGAAGGGTGTTTCATCTTTGGTTTCGCTTCATTGCCTTTGGAGATCGCTCGGCCCATTTAGCCTACCTTGTGCACAAATGTGGCCGTAAAACGTCAATCATCATCATCATCATCATCAAATCCAAAGATACCATCATCCGGACTGAAGCATTGACACGCATTGATAACGTCCTCATCGAAATCACAGTCTGGATGCACCAGAACATGCTGAAGCTAAATAATGACAACACTGAGGTCATACTGTTTTCATCAAAACATAATTCACAGTACACGGATAAAGTGTCTGTACAAGTAGGTAATTCTCGAATAACATCTACAACGTGTGTGCGTAAAATTGGTGTCATTTTCGATTCGATCATGACAATGGCACAAGTCGCCTCAATATGTAGATCTAGACAGGGTTGGGTTTCTTCCCGAAGAAAGGTATTTCTTCCCTTCTGATGGGAAGAAATGGGTTTTTACCGGGAAGAAAATCTTTCTTCCGGGAAGAAATTGGGAAGAAACTCCCAAGGGTCACAGAGTCCGTGACAATAATGAACTGATCTGGTGAGAGTTTAGCCCTCTTGTAACTGGGATGTAGAGAATATGCAACAAGGTGCTCCATTGTTATAGTTTGATTGAAACATTTCTGAAAAAAATCATGTAGTGATGTTGCGTAAGAAGTGAGGAATACAAAAATTGAGGCTGCTTTTAAAGGGTCTTTGTGCAATTAATCGATGAACAAGTGGATTCCAATGATCCATGCAAATTAATCAATTACTGAATCCCGTGATCAGCAGTTCCGTGACGCACATGTGGATCGTTAGTTGTCGTCTGTCATGTCTTTTAATAATTTTTCGCTTATAAAATCAAGATGAAATTAAAAGACAATAGCTCACATTTATTGTAATAGTTTGGTGAAAATTAATCGTTAATTATCGAATAATGATATATTAATAGGCAGTGATGTGGCGATTTTGATCTGGCTCTTCTTGGGTTAAATCCTATAGTGTTGTGTGTAAAGGATGGTCCAAAATATCTTTCCTTTAGCTGGTAGGAAATATGACGTGCAGATAAGTCGAGGTGCTTCTGAGAACTCCCTTTTCCCTCCTCAAAAAATCGACTTAACCTCGATTATTTACGGTACAATTATTTTCAATATCTTGGTCAAAACAAACCAATTTTAGTTTCTTCCATTTGTCCCCAAACATTTGTTGCAAACCAAAAGATATGAGGACTATTATAATTTAAAAAAAGTGCATATGTGTATTATTAGCATGAAAAATATATTAATATTTGTCAAATTTTGGGGTTTCTTCCATTTCTTCCCAAAAATGGAAGGGAAGAAAATATTTCTTCCATAACGGAAACAACCCGGTTTTTACCGTGGTCATTACCGTCCATGGAAGAAACATGCCAACCCTGGATCTAGATATGCACAACTGCGCCGCATTGGGCACCTCAAATGTTACTTATCTAACGATGCTACTACGTCATTGGTACATGGGCTTGTAATGTCGAGACTGGACTGTTGTAATGTACTCCTCCGTGGAATACCGCTCCCCTGTGAGTCGTGGGGGAGGAGATTTCTCAACCACTCCAACATAGAGGTGGTGCTGATTAAGCGACAGCCTGGGGATTCTCTCCGAACAACAAAACCAGTTGTGACTCCTAACTTCTGGAGCGCTAGAGAGGGGTAGTGCCTCTTCTGACAGCTTCGTGTAATCTAACTCTACCAACTTACCTCGACTACTTCACTTGCGGCACTAACTAACAGACTGATGGGAGCCAGAACAGAGACGTAATTTCACTGCTGAACTATTATGCGTTCCATTTTCGTTTCAGTCCACCATTGATCCACACACACACACACACATACACACACACAATACATCGGCGAAGTATCCATGTATCAAATAAATACTAGCTTATGGTCATACATTAAGCATCACCTCACAGATCTTGAAAACATCGTGAACTTCCTAAAAGATTCAAGGAGCAGGATTTGCTTCAGCAGTCTAGCCGTGTTTAGACGAAGCGTGTGTTAACGTCTGAAGCTTGGCCGTGTTCAGACGAAGTGTGTTTAACCTCTGAAGCTTGGCCGTGTTTAAACAAAGTGTGTTTAACGTCTGAAGCATGGCCCTATCATATCCAATATGATATCTATGAAGCGGTTTAATCACGCTTCGTAGCCCTACAAATATTCCGATTGGAAATATATATGAAATGAAACCACAAACATCTTTAACGTTCCTTATGGAGTGATCGTCTTCCGGGTGGCTATTGGTAGTAGCCGTGTTTGGAGGTCAACAATCGGATAGACGATTATAGACAGTTCGGTGCTTCACGGGGCCAAACTGTAACAGTAGATAGCAGCTGGGTGGCGTCAGAGCGGGCTTCCTCCTCCAGAGGTAGCTCACCGAACTGTTGGTCATCGTGTAAACACAACCACCGAGATGCTCGTTTCGTTTGTTATACTGTAGAATGGGCTCATTCCAGCGAAACCGCATCCTAACAAATTGGTGCTTTAACCGTAAGCCGACGAACTCCCCACAGACCTATGAGACACAAGCCAACCGTCATGCAAGATGACTTCCTCAAGGAAAGAAAATATTGACTGACGGTGAAAAAGTGTTATATGGATCGGCCCGCGTACCTGGAGCAGGGCTATCTCGGCTGAAAGGTCCAATTTTAACTTGGTACGATGTGATGATTGATGATTGATGTTTTACGGCCACTGATGTGCACGTGGTAGGCTAAATGGGCCGAGCGACCTCCAAAGGTAATGAAGCGAAGTCAAAGATGAAACACACTTCAGATATGCATAACGCCGAGATTCGAACTCCCCACAGACCTATTTGGTAGTGATCTGTGGTCCAACGCGCTATCACGAGACCACGGATACGCCCGTCTTGGTACTTCTGACGGTACGCAGACGTGGATTAGAAGTACACGACCATTCACTAACTGCAGTTAAATATAATGATGCAAGTAACCATACAAACATAATAATACAATATCCGGATAAGTTAGAATAAGTGAATTCGGATAACTAAAGAGAACAGCTCTGTGCGTCCCTCTCGACGAGATTTCCCCGAAATAAATATACAATTATCAGCTCTCTACATACCACAGATTTAGATCCCAACAGGACATGTATCCCTCAAGAAATCCCAACACTGTACAGAAAACAACTCCACGACCAGCCATGATAGCCGTCTTCCTCACTAACTCGGCATTTTCCCGCCAAACCAGAACAACGCTAATTTGCGGATGACGCGGATGTGTCACGTGACCCATCAGAGTCGATCCTTAGACAGAGTAGTTTGCCGCTGTTTTGGAATGGCAATGGCGATATGACCGGCTAGGTCGGACCCGGCTACATATAGGAGTATATCAGATCATTATAAAATTGCCCTATTCGGTTAAATGATTCCTTTTTAATTATATTGCGTCATGAAAAAGACTTTACCCAGCAAGCATGAAACATTATTTTTAACATTTTCAAAACTTTTATAGGCGACACATTTGTTTATAATTTTTTTATTAATGGTATTAAAATGCTTCATAACGTTTCAAAACAAAGATCGGCACTATTTTGGTACTGGATCGCCTAATTAACCATCTTCAAATTGTATATATATATATATATATATATATATATATATATATATATATATATATATATATATTGTATTGATCTAACGTCGTGTGAACTGGGATAACACGATTATTGCTCTTCTGTGTGTGTCGAATAATATTATGTGATGTTAGAATCACGGAATGCGATATAAACAATATTTTTCGTCTTGGTGCTCCAGTTTTGATATGTAGTTCGTGGGTCGTATTGTTATTTATATGCTATAATGTCGTATTATCAGTATGCGTTCAACATAAGGTTATAGTAGACAAATATATAACTTCAACCAACGTGAATGGTTAAAGTCACTGCATATGGCTTACGAAGGAAATACCCTGCTGTTTCGACTGTTAATCTATGAACACACACACGCACACCATACTATCATTTTTTTACATCCTGATTAGCAGTTGTTCCTATATATAGTTTATTCATGTTGTAATAATATAATTTCAGCAAGCGATAATATTTAACATTTGACGTAATCACAGTCGAGTTAGAAAATAAACGATTTTCACCGGACTAGTTTTGTCATCTTCCCATTTGTTAGTGATAAACAGAATCAGATCAAGTAATTAAATTCTACTCTTCATTGATAAATAGCCTCATCTATCTATTAACCTTCTTTTAAGTTTTTGTCATCAATTGTAATTTTTCCTTCGTGTAAAACGGTTCTTAATCGGCCTCCCTCACACTAACACGAACATCAGTGGACAGGTAAGGGTTGTAACGGGTTCGAGAGCGTTATGCTCATCCAGTGACTAGCGTGTTCCAAACAAAGACGGAGACTCGTTTTCAGATCGCATTGTGTGAGAGGGACCTCTGCGACAATTCGCCATCAATTCGTGTTTTAGGTCTGGTGCGATATCTCGATGTATGCGGGTGAGTGATCCCAAATGTCCGCTTATCAAGCGCCTAGTTGGAGATAGAATACCGAGCGACCGTTTGTCGAGCACCGAAGTGTATTAGCTCGGCGCAAACAGGTGCGCGCCAACCGAAATGACTACCCCGTATTATCGCTCACTATGCCATCGAATTTCCATTTCTGTAAAATTCCCTGGGGTAACATTCTTATCAAAATGGAATCCCTACGCCCACGCCGCGCGAAATCAACTACTTCGTCCTGCCAATCGACTGAAATTCGTTTAATCGGTGGGGTAGGTACTTACGCGGTCCCATTCGTTGTTTTTAATGGCTTGTTTTGAAAGCGTTTTTACCTGAGTTTGAAGTGTAATTTGAGAATTTTACCACTGCAGTAATTGCCATATTTGGCCATTTAATGCATAATTTGTGTCTAAGGTTTGAGCACACTTGCCAGCGGAATGTTTCCAACCTGTTATTAACAATAAGCCAAGATTCCAGTGTTAGTATTTCAAATGTAAAACGCCATGTTTGCTTATTGATTCTGTTTATTCAATTCAACTTTCACCATATTTTTGTCGTATCCCCGTCAATTGGTCAACTGGTGGTGTGATGAGAATGGTCATATGTTTCTAATGCAGTTGTTTATGGATTGTTTAATTCCCCTTATTGGCTCCGATGTTGCAGTCAGTTGAATTATGTTGTGCTTATTTGCAGCGAAAAGCATATTGTACCTCAGTTGAAAACCGTCATAATGGATGAATATAAACTGGTTTGTTTCTTCAAAACTGTAGATTCTGTAATGGTTTGATAAAATATATTTTGGTGTACAAATTGTTACATCTATAACATATTCTTGCTTTTGGAATATGGTGATGTTAATACACTTAATCTATTTATGCATCAGAAATAATCTGTTATATTGTTTTAATATAGGAGTTACAGAATTGTAGTGGGGATTTTTGCATTTTATGTGACTGGTGTCATCAAGATTATATGGGAAATATTATGTCTAAAATACAATTCTGTTATATTTCTGACCAGTTGGAGAGATGCACAGTATACACTTCTGCTTGGTGGATATATTTTAACAAATATTTGGCTATATTGGCTCTCTTATTAATTTTGAATACTTTTGTTAGCAGTAATGCTTAGTGATAGCAAGAAAATATATATATGTTTAGTAATGGTCACAGGGTTCGCACAGGTCTTGGAAAGTCCTGGAATTTGTAAATTTGGATTCCAGGCCTGGAAAGTCCTGGAATTTTTGTAGAGGTCCTTGAAAGTCCTGGAATTTGGACATATAGCTCTATATTTCTAATCATAAGCATACAGGAATTCAGTCGTTACGCTTTTTCTGAAATATGGGTGTATCTTTGCGCATTAAAAGTTCATGACTTCATTGAAAAGGTCCTTGAATTTAACATTGGAAAGTCGTGGAATCTGAGATGTCAAAATGTGTATGAACCCTGTGTCAAAATGGCAGCTATTTTTCATGACTTAGCTACCTCAAATGAGGGAGATGCATATGGTCTGTAATTTACTGCTTCACCACAGGGATTAATTCTAAATAAATTTACAATCTGTTGTATGTTCGATGGTAAAAACCTTACCAGTTGCCTTGTTTAATAAAAACTCCTGCTATAGGGCCATGACCGGGATTTGGACCTCCGACGTTCTGGACAGTACGAGTAATAAAGTCCCATGCTCTTCACTAGTTTAAATTTAGGGTGCATGTCCAGGAATTACAATACATGTATCTTTTTGTAATCTCATTTTATGAGAAGTAATCTTTACTGTATATAAATTTTGACACTAAAATATTAATAGTATTTTATTATGTTAATCTCCAACTGTTATGTTCAAATTGTAGTATGACATTTAAGCAAGTCTATAATCATTCACTTGTGCTGCATCAGGCGTGTTTACTTGCATGTTATAGTGGCTACTACATGTATGTCCAGAAATATGAATTTGTAATATTATTAGAATATTATCTGCCGAACAGTGATTAGTTGAGGAATTTAAAATAAAAATAAATAATCGCTTATTCACTGAATAAACCATGTTTGTGTTCTTTTGGGGAAAATGTGGTTGTATCTCCTGGTGTGTGTAATATCAATTACCATTATTTTATATGTGTAATCTTATTTTTGTTTAAAACAATCTGAGATTACTCTCAAACAGTTGATCAGTTCTGTTTTGATATAATTTTTTCTTTTCTCTGTACAGTTCTTTCTATGGGTTTATGGCCTAACTGGTAGCCAGTGATTTGGTTGGGGCCGGATCATTTGACCCGCCTACTCTCAAGTAGAGACCCAGCCACTTTCATTTCCAATGCCGCTTCGCGCCATTATAGGCCCTTGATGCCTACCAATATCTTATCCTGGTATTTTTTGTTGCCCCCCCACACTTTATTTTTTAACAAAAGCACAGGTAGCACCATTGGCCACAGATCTGGGTTCAAAGCCCTCTATATCAGAAGGGTGTTTCATCTTTCACTTCGCCTCATTACCTTTTGAGGTTGTTCGGCCCATTTAACCTACCTTGTGTACAAAAGTGGCAGTAAAACAGCACATTTTTATAGGTTTATATTCTTGTGCAATGTCAGCTTTGGTGTTTCATAACTTTGGATTAATTTTGAAATACTTGTGTGTGTATATATATATATATATAATATATATATAAATAATTGAATCACAGTTCTCCTGTAGCATTGCAGTTAGAACACTACTGCAAATCAGCAGGTTAGTGTCAAATCATTCCTTCCCAGGCTAGGTGTGACTAGTGCTGGGGCTAAACAAACCACTCAGTCTCAAAACTGAGTCGGGCATCATTGTGGGTATGCATTTATGTGGTTAGCTTCTCACGTGATGTTTTCCACCTTCACAGAATGTGCAGGATGATTTGCAAGTTCCCTGTGTCACAATACAACAGCAAAGAAATTGACGTGATTATTGAATGTGTTATCTTTTGATTCATGCTGAAGATCGTCATATGAAGTCTGAGTTAGCCAAATGGTATAATATTATCATTTCTGATGGGGGTTTTTAAGGTTGGATAATATGATTATAATCTCTGTGTTTATTTTAATCATTATTGGTGTTTCTATCTTGCTCTAACCATATTTGACAAGCAACCATCATTCACTTTTTAGACTCGACTTGATAGTAAGTACTTTATGGAAAAGTTTTAAAAGTAATCTGCCTGCAAAATATCCGTGTGATTATCTGATTTGTAAGTTTTAACTGACTAGGTGTTATTATATCATTTCAGATAGAGTTATTATAAAACCGACAACATAACAGCCTTTCCATGACCATGGAATCCCCTGTAGTCCAACAAGGGACTCAGGGAGTAAGTGTCACAGCTGTGACTAGTGCTGGAAGCAATGACTCTCCAAACTCTGAGCCTCCCCTGATGCACACCCTGCAGCCACTGGCTGTCACATCAGTACAGTCTACACAAGACAATCAAGATGGCGGTCAGATGAGCATGGCACAAATCTCGATGGCACAGATATCAGCGTCGATGCATCCGGCATTTGTTATGGCTCCTCCGTCATCTGGTGACCAGGGCGGTAACACCCAGCTTCTGATGCAGCCGCCCGTTTCTATGCCTCTCATGGTTCCTCCGTATCAGATGATCTTGCCAACTCAGGGCCTCGTTGACCAACAGGGACTAATGAAAAATGACAACAATTCTCGGGCAAACACTCCGAGTTCACCCGCTGTGACTAGCAGCGGCTCGCGCAGCGCTACGCCTGCAACGATATACCAACAGCAACAGGTCTTACAAGTCAGCGACGCTCAAAACAAGACGGACGCAGGTGAAGTGGCAGCCTCGCCAGCCAGACAGGGATCGACCTGCTCGGGTGGCTCGCCTGCGCCGCACACGCCTGGCTCATTGGGCTCACCGATGCCACAGATGGTGGCAGATGGCATGAATGCGCATGCAGGACTTCACATACCACTACAGGCTGGTCAGATCCCAATGAATTTACAGGTCGGCTTAGGACTGAATCCACAAACTACGGTGGCACAAACGCCACCTCCACAGGAAGAAAAGGTGGACATTAGTAAACTGAAACCACCTAAAAAACCATTGACGCCCTATATGAGATTTAGTAAATCTGTAAGTATATAACTTTATTTCAACTTAGAATAGAATCCACGGAGTCATTCCTGTCCTGTAATGCCGAATGACTTACAGTTCCATCATTTTAAGTTACGTGACGTAGTTCATTTGGGATTTCCATTCATCTGTTAGTAAATTTTGTTGTTTGAGACGAGTCAGTGGAATGGTCAGTACTGATAAGATGTTGGGTTCAGCTAAATGGGAGATGTGTCGTATTATAGAAATTACATCTCTAAATTATCCAAGTTAACCTTTGTTTGGGAGATCCTTTCCAACTTGACAGTTTTTAGGCTACAGTTGGTGATTGTTGAGTTGACATGAAGTGAAAGTTAAAACAAGGTTTGACATTAACACTGCTTATTGCTACTGGCAACCTAAACATGATGTCAAGCAATATAAAAAGCACTTAGTTTATTTTAAGATTTTCACCCGGGTTGGGTTAAACTAATATTCAGGCATGATTCACTACTAATTGATTAAAGGGACAGTTCACCCTCAGATAATATTACTTAAATATGTAATGTTTATAATAGTAAACAAAAATTTCACATTAATAATTACGAGCTATACCCGATATCATGGATATAAGGAAAGAATCCAAATTACTGGAGGGCCATCATTGTGGCTGCACCGGAAGCCACATTTGTAGGAGAAAAGTCAAGTGGTCTGACGTCAGCTGGGCCAGGAGTTCACATAGACACCGGTCAGTGTTCCCGGTTCTCGCGTTTCAATGATTCCGCCTTCTTTGAAACAATCGGAATCATCTTCATCCTGTAATGGTTCTTCTGGCTCAAACTGATATGGCTGAACATTAGTCATGATGTAAATTTAGGGATCATGCTTTTAATTGGGTTATACAGACTTTGGTCAAATTGCTTGGTTCAAGTGATGTCGGCATCCTGGAGCTTATAGTCTGTCTAGCTTTAAAATGACAGCACGCACAGACCATTAATAGTTGATTAATCAGCACTTTGAACTGGATTATTTACTATTTTATAATATTTGTGAACATACCTATTTTAATTCTGAAAATGGAGACTATTGAACATGGTTTATTTAGTTGATGTTAATACAGCATAAGGTGCACTACAATAATGATTTCATTAATATATCCTATGAGCATCCTGTAACGGAGATCCCGGCGTGGGCATATCTGAAGGTTGTTTCGTCTCATTACCTTTGGAAGTCGCTCGGCCCATTCAGCCTACCTTGTGCACAAAAGTTGTCGTAAATCATCATCATCATCCTGTAACAGAGAACTAACTTTGCTGCCTTTCTAAAGTCACTTTTGGATATTACTGTGCACAACAAATCCGAAGGAGGAAAACACCCTCCCAACTGAAGCGACATGCAGCTGTATCATATTGTCCGTTAACCTTTCTGGAAAATTATATTTTCGTCCTTTCCACCATGTCAGAGGTGTCATTTCAGTTGTTTTAAATTAACGAAGAATGCAGGGAATGGTACAGCCTCTGCATCAAAAGCAATGACAGCCTCAACATCTTTGTGAGGCTGGAGTAGCAGCTCATCTTGCAATTCCATGAAGATCTTGCACGCATCAGCAATACCTGTCGTGTCATTCTGTGCCTTGTCAGTGGTCACTGCTATGGGTTTCAACTGATCGCTAAATCCTGGGCTTGACGGAAGAGATTATAATACATAACATTGCGCATTAGGGTGGCATCGGAGTCAGTTTCATGATCTTGTATGGTCTGAATGTAGTGAGGTCTGTTGGTCAGGAATGATTCCAGACAGATCAGTTGGTTTTCCACCTTATGTCCCCAGGTAATTGTGGCTTCACACTAGTACCAGCACAGTCCTTAAGCCACGTAGAAGGCCTATGATGGTTGCAGAAGTAGATTTGTACTTCTGTCACATGTTTCATGATGCCAGTAGGAGTAATATCCTGGCCAATGAGCGAAGCAACCATACACATTTAGGTCAGGATCCTGTGCTTTCAGCTTATCCCTCATCTTTTCCATGTTTTTGGTATTATCGGCAACCACATTCTTTACTTTGCAAACATTCTTGGATCCAGCTGCCTGATTGATTCCTGGCAGAGAGATGCACAGTTCTCGGCAGTTTTCTGCATACTTCCAGTGTCAGGTGCATCCAGGAAATAAGCTTTGCCATCTACTACGATGCTGGTAGCCAGTACAGGGTCATTGTGTATAAGGGTGATAACCTTCCCTTGTAGTTCTTGCTTTATGATGGGCTTCCATTCTGATGTTAGTTATTATGTAGGCTAGGAGGTAGATGCTAATCAAGCAGAACAACCAATGAAATAAGTAAGTAATTGCCAATTTTTACTGAAATACTTGGTCTACTGAACTATTCCTGCAAAAATGATGGCAGAAACCGGCAAGTGGCAGAAACTGCCAACCCTGGCTGTATTAGTCCTGAAAATTTGAAATGAAGGTGAACAGTTCCAGGGAACAGTTTGTTTAAAAAAAAATATTAGCAACAATTGCTAATCAATTAGGAAATTGATTACCAATTCCATAGTTTGTGTGGTCAGAATTAGGTGTACGTTTTCGTCAATACATTTTGTGTTGTGTAATACAGAAATTGACCGAACTTAAAAGAATCACAGCAAAACATTATATGCAACTTCAGTTTTATTAGACATGACCTCCATCTTGTCACTACGACTACGAAATGTCACTTGAGCAAACACCGTGCTCAGTGGTGAATATCGCTCACTAGTGTTTTGCCTCTTGACGACCACATCTAGTATGATCTAACTTTTGGACAACGAGCACCACATCTTTTCCTTCTTTCTTCAGCCATGGTTCAAAAACTCCTGTACCGAACAGTGCAAGAACACTGCAAACAATCTGTTTATTGTGAAAAAAAATCGCATGAAGCACTGTCACAGATGAGTATTCCGAAAGCATCTCTGAGCTAAAATACAATGCCTGATATTGGTTCGCAATTTTACACGATGCCTTTTAGAATTACGTGGCAATGTTAGACTGCAGTCCTGATTAAAATGGGATTTGGTCGTCTAGTCCGGTAAAACATGTAGCTTGTTGACATATATCTGTGCAATTGCACCAAGAGGAGATTCAATGGTTCACAACATGCTTCTCAGAAGTCATCACGCAGCTGGCTTCTGTAAAACCTAACCGTTTGGTAAAACCCAGCAGCTCCAGGTGTATAGCAACTTTATCTTTACATTGCCGGCCTGATTTGGCAAGTTAATGTTAAAATTTAATGTCAACCCCTGTTAATATAAGATTATGAATTGTCATAAAAGTTTTATCAACTACAGTTACTTAGGTATGTATAACTTTAAGAAGTTGTAAATGTGGTTGAATTTATACCCTAGTACCAGGTACCAGGTGGATTGCATGGATATTAAAATTTTGCACTAATGAAATATTCATCACTTAAAATACGGCACATTGTCTCCAATTTTAAGAGTCTGAAGTAACACTGTTTTTATTCATTGAAATATGGGGTTCAGTTTAGGATCTTGGACAAATAGACCAAGAACTCCTGTATTTGATAAATATTTCACATTAATGATTGGCTGTAGCCATTTAGATCCAGTGACAATACATCAGTATTACAACTGACTGTTTAAACCTGGGAAACTAACAGTGTTGCCATAACAACTGGGCGGTAATTATTAAATATATTGTCTCTGCTATCCTGGAAATCAAAGAATGACAAATAAATCAAGGGATTCCCTTTCAGTTATTGTCAACTCAGTAAAAGACAGCGTTCAAGTGCTAGGTGCAACATTCCACAGCTTTAGATTCCATTCATAGTTGTTGTTGCTTGGATTTTTATTATATCTGATCTAAAAAGATTCTCAATTGTATATACTTATCTATTAAATATTGTAAAAAAGCAGTCTGCTTTGTTGACATTTGTATATGAAGGCGAGCTCCAGTGTTATTACTAGTTTGTAAACTCTCTCTGAGCATGTTTGCATTATGATAGCTGTTTAGTAATAACCTGAGCTGTGGAAGTTGCAAGTGGGCAATCATAAGATATTAAAACGAGAATACACATTATTGGTTATCTGACATTATAAGATACAGTTATCTTCTGGTCATCTGATTTCAGTGACATTCATTTAGAGTTACTTGATGTGTCGTAAGGGATAGAATTAAGCAGGATTTTGAATTCCACAAGACCTGGAAATATACCAGTATGCGTTTTTCAAAGGAAACTGTTTTGTATAAACTATCATGTTGTTGTCAAGGTTGGTAACATAGAGTGATTGAGGATTTAGGTGTAAAGCACGCATGGATCAGTAATGATTAATTATGTTTTTATCATGCTCAGGTAGATCATGTTAAAGGCATTCATTGTTGTAAAAATATATTAGTTATGATTAACATATTCTTCTTTGGGTTTATTCCTCCTCAGGCATATATTCCAGGTGAGACTAACTAAACAAACTATAACTCCAGTGATTGACTTTATGTACTTCACTTAATTAAATTGACTTGCTGTAAATGGCACCTACTGTTCATCTGCATACTGACTTTAGAATGAGGGGTTGTATTGAGGAATCATGTCTCTGGGATCTGAATCATTTCCGTTTGAGAAATGGTTTCAGATATTACTTTCTGTTAGTCATCATTTTCAATCCAATATGTTTACTACAGTGTGGCCTCATTTTAATCTGGATCAGTATAACACAAAAATTTGCTATAACAGGGTCAGACCTAGGACCCCAGTTCGGGGGGAGTCCACCATATTGCATTTTCCACGAAATTGCATGAAATCCACCTCTGACTGATCACATTTTTCAAACTGATTTGAATGTGTTTTCAGAGTTTCTAATTCACACATAAAAAACATAGCCAACTGCCACAAATTACCCACGAGTATATTCATTGATTTACGGACATTTATTTTTGCATGTGCACCTATGAACGTTCATTTATTGGTCCATATATTTACTACCTTCGTCTGAAAAATATGCACGATTTCTGGTGGATGAATATTACCAATCAAATATTGATGTTACTTTTTGCAGTAAGATTTTACTTTCCACACAAACAACACTCGTACAAGATTTATGTTTAAGTCAACAAATGGTGAAACAGTTACTGGGAACATTGTGAAATAAACAGTTGTGCTTAATCTCCAAGGATGGTGGGAAACGAGGTGAATACGTGGATTCCCGATTTTCGCCCACTGCTGTAGTGATCACAGCTGATCGTTCTGGATTCGTCATCTGCCTGTAACATGGTCAGTGGCATGTGGACCCCCAACATCTGTGTTATATCAGAGCTATACTGTATTATTGTGGTAATATTCCTATTATTATATGAAAGAACAGGTGAAACCTTGTCAGATGTGTGAACTGGATTGTATTATAACTGCTAACCAAACGTTCTGTAATCATTTAATGTTAGCATGATATTAAAGACTATACATGCACACATATACTTCCAACACAGATATACATAATGTTAATCATCGTGACTCCTTTTTAGTAACTGGATTAAATTTGTTGTAGCAAACTTCAATTCTAATTCCAAATTTATCAATTCCAATTCCATTAAAAAAAACATCCCGAATTTGGAATTGCCCGTCAATTCCTGCATTGAATTATCCCCATGTCTGTAGGTTACTTTTGTAACCTGTAAGCTACAACAGAATTCTATTTTGATGTCATTTTCAATCAAATTAGTTTATCTTGACAGGTCTTGGGGCTACTCTGTGTAATGTTCTTACAAATTTCATAATCAAATAATGCAATTTTGCATGAATCCTGTAACCATTAATGACCCATTAAGTTAAAGTTTTACGTGTAATTTATAGTAAAAGGTTAGCTTTTTAGCAAGCTGACATAAATACAACTAACATGAAAGGTTTACCAGGAAACGCAAAGCAATCTGACTTGTTTACATTCATGTGACAATAAAAAAAATTAATTGCGCATATGCTTTCTTTTCATTTGAATACTTCATCAAATCTATGAATAACTGTTCGTGTTTATATTGACAAGTAGGCCCTACCTTTGTAAATCATAAACATTATCATTTCATTTGACGCAGTCTGTTTGGGATGTGTGCATTGTTGTTCTCTATTCATCTTCATAAAGTTTAGTTTTGCCATCATTAAAGCCTTTTGGATTATAAAGTGAGCACACCTTGATCCCTTCAGCAATCTGAAACTTTGTGGTAAGAAGTAAGTTTAATAGATAACCATATAATATACAAACCCAATATCTACCAAATTCAGGTGAACACTAGCATCACCTGTAATGTTCAGAATTCTGATCCGTACTTTATTAAATTAGAACATATTTGTACCCAATAATAAGTTCTTAAAGATCATGGGAAAAGATTTCGAAATTGGCATTTACTGATGTCAAATTAAAAGTTGTGCTAATACCAGCTTAAATTTTGATTATTTCTTTTTATTTCTGTGTTAAAAGACTTAGACAATGTAATGCACCTTGGTTTTTGTCTGTTTCATTTGAATCAGAATCTGATGTAATGGTACCATTTTGGCTGTGATGTCGTTGAGCTCAAATGAGACCAGCAGATGTGGGACTTCGTTCTGAAACAATGATGGTGGCAGTTTTTTTACTCTGGTATCAATTTGAAACATATGGCCCATTGAGTGCCATTTGGATATCACAACACTAACTTTATTGTCAAATATCTTCCGATAAGTTCTCTTAAGATCGGATTAGTAAGAGAACAGGGGGGGGAATAAAGCAAGAAGATTAAAAGGTAGAATATCACGACCTTAAGGCACATTGTTATATTTATTATAGTACTAATTTGGTGCTATTAGAAACCAAACTATACTATTATATCAAGGTTGGCCTTTTTTTATACAGACGTTATTAACACTGTTTATTAATGGCATGTATAAAACTTAAAAGCATTTTTTTACAAAGAATTGTAAAAAAAAACTTCTATCAAAAATTACTATTACGGTACAAAAAATCACAATTGTGTCAAGTGTGACATTCACCCGGTGTTAACACTTGTTCAGTGCTAGTAATACTACATATATTGTATAATGCAATGACCAGTTGACACTTATTGTAATCATGTTAGTGACTTCATTTCGCCCAAATCATGGTGTTTGGATAAAAACAGCCCAAATCATGGTGTTTGGATAAAAACAGCCCAAATCATGGTGTTTGGATAAAAACAGCCAAAATCATGATGTTTGGATAAAAACAGCCAAAGTCCACATCTAAATCAATATTCTTACTCGTGCTACTGTACATGCCTAAGATTGCTGATTTCTGACCACTGATAGGTTTCATGACACTGAGAATCTGTGTGTTGTGACTGCTTGTAGTATTTTATACTTTAGCCGCGTATAAAGGTGGAAGGCCACAAAACTCTGTGTGGGAACACTTCCTTCATGTGACTGTTGGCAAGAAATAATATGCTACATGTAAGAAATGTGGTCATCAGCAAGTCTGCAATGCTGCCAGAACGCAAATGTGAACCTCTTTTCAACAGGGAAGTTTATACCGGTAAAAACCACCCTGCCATAAACCTGCCAACCCTGCTTATAATGTATTATGAAATCATATGCATTATTGTAAATAACTATGCTCGTTCAAGATATTAGTTTGCATATTTCAGTCATGCAAATAGATGTAGAGCAAATAATTCTTTTTTTTATCAGTCTTGTAGTATAGTGTGTGTTTTTTCAAAACCTGGTATGTATCACAAAGCGTTATTGTATACTATTTACGTAAGCAATTTGGACACTATAATATAATATTTGTATAGGACTGAATGTTGCCAACCATTAAATGTGTCGTACTACAAGGTTAAGTTTTAGCATACCAGTAATTTAAAAAGAGTCGGATTGGGAATATAAAAAAGTTTGGTTTTGAATACTCAGGACTTAGGGATCATTCTTCCATTACTTAAAACAGTTGAGTTAAAAGTCGAACGCAATAAGCATGTGCGTTTTGCCAAATCAGCCAAATATCTATAAAACATTATTGTTTGTGAGGCATAAAATTCGTGAACGACTGTTTGTTTATTCTTGTCATGTATATATTATATTGGAGTGAAATCTGTTATTCATATCTACTTATGTTTACATTGGAAAGCAAAATATATTCCTAGAAATATGAGTGATATACCAAAACACAGTATTCTTCTAATAAACCTAATTCATTCTGTAAGCTGGTGATATTTCTTATCTGGAACCTCTGAGCAGGCAAATGTTTATTCTTTCAGGGTTAAAGTTTGGAAGTTCAGTACAGTTTCTGTTGTAGACCATAATGACAATTTTATGGTATACTTCCCCCCCCCTCCCCCACATATATATTTTGAACTTTCAACTTTCCAAGATATCGTTTTCGTTGTCACCATATGGTTCTATTCATCTGTGATGTTGGTGAAATGAAGCTCATACATTTTAATTAAATGTGTGCACAAAGGAATATTGCACCTGCCTAATTTGGTTAGCCAATCATATTTCAGTGTGACTGAGTGACACCTGGTTGATTGAGATTATTCTGTGTCTACCTGGTTCGTCCATTGTTTGTGGGGCTGTCTGTCAGCCCTGTTAGTAGTCTGTGCCATAATTGGGCTAGATAACTATTTTACTGGTTATTGTAGAGCTCTACAAAGATATCTCACCTGGAGTAGTAGTGATGTTGTGGGTCATGTTACCAACACTGGGAGTTATCACTACATTGAAAATGGTCACCGTATCAGATTCTGTGTTCATCTGGCACCTCCTGACCAATGGCTTATTATGTTAACAATATCATTGTTATGTTTTTAACGCAATTCTTTGGTGGCCAATATCTTTTTTTCATGTAATTCTAATAACAGTGACTTTTATGAAGATTTTTAGTCACTCTATCACGTATATCTTGCAAGTTATACATACATTTATTATTTTGTGTGTAGAAACATTGTAATAAGTTTGTATTTATGAGGGTTTCTTTGATTGCTACTCAGTATCTCAATTTCTGTGTGTGCACAATTTTATTTAAAAAAATATACTTATTGAAATATCTTTAGCGTTTAATAAAATCACCCATGTATTTGCTTGATAGAAAAATGTTAAATTACTCTGATAAAAAAGTTCCAAGGAATCACAGATATCAGCCAGGTGGTGTTGGTCATTCAATATATGTTAAACTGGTAAAGCCTTTAAGTGTGTTGGGTTGCCTGCGGGTTTTTGCTGCAGACATTTTCAAAATCAAGTTGGACGGCCTGATTCTTTTCTTGAATAGAACCGTTGTCATTACATTACTAAAGAGCAGTTATATGGGAAGTAGATTTCCATATCGCCATGTGATGTTCCCCGGTGGAAGATTTGAAAAAATATGCTCTCCTTAAGTGGAAATTCGGTATCCCTCTCCACACTAACACTTGGGTTGGAGTTTTGCTGTGCTGGCCAAAACTGGACACCTGGTTGATTGTTAAAACGTATTTTGTATCACTGTTCATGAAAATATGTTCTATATTAGAAAAGTGTTTCATGATTTTATATTACTAGCTAAATCGTACATATATATATATATATATATATATATATATATATACTTGTGAAGTCTTCTGATTAAGTCGGACATAGCCACGTTTCCATTTAAACTGTACTCTTTCTTGATGTCGCACAGCACACAAACTGTTTCCAGATAAACCAAACAGATTTTTAAATTCATTAATTTGTTTAGTGTTATAATTTATAGAATCAACTCTACACATTCATAATACTAGCACAACCTGATCATAATCACACTGTTACTATTAGTTCCAATTAAAACATGCTCATTTAGAGTTCCCAGTAAACTGTACACATTTGTAACATGAGTTAACTAAGTTCCTTTAGGATAAACTTTACATGTTCATGGTTTTGTAAATTACATATCTCTTAAGTACCATTTAAACGCGAGCCATTCACGATCATCTCAAAATTGGACATAGTAAACATTACACAATCAGTAGACGTTACTAGTTAAACAATTGTGTGTACACAAGTGTAACTTCGCTGTTGTGGTTATATAGTAACAATACTTGCGAGTAATGAGGAGGAACTGCTGCAGAATTTACAAGTGGTAGATACCAGGTTATAATTATAACAAGGGAGGAGAATAAATATTGACAATGGGACGATGACAGTTTGCTTGTCGGTGATGCCTTCTATTATCTAGCGATTACGGTGGATGAGGGTGAAGTACGGTGGATAATGTGTTATAATTTGACAGTTTTAGCTGATACTCTCTAGTGAAGATGATGGTCGTCTTTGATTTTATTGTATTAAGAATTGTTACCTAATTCCTGTCTTTATTGTCTGTGATGTATTTGCTGGTTTATATAGTTAAACGTTTCCATCTGCTTGCCATGTTGTGGTTTTGTGCATATAAATGGCCTTGAGCACAGGTGGGGTTAAAAAAAGTTCTTGACTGATTGAAAAGGGTAATTTTACATTTATGAGGAGAAATTATAAATACTTTTCTCTGAGCATTGTGTGATGGTGTGTGTGTGGTGTGTGTGATGGTGTGTGTGTGATGGTGTGATAAATAATAACACATCCATACATAATGCATTAAAAAGGAAAAAAACTGAAACAAAATGGATAGCTACTGACTACTACAAGATCAAGTGTAATCTCTCATATCACTGATATGTAGATTATTACCCTGCCAGCCAGCCACTTAAAATATTGATACGTCAACAGCATTTTAATTCAGAGTATTGTCCTTTCTTGGAATATAAAGATGAGTGTGACTCTAGCACTTACGGGAATTTACTGAATGTTCTAGCATACTGATGCATACAGTCTTGTTTGACCTGATGCCCCGGGGAGCAAGTCGGTGGCAGCAGGGTAGAGAGAACATCCAGTACTATAACTCGCAGCTGATACGCTTCCCATCAGAGTAAGTGTGTGCACAGAACATTGATCATATTTGCCCTCACAGAAATGGCGGTAGCATCCTTGGCAGCCGGAAGTTCGAGTCAAATGTAGGTCACCTCGGAAATATAGGAATCCGTAAAGTGGAACATGCCGTATTAAGATGTGTACTCGTACACCTGTACAGAAGACTGGCAGCGTACCGACGGGTGATGTTCGTCAGTGCTTTAAGGGGTCATCTGGTATGGCTCTTCTTATGTTACAGTACTCCCACATACTACAGAATCCTAGTTCAGAATTTTAGTGACACAAATAATCCTAGTCGAAATATCTCATTGGGCATTAATTCAGCAGACGAACAAACAGATGTCGACGTGCTAACAAGTTTTGTTTGAGGGCACGACTCTGATCAATGCATTGACAGACATGAAATACTTGTCAGAATTCTGCTCCAAAGCACACGATGTCTTGTATTACAAGCCATGTAGAGGATGGTAATGAAATTATTGGCGGATTTTGGTTGAATCTTTTGAGGGTGAGAGGGTGGAGAAGGTCTTTATGACAGTCAGCCATTACACCAGTGTTTATGTGGTAATAATACCGTGTACCGAGGACTGGTCTCTGTCTGTCTGTCTGTCTGTCTGTCTGTCTGTCTGTCTGTCTGTCTGTCTGTCTGTCTGTCTGTCTGTCTGTCTGTCTGTCTGTCTGTCTGTCTGTCTGTTGTGCGTGCTTGTGTGTACGTGCGTGCGTGCGTGCGTGCAGGATAAGCACTGGATTATAATTGGTCTTTGTACGCATTAGCCTTGTGTGTTGTTTCACTCCAATGATGAGATGGCACTTGCTGTGCAATTGATTACTTTGGCCAGTGGATGTAATATATTACATGTGTGTGGTGTTAGGTTTTAGCCGCCGTTATAGATTTATTCCCTCGTCTAGGGTAAAGGCGTGATGTAGGGTTTTGGTTGTGACTTGGTGTGGAACTGTACGATGGTATACAGTTCTGCTTTAATACAGTGTCGCACAACGTTATCGGGTTATCACACTGGAGAGCGATACTTCTGTGCAGAGTTTTAGAATGCTCTGACAGCACGGGGAGTAGGCTTAGAGTTAGAGCGATGTGCTGCGGATTCCAGGTTGCGGGTTCGAATCTGGCTCGTAACTGTGTTTGTGGGATGTGTTTCCTAAGGGAGTTGCCCATCGGCCATACATCCCAGGTGTGTGAGAAGTGCTGAAGCTAAATACCATGTAGACTCTATATATAGTTTTATTTTTGACAAAGATTTCATGTTATTTTGCGATTTATAGTTCTGAGAGCTAGACAGTTTTATTACTGTTTTACACCGTATTCCAGCCACTTAGCTGATGTCATCATTTCAGTATATGTTCTCTGATGAATTACAGGTTCATCACATCTAGCTGTAGTTCTTTGGGGAATAACCTGATATAAAAGGAATGACATTGTAGGTTTCTTATTTGGCTCATCCTTAACTTAAATCTGACATTGAGTTGAAGATCGCATATGACGATGATGATTGATGTTTTACGGCCACTTTTGTGCACATGGTAGGCTAAATGGGCCGAGCGACCTCCAAAGGTAATTGAGCCAAGTCAAAGATGAAACAGCCTTCAGATAGGCCCACGCCGAAATTCGAACTCAGGTGGTAGTAATCTGTGGTTCAACACGCTACCAGCCTTGTTGCTGTATGAGATAATAGTACATTGAACAGTTTAACTCCCATCTTATGCACTGGGCTTCTCATTCACCTAATTTAGTTCACTGTCTGCGTATCACAAAACTCCAGGAACGTCCTTTGATTTATGATGGTATCAACTAATTAATATGATCCACTTAAGTTAAAAGTTAGTTGTTCCTAAGCACTGATTGTCAACATTTATGTTAGATACACATTTGACCCATTTCACTTGTTCTACAATCGTAAACAATGTTTACGTTGATTAGAATGGATGTGCCTGGGTGGCTCCCGCCACTTTGTTCTAGTTCATTCAGATACATTTAGTGGTCATGTAGTAGGCTGGTTTTTCTGCCGCGATCGCTATCAATCACTTTGCTCATAATCAAGAACAAAACTTGTTTATATAAAAGGTGTATAGGTTTTTACAGTTTGTAATAAAGTTTTGTCGGCCGCAGCAATAACTGATTCGCCACAAATATATATTAGCTCTTTCTGACAGAAGCCTCCCATGCTGTGACTGGGGTGAACATCGTTCTGTTTAAGAAATCCGGCTTTTGAAAACACCAACGACATTTTGGGAGTTTACATGAAAATGAGTCATGGGTTACATTCCGTGGTGGATGGTTCTAAAGAAATGGGTCATCCATAAATGATGTGTTCTGACATGTTAGGTCACTAGTATATAAAAATTTGCATTTATTTGCGTAACATTTTGCATCTATTTAGCGCTATGACTTTAGGGGCTTTAAAATGTGGTTGAAGGCTAAGGATGTATCATTCTGCTCGTCCTGATTTGTGAACCTCTGGAGTACAGTCTGCTATAGCCAACTTGGCAGTATGGACTTATAGACTGACAGTTATAGGTACATAATCAACAGTGTACCATCGCGTCAGTGATAATTGGGCGGCTCCAGGGTTTAATTGGTAGCGTGATGGACCACCGATCACTACCACCTGAGTTCGAATCTCGGCGTGGGCATATCTGAAGGCTGTTTCATCTTCGACTTTGCTTCATTACCTTTGGAGGCCCATTTAGCACGAAAGTGACCATAAAATATCAATCACCACCATCATCATCATCATCAGTAAAACTTAAAGCTTGGTGTGGGCTGATTTGAACTGGCATCAGTTCAAATTTTGGACTAATTATTTTTGTATCGCTGTGCCATAGTTTTAAATATTAAACAGATAACAGTGCAGGTACCCATGGGACTGTCACAAGATGGAGACTCGGAATCCAGATTTGCTGTACCCAAGGGATAGGTCTGTTGATAGTTTTGACATATATCACTGGTGGGCTTCTTCATGCTTAGTTAAATCCGTCAACAGATTGTCACCCCATAACAAGGTGTGTCATCTGGCGCTGAATTTAGAACTTAACCAGAGGGACTTTATTTGTAACCAGTGACAAGTTGTACTGTTAGGTTGTGTTGTGGTGATGATTTTCACTATGGTAAATAGAAGGTCATAGATCTGTGGAATTAGGGGGGTGGTGTCCTGGTTTGGGATGCACTGTGATAAATTGAGGCTCTTTCCAAAATAATATAAAACTGACATTTGATTAATGTAATTTCAATGTGAAAATCAACACATGATATAAACGATATTAAATGAATGTTAATTATATATATATATATATATATATATATATATATATATTGTATTGTATATAATGCAATATACAACTCACAGCCAGTCATGTTCACATGAATTTATACATATAGAAACACCTGCATACACTGTGCATACAAAGGTTTGGACTTTGAATATCTGACATACAGGAGAAGCATGTTTGAGATTAGCTAGAAACTAAATCTCTTACAACATGAACATCGGTGATAATAAAAACTTCTAGTAGTTAGAATCATCATCATCATCATCATCGTATACAGACAGTGAACTGCAGTCAGTGCGGGTGTTTAAGTTTGTTGTATTTGATTAACAGTTAATTTTAGTCAATTATCCTCAATGGCACTATATAAAGACGTGTTGTTTGTGGTTTAGTATCCATAGTATTGCAATATTATGTTATACTAGTATATGTTAACATCTCGGATATATACATCAAGGTATTGATGAGACCTTACTAACTGGTTCTTCTTTTATACACTAGCAAAGTGCTACTATTTGGCTGTTCTAGAACTGTGAATGGTAACATAATTTGCTTATAACAGGGTTAATTATGAGCCGATAGCCTTTATAATGATGAGAAATAATGTTTATCTGACACAAGCCATATAGTTACTAATTACTTTATTGAAGATGAACTACTAAAAGCGATTTTGAGGTGTAACTGTGTCCGTGAAGCATAACATCCAGTCAGTAGGATGGTGAACTAGACTGTGAATGGTTCCTGTTTCAAATCCACTGAAGGTCGGTGGGCATTGTTCGGTGATGAGGTGACCCTCCCTGGTTTTCTATGCAATAGGCGTCTCAACATTACCATTAACCTTCGGAAGGTCTGATCAGTGGCGAAGCGTTCACAAATAATTTTGCGCTGAAAATGTGTCACTTATGTCCTTATTTGAAATCAAAATACAGACAGAATCCGTCTAATTTGTATGCCTATTTAGACAAATTAAAAAAAAATTAAATTTTAGTGCATACCTAATAATATCACACACACATACACACACACACACACACACACACTAACATTAGTGGTTTTCTTTGTAGTGTATTAATTAATAATGTGTGATCAGTGGATAATTTAAAATATAACATTGAGGAAATATCTAGCGTACATTGTTAATGGTTTTTGGCCATTAGTACGTGAAAATGTCATCAGTGTTATCTGACGTAAGTTAGGAATTAAGATAATAAAGAAAACCATGAGATTAAACTTAAATATACCTCTTTTATCACTACTGCTGTGTAATATGGTCGGTTAAAGGTGCTAAACAATTATCAAAGGGGATGAGCTAGAAAGATAAGTAGAAAGATGAAAATAGGCTCGAGATATAGGTAGGGTTTTAGGCCGACTGGTGTACTGTCCGCGTGGTCAACTGGATTTACCAGGTCAGTCAATGACAATCCAGTAATTATCTGCAGACTTTCTATGTCGATAGCTGAATCCATAAGTATACCTACTCATCACAGAAAAAGAACAGTTCACTAAAAATTGTGAAGATTGTCACTGAACCACCTGAGTGGTCTAAAAATGGTGAGTGTTTTAAGCTCATTCATTCAATTTTATGATATAGTTAACTAATAAAAACAAAAATGGCCGTTATTTTTACCGTTGTAATTTAATACTCCAAAAAAGCCCCAACTAAGTTAACCCTAACGGATAAAATGGATGTTTTTCGATATTGGACTGGAGAGGTTGGTTTTGGCAGACGATGTTGTCTTACCGGTAATGACTCTCATTTATTTATAACATTTATCACTTAAGTTTTCTTCGTCCAGATATCCTTCATTTAAGTTTGGTGAATCATATCTGAGTTTAATTTTATTTGTTGTATTTTTGTTATTTCATAGTAACATTGTTCCATCTGTCGTTGGGTGTTTTGTGTGTGTGTGTGTGTGTGTGTGTGTGTGCTGGATTAATGGATCGTTTTGTTTGTATTTTAAACTCTTTGTGTTGTGCTGTCAGATGATAAACGGCGTTTGATTAATCGTAACAGCTGCATTCGGTAGACATTTTGTTAGTGAGTTAATAATCCGATGTCGTTGATAAGAATATCAAATATTTTGGTTGATTAAAACAAATGGCGTATGAGAATGGCCAGATAGCGCCTTATTATGATGTAGTTCGTTTAAAAATAGTGTTAGTTCTGCAAATAAGCGATTAGAATATGTTGGTGCCTGGTACTGTGGCCAGCTAGTTTTAATACGTGCACTCTGTACCTTGTGCCTTCGAGAACCAGTGCACGGTTGGAGGCACTCACTATTATTTTGAAATGTGTACCATCGAAAGACATTTTTACCACTAGTTGGATACAGGTTTCAGTACTCGTATCATATTCGGAATACATGCTGCAAATTCTGTTCACTAGCCTATTATATATATATATATATATATATATATATATTTCAGCTATGATCTCCCACAAACATAAACTGCTATTTCAAACTGATTAATTGGATATATGTTTTAATACTCAGACTGGCACACTTCTGTTCACATATTGATCTGACATTCACTGATCACGGATATTGATATTGAGGTATATTATCCCGTCAGATATACAGTGACGTGGAGGATTAGAGCCAGGGGGAGATTTACTACGTATCGACTCAGTTAATATACGGGTCGGGTCGGCCATTATTTGGCACGCACAATGGATCATATGCTAATGAGATGAAGGTGATGATAACTACTGGTTGCATGATATCCTGTTAGCAGTCGTAACTGAAGACGTTGTGGCAGGAAATACAGGCTGTCATTTTGGCCTGTTTGTGGGGTGTGTCTTGCTGTCAGTTCGCTTATGTTGGATGTAATATGATCGTCAAATGTACGAAGACGTGATGCGACCTATTGTAATTAGTCTACACAATAACTGAAGCAGTAATGCAATGGTTTAGTGAAGGATTCTTGTCAGTAGCGTTAGCGTTAAGAATGCTGTTAAAATGATGTCGGCTGCAATATCTCTCAGCCCCTATGTGTGTGTGCGCGCGTGTGTGTGTGTGCACACGTACTTACAATTTCCGTGAAATTCCTCCCACATCGATTGATACCCATCACTTGTACCTTGTCCCAGTATTTGACAAACCGTTGCTGGCTGTGAGTGATATGACCGTTTTTTATGCTAAATGATGGCTACACTAGATGTCAGAATTGATCACTGTCCATTTAAAAGGGTAATTTTTCAACTCTACGACTTCCTGCTGACGTATAATGACACTGTCGGTGTGACTTAACTATATGCTGTGTGAGGTAATCAGGTGGTCGGTAAACCAGGATGGTTTGTTTGATAAGTGATTTTATTATGGTTGGTTGTATGATTATATTGATTGTGTACCATAATATGTGGGAGCATCTCTGGCCATGTTTGCTTCTTGACTTGTTTAGAACATTGTTTTATACTCTCATGCACCCAGGCGTGCTCCCACCCGCGTGCGAATCCCGGCGTGGACATATCTGAAGGGTGTTTCATCTTTGACTTCGCTTCATTACCTTTGGAGGTCGCTCGGCCCATTTAGCCTGTCATGTGCACAAAAGTGGCCGTAAAACATCAATCAACATCATCATCATCACCTGGGCGTGCTCGCCCCCTCACATACACACAAAAGGTGGAACATTTGTGCTAGTTACAAGTTAATGTTTTCTAAATCCTATAGTGAACTGTCTTTGTTTTTGAAGTCTGCAGTTCAGTGTAATCCTGTAAAGACAGGTTTGTATTTGTGTTTATTTTGTCTTACAATAAATTAGAAGTGAAGCATTCACTCCAAATTGGCATTAGAGCAGTTCGTTAAAGGGTCGGATTGAATCGAACAAGAACAAATTTGGGACGTCTCTAAATTAAACAGATAACTAACATCTCATTCCTTGATACAGCATGACCAACAAAATTGATGGCCTTTTGTTGTTTTTGGGAAATAATTTCCGAAATTAAGTGGCTGTTACATCTAAGAGTTCAGTTATATTACAACATCAGCTGATTATTTCCATCCAGTTTTGTTTGGTTTAAGACGAACCAGAGGACTGTCCTACATCTGACATAGTTTAGCCTCAAATATGGCCACCAGACCAATATTCGTTCATAATTTGCCACACTGACGAGTGGTAGGTAGCAACTTATACAGTGTCATTATGACATGGTGATGCACACCTGTTCAGCCAGCTGCAGGCAGAAGTTTTTTTCCTGATACCTTGTGACTGGTAGCCTCGCTCCATTCTTCAAAATGAAAGTGATGTGTGCCATCATCGTTACTTGGTTTTTCCTTCAGTTTTTTGTTTCGTATCTGTTCATTTATATACTGTATAGATACATTTCATGATGTATTCATTATGACTTCAATTAACATAATAAATTTTCAGAGGTAGCTTGTGTGCCATTTGTGCCACATCTCTGCTAGTTATTTGCATTGCATGTTAGCTACCGTTAATATTAATAACATGAGCCTGGCAAATGTAGTTATGGTAGCGTGGGTAGCTTTACTTCTCCCCAAACACATAATGGGAGATGAACACAGACTGTTACAAGTGATCCGTTGATAACATAAGACCCCCCCATACACACACACATACACACATATTTATATATTAAATATACACAAAATTGTAGCAGTTAGATCACAATCGTCATTTACTTGGTTAGCGTAAAGCATACTTGATGAACTTCCTGATTGAGTTCTCATTGTGTCTGTTTCCGCCGACTGTGAAGCCTGATGCCCACATTAACCTTTCATAATATCAGCATCTTTTTTCTTCATCTGGAAGGCTACTAAAAATTGCAGCATGCTCACTGAATCACATCAATATTCATGATGATGCCTGCTGGGTTCTCTTTTGTTCCACCCCCCATCCCCCCTACCACATCCATTATGCTGGTGAGTTGCTGATGCTAAATAAAGGATACCTCTGATATTTCTATATTAATGACCATTTTTATTCATTGAAATATGTCTCATTGTTATCTTTATGTTCTGTATTATTCAGGATATATGATAAATAAAGAATATTTTACTTGTTATACAATTATTGTTATCATTAAAAATGCACAGACAGTCCTATAGGTGGCGGTATATTCATGGGTAACTACAGCTGTATTGATTCTTTGATATGTTTTGCTATTAGTGACCAGAATGAGTAGTCAATTTTGCTGTCGGGGAACAGTTGCAGAGAATAAATCCGAGATGTGAGCATGAGAAATGCGTGCGTGCATGCATGCATGCATGCACCCACACACACACTGCTGAGACTGGTGAAAAAATACATGTCTCTGAATGAAAAGTTACTTCTGTCTGTTTAGTTCACTGATTAATGATCCCTATGTTTTATTTACTGTTCGTGATTCTTTTTATCAGTGTCTTTTCCTACAGCGCTAAAGCACACACACGTACACACACACACACATATACATCTGTAAGAAATTCCACCAGTAAATATTACTGTACAGTTCTACTTGTCAAGCTGCACACGTTCTATAGATCAGTTTTATCAAAATGAGTACTGCATCTAATCTATATACATTAAATGGATGTTCCCATAGCTGGTAGTGCTGTTTGCAGACTCAGAATCAAATCCCAAAGTTGTCTTTGTAATGGGGATTTTATAAAGCGTGATCATGTCATTTGATTTTAACATTTAGTAGATTCTTGGCTATATATTCCAAGTGTCTGACAGGGCACTTCCATGGTCTAGCAGTAGCCTGTTGGACCACATATCACTACCACCCATGTTCGAATCTCTTGTGGGTATATCTGAAGGTTGTTTCATCTTTGACTTCGCTTCATTACCTTTTGAGGTTGCTCGGCCCATTTAGCCTACCTTGTGCTAAATAATGTGTGTGTGTGGTGCATGCACGTGTGTGTGTGTAGCTGTATTATATATGTATGGTTGTTTAATTCAGTGTCACAACAATGAAACTAGTTTATAATACAGGTGTTCGTTCTCTATCCCACAGATATGGCCACAGGTCAAGGCAGCCAATTCCAGCATGACAGTATGCGAAATTGGAGCAACAATCGGTCGAATGTGGCGAGAATTAGCTGACACAGAGAAACAGAAATATAATGAAGATTTTGCTAATGACAAGGTAAGTTGTATGGCTGTTAATGGTAGATCAGCTTTGTGTTCTGATGTAGTGATCATTTATTGTAGCTAGGCAGTACCTGGAAGCCAGATTTTAGGTAAATATCTCTTTAAGATCCAGTAATTTTTTATATCTTGATTTTGGTACAGAATATCCTGCCAGTTTTTTTTTATTTTAGTAAGACACTGTCATATTACTATTACTAGCAGGGTTCCCAAGCATCCTGGAAAATAATAAATTCATTTTCCACGTCCTGGTAATGTCCTTGAGTTTGCTAAAATCAGGAAATGTCCTGGAAAATAGTATTTCCTTGGTTGTGGGAACCATTTACTACGGTAGTCAGAAAGTATTTATGAAAAAGAATATGATAATATTATAATTATTATCATGATACACAAATTATATGGTGCCCTATCTTTGTACTTAGACATAATAGAAATGGATCTAAAGGCAGCAGTGTTAACAGTCACACTGTTGTTAATAATCCACCTAGAATCATAGTATTTCATACCTGAATGATTCTATAATCTGCTGAGTATATCAGGGCCGAAAAGGGGTTTAATATTTCAAACCCCATTGGCCAGTAAAAGTAGGATTTGCCCGTTGTTAGGCCTGTATGTGTGCTGGTGCATAAAGAATACATACCGTACTGTGATGGGGTTTTAAAAGAAAGCTGTGATAAATAATGACGTTAAGAATGTATAGGTGTTTGTAAATTACAGTCTCAAATATGCATTATAATGCTGTGTTAAAGCCTGTGCTTTATTAAAACACACCTAAAATAGGTCCAGTAGTGACACAAATAGTTTGGTTTCTTTTTATTCCAAAGTCTATTAATGATATAAGTGGTGCTGTGCACATTATTAGTAAAAGAACGGTAAGTAATCACATGATGAAAGAAATACAGTAGGACCTATCATGTCAGGGGTAAAGTTTTTAATGGTCCCTCTATTTCAGTGTTTTGGTGGCAAGTTTGAAGTATGAAATTGTAGATTTGTTCCATTCAAGCTTCATATATTTTCCGTATACTGATGTACTCATGCATAAGATGAACTTTTGTACAAGATTAAATGTTGTTATGGTCAATTCAAAGGAAATTTCATTGCACCCATGCATAAGTGGAAAACCACTACTTATTCCTGCAGAATTCCTGCACTCATATGACAATGTGCGATATATTTAGCAGAACAGTACCATAGGTTTCAGATATGAGTTTGACCCCAAAACACCAAAGGACAGTGATGTTATTCAATTTTGAAGTGATAACAATTAATTTTAAGGTTTCCTTTAATCAGCTTCTTATTTTGCGACAAAATTGTCTACTCTTGCCATGCAGTGCTTGATGGTTTTTGCTACCTCGAGTTGATTCCACCAAAACACATGGTCTATTGATGTTGTAAGTTTATGTGCATTGACCAGATATAGAATGAAATTCTGATGAGTTTTTTTCTGATTCGTGATGATTGTGGTTACATATGAAATATCACATGTGTTATAATTGTGCTGGTGATAATGTTATGTGAATTAAGATATGTCGGTGTGTAAACAGCTGTTGATGTATGTTTCGTCCATTATTGTCCATCACAGTTATCTCCATTCATCAATAAATTCCATCAAATATGTTTTGCATTACTCACATATTAGATGAATGGCCATATGTGTAATACATTCTAAGACATTATTAAAGGTAAGTGATAACTTTTAGCTAACTGCCAAGTTTAGCTGAACATTCTGTTTGTATATTAGTGTGTTCTGACATTCTCTGATATTTCAGATCCGGTATGATACTGACCTACAAGAGTACTTGAAGATAACAGGGTTACAGGCATCAGACCTTATTAAAACACGGACAAAGAAGAAGGGTTCGGCGGACAAGGACTCCAAGGCTAAGAGCAGGCAGGCCCAGCAGTCGCCAAAGACACCCCAGCCAGCCAAGCAGAACACGGTGGTACAGCAGGTACAGGGACAACAGCTGATAGGTGTACAGCCAGTTCTCGGTACCAGTATCAATGGGCCCTTACCTGTGAGCATACAGAACAATCCTGGTGTGACCGCTGGTATACCACAGCAGGTCCTCAGTGGCGCCCTCTCCGGCCTGCCGCACTTCTCACAGGTGTGGACCGGGCAGCAGGGCGCCACGATCATATCACAGGGTCAGGGAACTGGGCAGGAGCAGGTGATCGTGCAGCAGGGTGCCGGTGGCCAGCAGGTCCTCATCAATGCCCTGGGCTTGGCCCCAGGCACAGTAGTTAATGGCAGCACAGCGGGATCAGGCGAGAACATGTTGAGTGCACCAATACTTATACAGCCAAGTGGCGAACAAGCGACATTGTTTAGGTTTGTACAATTACTGGCCTTCTTGTTGATGTTGAAGTCTTTGTTTCTGGTAGGATTACTAGGAAGGGTCTCTGACTTCACTAAAACATGATTAGTGACAGTTAACTTCTATGGTTCAGTTTTATTGTCGCAACAGTATTTTCATGCAAATGTATTGTGCATTTTTCTCTTTGTTTCAGTGATAGTTGCAGTGTGAATAGTGAGATAGTATGTGTTTGTGGGAAATACTGAAGATTGTTTCTAGTATGTCGGGGAAATTTGATGTGTATTTCTGGGGGAGGTGCTGTTAGCCAATGTTCCTCTTACTATGTCTGTTATGCCTGTTAAATGTTCTACTTATAACCATTTAAATGTTTATTGTACTCATAGTGCTGAGACGAGTACAGAAGGAAATACAGATAAAAATGAAGGTCATTTAGAGGGCACGCAAGTCTCACAGGCTACAATGACGCAGCTGGCAGCACTTGGATGGCAACAGGTAATGACTGGTAATGTTAGTGACCTGCAGCAACAGCAGCACATGATCAACTTGATCAATATGGCTGCTGCCCAAAGTGGTGTCCAGCCAGACCAGCTTACCCAGGCAGCCCAGATAGCTGGTCTCCAGCCACCCGGTCTGCCAATCGGCTTGCAGCAGGTGAATATAGGCACAGCGACATCCGAGGCAACCAGTGAATCTCAACCCATGGAACAGGGAACGATTACACAGGTGTTGAGCACTGAGGCATCGCAGAATGGCACCACCACACAGACCTTACCAAATGGACCAAATACATCAGCGGCCACCACACAGGCAGTTGTCACACTAGCCCAGGTACCCTCGGCCCATAGCCTATACAACAGTTATGGCTTCAACCCATGGTCGGGCATCTCTGGGCAAGTGGTCCAGACATCCGATATCAACCAGGAGGTGACTGCAACATCGGATGGCTCGACTGTGACCGCTGGTGGCATACAGGTCGTCTATAACCGAGAGAACATTCTCGAGACTGAGCTGCAGCATTTGAGAAGTGCCTTGTCCGAGAAGACAAAGGAGGTACAGCGGCTCAGCCAGGAGCTCGAGAAGGCCTACAGTATCATTGAACAGCTGAAGCAGCAGAATCCAACGGCAGTCATCCAGCTGCCAGCACCACAGCCCGAGACGACGCAGGCCGATAATGGCTCGCCACCGAATACCACCACAGCAACCACAGCGACATGAAGGCGCTGCGGTCGATCATCTGGAACTTTGTTGTAAATTACCACTGATCTACCAATAGACAGTACCATTACAAATGCTGCCATTTTAGGAAAACAGACACATATTTTGTACATAGCTCTATGTTGAATGAGTATATATGTACATACAGACATATACACACACCACACAGATACATAAATGCATACACATAGAAACACACTCACATACATATATACATACGCATATATATATATATATATGTGTGTATATATATATATATATATATATATATATATATATATATATATATATATGCATAGACACATGTGTGTGTGTGTGGTCAGATTTCATATTGTATGTTGTATGTTTTATTTCTGATGAACTCTCGTACCTGCCTGAAAAGAACACCTCAAGTGTAAAATCCTGTAAGACACTTGTAAATGTAGCTTCTTCTTTTTTTAGGAAATGAAACTTTGAAACACATAGCATTTAGTGCAGAAAATCTTAATCTGCATAATTTGTGTGGCAGCAAAGGGGTACGGTCAATCCAGCCCTCCCGGAAGGGGCTGATTGAAATTCAAAAGAAATTCCAGACCGGTGGCTTGTCTAGCAGTTGTTCTTTTGTTGCGATTCGGAAGAAATTATTTGGCAAGGAGTTTTTGCCATTCTGATGTGGGTTCTTCGCAGACGATGTGGCACCGAGGTGATGGGTTACCTTCCAGTGTATGTGGGTGGCTCTGTGTGTGTGTGTGTGTGTGTGTGTGCGTGCACTCAGGCGATTCTTTGCTGTTACTGTCGACTGTTCGATCTTCGCTGCACAGTGATTCAGAATGCCCGGTCTCCCGTCAGAAGAATCTCAGCTATCCAAGCTATTCTACATCACAAAAAGCGACCCTGAATTCATCCGTATAGCCACCAGTACAGATCAGTGTGTTCAGCTGGGTAAATGATTTCACGGTGTGGGTGGTTGTAATCACCTCATATGTGTAACTGTTTGTTTGACAGTTTGTTGTCTTTTATTTTCCTCCAAATTCTATGGTCCCCGAATGATGGGTATATTTGTGTTGTTCTCCTTCCATGTAAATTTCAAGCTCAACGTGTGTACAAAGAGCGAGAGAGAGAGCGAGAGAGCCTATATGTATCCGAATTATGGTTTTCAGAGGCTGTTAGCTTTGTTTCTGTATGTATAATAAGAACAGACAAGTCATGGACTAACAGTGTATTATAGACACCGTAGCGGCTCTATACCTTCAGTGTTATCAGTTCCTGTGTGAATGTCTTTGTTTATCGGTCTAGCTGTAAATAAACCATTAACATATTCGTATATCCGCGTCGAATCCCGGCGCCGGTGGCGTGCCGTACGAAATCACGCCCGTGCGGAGCGCTTCGGATGACGAGCGGGCGAGCGAGCGGGCGGATGCGTCCGCTACCCCGGTCCGGGCAGGGCGGGGTGGGGGGGCATGGGATGACTCCGACCCGCCCCTCATCATGTGTTTGTCGGCTACTTGAGTAGACTTGTTGAAGTATCTTATATATTGTGTGGAATTGTGTGAGATAGTCAGTTGTAGTTTTAAATTATTCGATTAATGTTAACCGTTTTGGGCGGAATGGATTTCAGTAGGGCGTGCTTATTATTAGCTGGGTGTTTTTCCTTGATTTGCTCTCACTTCTACGGCGGCTGCCCCAACAATGTTGTTTTTTAGTTTTTGTTTTGGTAGGCATACTGGTGCGGATGAATTGCTGTCCTCTCTTAAATCTGCTGCTGCGGCATCTCTAGGTATTCCCCCAGGCCGGTGTTCCGTGGCTAACGTTTGGTGCTAATCCTCGGTTTCAAAATGCATGCACTTAATCTGCAATTGACTCCTGCTAACGGTTTATTTAGGTCCTCCGTCGGCGAAACCATCGTCTGCTTGCTGTCGTTCGTCGCCCGATTTGGACATTCTGTCAGCTGATGGGAGCTTCCTTGGGAGCTGCATCGGTTAATCCACACATATGGGGGACCCCGTCGACTTGCAGAGTTCCAATCTGTTTCGCGGTTCCTCGTCGTCGGGATGCGACGAACGCTCGGAGCAAGTTATACATCGGTTAAATCTGACCGGGTCCTTAGATCGCCGTTGCCCGCGGTTGAGTTAGCACACATCTCGGCACTACGCATAGGTCGACCTGAATTGGTATAAAATGGGGCCCGTCCACGCTGTGACTCGCTCGAATCTTGAACTAGGTGCATCTTTGTCGAAGCCGAGTTCGTCCGATGGTCGGTTTCGTCATGGTTTGAGGACTGTTCCACGTCCTCTAACAGTGGATTCGACGTCCGTTGTTCCTTTTCCCAGATCGTCAGACTCTTTTTACGCGCCGTTTTAAACAGATCTTCTATTTATGAATGACTAACACTCCGATGACGCTACGTCTACCGCAGCGTTTGTTTAGTCGCAGCCGTCGGTGTTTTAACTGAAAATTTTATCTCCAGCTCCGTGGCACTCCCGTTTTACGCACGTATTTAAGTAACTGAATTATTGTCGGTGTGCTCGGCTTCTTTCTAGTCATGTTATTGGCAAGCTGGCTGTGAGCAATGATCAAAAAACTAAAATTATTTTGAAGAGGACATTTTGTAGAGTATTTACTCACCGTTCGGTGATTATTGTTCAATGCGCCGTGGCGACTTAGGTGTGGTCTGATTGCATCTAGAAGTAGTAACTCCGAACTTGGTGGGCCAGTGAATGTGAACCAAAATGCTGTAGACATATCTAAAAAGCAATATGTATTGTTCATTTCATGTAATATATATATGTATATATATATATATATATATATATATATATATATATATATATATATCGTTACTAACCTCATCGCCACGAACCAGGAGCTATATGTTACGAGTACAGGTGTCGACCGTTGACATTTCTACGTGTTTTATGTTTGTTTATTCCATTTGGACTGATTAACGGTTGCTATCGAAGCCGACAACATCTTTTCTGTATGCCCCATCTGCCCATTCCATGTATTGAGCACTGCACTGATTTAGCTTTTTGGTTGCGTTTTTCGTTTTCGTAACGCCAGATAATTTCCCGCTCGCAATCTCGATGCCGAACCATCCGCATACAAAATTTGGCAGAGAGGGAGAGAGAGAGAGAGAGAGAGATCCTCAGCAGCGTCGCCGATTATCCAGAAACCACGTTTGTGTACATTGGCAAACCTTCTGTAGATCCCAAGCGCAGTTATTTATTATATCCAGTATCCTTTTTCTGGGGCATTAGATATGTGCCCTATACACAAAGGCTTATGAAGCTTGTAAATAGAAGAAGAACAACAACAACAATAATAATACAGTGGAATCCATGGGGAACACAGACGCATTGAAGACATGTTGATTTTGCTACTATTATGGCTGTTATCGTGTGTGAATCATGTGTATCTGTGAGACTGGTTGGTGTAATCTTGTAGTGCAGCAAAAATATTGTGTTTGTTATTTTATCTTACTATATATATTTTTTGAGAATTCGTGGATCTTTGTATCCTTTAGTGTCCTATACCTTTCTAATGTAGCAACTTTACATTGTTGTAGCATGGAGAAAAAGAAAGCTATTAAAATCTGTAACTAAAATGGCATTCCGTCTTCTTGTTCTTCGGCATTAACGTGCTCTCGTTCCGACCAGAGTTGTAGCTGGGTGAGTGCTTGGCGTGTGTTTCTCTTGGGACATTGACGGGGCGCCTCCACGGCCTAACTGGTAGCGCGCAGTTGGCCACGAATCTATAGCCGGTGGGTTCAAACCCCGGCCGGACTATGTCAGAAGGGTGTTTCATCTTTCACTTCTCATTACCACTGGAGGTCCATTTAGCCTACTACGCGTGCACACGAGTGGCCCCGAAACATCAACATTTGCATTTAAAACGGCATCAAGACCTAATTAAAACTGTTGATATCAACTTTAATTTGTCAATCTTCCAGGTTATCTGATGCTGCTATAATAGACGTGTTAATGAGAAAATAATCAAATAGAAACTGTTTAGATTTTCAAATCGCTTTTGCCGAAACAATAATATTGAGGTTTTTGTATAGCACACGAAATAATAACTAACTTGCAGCATCGTTGTGATTAGTGCTGAGCAAATCTCGAATTTCTCGAAGAAATTTGATCGATAAGATGAGAAAGGGAGGTAACAGCTTGCTGAAAATTGAGCTGAGAATAGTGTTTACTTAAGACAAATTTACGATGGAAATGAATTGATACTGTCTGACACCGGATAACGTTTATAGTAGTCGGTGACAAAATAGTATTGACACCAGCGAACAGTAAACGAAGTATTATATATATAACAGCCCGGGCTCTTATTTTTTAGGCTCTTATTCGATATCAGGGCTGTATTATTTATAAAAGAAATTATCCCCAAAATACCCATGAATGACATAATTTACAACCACTCGTGGCTTACAATATGATGATTATATAATAACGAAAATGAAGCCCTGCTCGGTATGCCTTATTCCTATTATTATAGTAAACAGCTAGTTAGAGGGTAAAGCAATTAGAAATAGGATATTTACTCACTGACGAGTTAGGCCTCATAGTTCTCGATGGGTTTCGGTCAAAATGGCGGACTTATTTTATCACGTGTTTGTAATCAGACTATTAGGGAAAAACAATTAATATAATAACAGCTTTGTATATTTGTTTTGTTACTCTGGTTGTAATATATGTTAGTTGGGTAATCAAAATGAAGGTGGACCAAATCTGGAAACGTGCTCAATAGCTTATTAATTAGTTGAATAAAAGTAATCCAGCATCGAATTCATAGGTTCATTTACTGATCTATTATTTTCTCGTGGTGCGCCAATACTTATTTGCTAATAACTAAAATCAAGTATAGCTTAGTCTGTTCCGTCCACCGAAAAACAAATTGATGACTGGTGACAGTTGGTAGAGTTAATATTGAAGGAATTGTTGTTTGTTGTTGTGTGATAATAAAGTTGGAACGTTATATGGTGCCTCGATCGTCAGTAAATAAATAAATCAATCTTTATTAAGTATTCCCAAAATGGTTTTCTTCACAATGTATGGGGTTCATGGTGTATGATAGTAATCGAAATAATTTGTGCTCCGATATTTAACAGAATACTCCCAAATGACATTCCAGAAGTGATAAGGTATAGACTTCCATGCTTCACTTGTTATATATCTACATTTAGCCCTATGTCGTTAATTTGGTTCTTACATGCCAGTTATCTGATAGCTTTAAAGTCGTGGGGGTATATATATATATATATATATATATATATATAGTTAATGGTAATCGACATAAAGCGATATTGTTTGTTATAACCGTTTGACACCCTTAGTGTACATATATTTATTATTTGGCACAAAGAAAGACGAAGAGATCCCTGTGACCTACCAAAGTTAAGTTTCACTCCTGGGGATATTGTTTTAGCAATCAATAGAGTTCTGTCATCGTTATAACATTTTGTAGAAATTAAGTCCACTTTCGACTTTACCGTAAAAACCGCAAGACGTAATAAGACCTACAATAAATGTGTTATTTTGAATGCGCCACTTTTTCAGCTATTTTCAACAAATTGGATGTCCATTTAACACGGAAGTAGTGCATATATTTCCCAGAATGCAATTTTAAAGATGTGGGTCGTGCGTTAAGCTTTGAAGCTGCTTATTTAATTACAATGTCTCGGCTTATCTGATAATTGATTCCACGGTTTATAATTATTTACATCGTTGTACTTTACACAAAATGTTTTCATAGTACTAGATCAACCTAAACTTCTGCTCGTATGAATTCGAAACGTAGAAATCCAAAAAACTTCAGCGCTTAATTAGTTCAACTATTTTCCGAATTTATTTTTCCGACCTCAGTATCACCAATCCCAATATGAAACCTCAGAGTTGACAGAAAATTCTTCGACTGACATCATGATATTCACGAGGTGATAGCTATAGCTACCGTCTATCAGAAATAGTACAATTTTATTTTCGGATATAGTACGGTCGGAACAAATATTCATTTACATTCAACTAAAAACTTTTATTTAATATTGGATTCGCCTTTCAGGAGATGTGGCAAACCTCACTTATTATACGCTGTTTTTGGTCTATGTCCTCTTATATCATGCAGGGGGGACTTTTGCATGTTGTCAACCACAATGTTAAATAATAAATAATGCTTATATCCATATACCTGTTAAATTCCAAGAAGTAAAACAGTAGTTTAGGATGATTAAAACAGGACCACGATCATTGGTGTCAATTATTATTTATTGGTTCTATATTTAGTAACAATCAGGTATTCACGCGCTTGTTGTCTAGACAGTACGTATAGCTCTAAACGTGGTATTTTACTGGTTCTGCATGTTGTAATCGTGTTTGGCACGTTTAGACAGAGCCACCATCTCCTCTGATACATTAAGGGTGCCTCCGTGATCTAACGGTAGCGTGTTGGATCACAGATATCAATACCACCCGTGTTCGAATCTCGGCGTGGGCATATCTGAAGGGCGTTTCATATTTGACTTCGCTTCATTAACTCTGGAGGTCGCTCGGCGCATTTAGCCTACCATGTGCACAAAAGTGGCCGTGAAATATCAATCATCATCATCCTCCGATACATTAAACTCATAACACGACCCGTCTTTGTTCAGCTTGCACTGTAAAAGCGCTGTGAGCGTGTTCGTGTTGAGGCGCTGACAACATTCTGTATACACCTTCCGGACAATGGAAGACGCTCGCTCACAGTCAGCATTGCTGTGTGGCAAGCTGAGAACAGCGACCATTACTTGTGCAAGTTGCGAGGAACCGCATCTGTCCCACTGCCGTCCTTATCTTTGATGATTTCACCCCGGTAACGGTCAACATATTTCCGTACATCACCTTCTTCCATACCGATCTTAGCGTCCCCCATAAACTGGTAGTCTTCAAAGCGTTCAGCCAGACGAATAATTGGAACATACGTTAGTTCATCGCATTTAGTTGGGTCCAGGACAACCAAGTCATTTATCACTCTCATCAAATGAGAAAATCTTCATAATTTCCCACACAACGGCACAATAGAATGTGCGAGCATCGTTAAAGCAGTTCGCCTGCACTGCCTCTTCAATGGGGTCATCTGTGTTGGTGAGTAAGGTGCGCCCTGGCACACCAACAACCAACAGCTCATCGTCATGTTGGTTTTCCGCCAACTCAAACTTGACCTTTCTAAAGATGAATTTGAGGAAAAGCAAGGTGACTTTTATTAGAGGGCCGTTGAGCTGTTCCATTGCACGTTTTACTCTCCAGGTCTTCTCTACACCATCATGACTGGTGAAGTATGCCACCAAACCTGGGTACTGGATGAGCACACGGTCCACAATACATTGAAGAGAGAGCCAGCGAGTTGGGCAGTGCTTTAATACTTGCATGTGCTCAACATTTGTAAATACTTTAAATTCCTTTAAAGCCTCTTTTCTCTTCACACTGTGAGCAAAGCGGAAATAAATATCCACAAAGAAGTCATCCCCGTATACAGATAGTGTCTTCATACCCGCCACCACACATATGTTTCCAAGGTGAAAGATGCAGCCAATGTTCAATACATTTGGCTGCTTCTCTTTGACACGTGAGAGCACAGAGTTTCGCGAGCCGATCATCATATTGCAGTTGTCACTTGCAAACCCGACAAAGTTCTGCCACGGAATCTCGAGGCCCTTCAGCCAGTCACCCAATGTCATTGCAGATGGCCATGTCCAGGATTCAGGTCTTTGCGGCTGCTAGTATGCTGTCGAAGCAGTGAACCAGGATGGCCAATCGCTTCTTACCTTTCAGATCATTACTCATAATGGAAAATGGACCAGTTTTACATCGCTCGATAATTGGCTTTGTAGCATCTGTGGACAGACAACTCTATGATCTGCGCTGTCTTCGTCCGCTTGCATTAGAATGATTTGGCAATATTGCTGTCTGAAAACATTACGACTGCGGTTTCAAAACGAAGAACGACGTCATTGTTATGTGTGCTTTATCATGAACTCATTTGTTTTGTGCAGTGTGTTGGCCAGATGCATATTCATATCATGGACGCCGGATCTTCTACATCGCGAACACATACAGTACAACGAGCGTACTCACTGCCAGTTTCGGATACAATGATTTGATGGGATACATTGAATTGCTTTACAAGTTTCGTTTCCTGTCTCTTTGCCGGTAGAGACAAAGGTTGATTATCGTTCAAGATTTTTCCGTTCAATCTTCAATCTAAATGTCAATTTCCAACTCAAAAATAATCTTCCGTTTCTAATTTTCAATAACAACAAACTTCCAGATATAAATTAAAATGCTGGCATAACTCTTACCGGAAATCTAGTGCGGTGTCATACAGTCTTGCACACAGTTGAACAACGTGATGCTAGCGAAGGAAAAGTCGGATGATTGATGCTATGTCGGGATCTGGTACGTCGACAAACCGGTACGCAGTTACCATAATGTTTCGTAGGTAAAAATATAGATGTCAACCAAGTAGAAAACCTTATGGTTTCTCAACTACGACCGTAGTCGTAATTTTATTAATAAAACCGTACTGAATACGGCTAACTAGTAATACTTGTGACAGGTCTGCAAGTTATCGTTCGAATATACATTTTATTTCGGATATCGCTGTACAACGTCTTTAAATGGCTTCTGCTAAATAAGACGCTTTGTAGTTATTCTTTATGTTCTTATCCCAGTAATTTTCGGCGTTTTGTTAAGAAGTTTTCCCTTTTAAAGAAATATATCGTTAAGTTGTCTGTTTCTTCCTTTTTATATAACAATTTAATTCACGATAATGAAACAATTGTATGGTTAGTTTAAAGGTACCAGAACTGTTCTTGATTGATGACACCAAGGATCACCGCTGGGACAGTTGAGATTCGCCCCATTTAATTACATTTACACAATAACAGGTCTACTAATTTATCAAACTACAGCCGCATCAACTGAGAATTGTCTGTCTAATGATTTGAATGTTATGATACAGTCTCAATATTTGTTTGAAGTTGATGGGAATTTACACTGACAGTTGACGGAGCAGAAGTTCCATTTTGTCTACACTTCTGAATACAGAATATTTGTTTAATAGGAAGATGGTTATTATTCTTTTGGTGAAAAGTGTTGTTCCAATTTGTAGAATTAAAAATTATAGAGATTTCTTGAAAATGTAAGCCTCCTCAAATATCTTTTTAGCATTTCGAGGCCATTTGATAGTGACCTTTGAGGTGTCAGTGAAGAATACACGTGTGTGTGTGTGTGTGGTCTAATGATTATTTGTGATCAACTGTTCAAGAACGCCAGTGAAATAATAAGAAAGGGCTAATGCCCTAATGATGTATTTACGTTCACATTAACATCAGCATTGCCAAAGCCATTCAATGTTCTATTACATTCCTCATTTCGCACATTGTACATTTCAGGAGATCTTTGCTTTATTTAAAACTGTGACAAGAAACTCTAAATACTTGTTGGGTTATTAATGTTGATGGTGACAACATAAACTGGGCACGGAAGGAAATTCAATCTTCTTCATCTACATCGTTATCATATCTGCCTTGGATACATTGTCTAGTAATTGAAGAATTCTCCTCTGTAATATATATATATATATATATATATATATATATATATATATATATAATAGCTATTGATAATTGAGTGGATTCAATAACATATAGCCCTTTTTCATATTTTTCAGACCGTTTTCGAACAAAGGACTGTCAAGCGGCTGCCACTTAATGAAGCATGAAACTGCTCTACCGTAGAACACTACCACCCGTGTTCGAATCTCGGCGTTGGCATATGTGAAGGTTGTTTCATCTTTGACTTCGTTTCATTATCTTTGGAGGTCGCCCTCGGCCCATTTAGCCTACCACGTGCACAAAAGTGGCCGTAAAACATCAATCATCATCATGGGATCTTCGCAACTTTAATAATTTTACATCTAATAAAGCACTTATATTAGGAGGAGCCATACTGTGATACATGAAAAGTGTTTTATCCAAAGATCTTTGAGCAGTAGATGGCGCACTTCTAAACTCCGCCAGCAACGTATTTCAAAATGTCAGGGCTCGTACCTTAAATGCACAATCGAGACATAGGTAACTGCAATAGTATTTGTTTTCCCTGGATGATCAATGTATATGTGGATCTTAAATGGATACATTATCTTGCCGGCAACCAATGTAATATTTGAAGGATATGCGCGATATAATTTTATCCTGCAATCTTTGCCGCCATGTTGGCTACACCAATCTTAATTCGTTGAAGTCAATTAATGTTTTTAATCAGATACATAGTTGTAATAGTCTTTATAAGGTGTAACAGAGACTTGGATCACTGTTAAAGATATTTCTTCAATCAAGAATGTTTATAGACAATAATTGTTCTTAGGTTTGTAGTAATTGATCATCTCATGTTAATATGACATGTTTCTTCATATTAATACATTTATCATAAATATCTACTTTTTTACTGAAATATTTAGAGGTAAAAAGTGTTTTCCCATTGCCTTATCCTGGTGTTTTTAGGGATTTTATATAACGTGGTGAAGCCAAACTAATAGACAATATATGATTTATTAACAAATTTGAGCAGATTTTGGGTCATCCATAGCCAAATTGCAGTCATGCAATGTTCCATATTATCCTAAGAAGATCCAGTGATATATGCGCTGTGTTTCATCAGCATAAAGTTGTATTTAACTTAATTTTACTATGTAGTGATCCAAATATGGGGCCTGCGCACATCGTGAAAACCAATGAGGTAAGAATTACAACCAATGATACATTAGATAACAAAGATAGAAAATCAGAGGGGGTGGAATACCGAGAACAGACACGCTTTGGAGACATTGTTCTAAATAGGACTGATAAATAACACATATGATGAGAAGGATCTGTAATATTGGCTTACCTTGATTAATTAAAATCATAAAATAATTGCTATACCAAAATCAAGGATCTCTTTGTTTCTGTATGCAACATATCGTTGTTCATGAAGTTTAGTGTTCAATAAATATTTTGAAGCCTCTAATTACATTGAAGACACTAACATCCCTCTTGAATCTTGTGAATACTTCCACATCTAATAATTGATTAACTAACTCTGTAATTAGGCTCGCGGTACATCCTGATGCTCTGATGAACCATGTAGGCATAAGGTCAGCATTACATGAGTTCTTCACCAACTGTTTGATCTCAGCCTCTGTAAGTATACCAATCAGAGACATCCTGATCTCTTCTACTAATGATGTTCGGACGCTTCCGTGGTCTAACTGGTAGCTCGCTGGATCACAGATCACTAGGACCTGAGTTCGAATCTCGGCGTGTGCATATCTGAAGGGTGTTTCATCCTTGATTTCGCTTCATTACACATGCAGGTCGCTCGGCCCATTTAGCCTACCTTGTGCACCAAAAGTGACCGTAAAACATCAATCTACAAATGATGTTCACTATGATAAGGTGATGCAGAGAAACCCATTGAGTATGTTTAATATATTCTGTTAGAAGTTATTAAATAGTCTGCTTTTATGTAGTTCTATATTTGTGTAGTTCTTTGTTTGATCTTCTTCCTGTTGAGTATCTGCACAGCCAAAGGTATTTGTCCTGATCCACAGACGTTTATAACAATTTCTTGCCACCTGATCTGAAAATGTAAGCCAGTTGTTTGGCGTCTGTATCCCTCAGAAAAACAACAATATAAATATTGAAATCACCAAAAAATATCAACTGATGACCGCCATTGATAAGCAAAAGTCAACAAACTCCGACATTTACTCGACATATTCTGCAGATTTCATACTATTTTCTCAGTTAGGTGTAATCAATACATATCAGTTATGGGAATAAATATCCCCAGATACATAATTCAGTTGCTAATTATCTTACCTTCACTTCACTTATTCTCTTTGTCCCCAGTGGGACATAATGCCACAACAATGTTTTGCCACAAGGTCCTGTCTTTAGCTGAGGCCTGAGCCTCACCCCATGACAGCCCTTTCTCTTTCAGCTCGGCCATTACTGCCTGTCATCTTTGGCCGTCCTCGCTTCCTTTTTCCAGTTGGTGTCCATCTCAGTGCCACTTTGGGAATGCTGTCTTTGGGCATTCTCAGGACATGCCCTAGCCATCTCAGTCGTGGACGTTTGATTTCGAGGACAGCACTGTTGCAACCCGTCTTCTTATAGAGTTCCACGTTGGAAATTTTATTTGGCCAGAATATACGGCAGATCTTTCTCAAACATCCATTGCGGAACGCACTGATCTTTGCCATGTCCCCTTTAACCACTCGCCAGCACTCTGAGTCATACTGTAGGATGGACTTCACATTACTGTTGTAAAGTCTTATCTTTGTTTGGGTGGTGTATTTGTTAGACTTCCAAATGTTCTGCAGTTTGGTGAAAGTACAGCGGGCTTTACTGAGTCTTGCCTTGATATCTTTTTGGCCTCCATGTTCTTTGCTGATGGACTACCCAGGTAGGTAAAGTCCTGTACAAACTCAAGTGGTTCACCATTTACGATAACAGGTGCGGTTGGTGTGGTGTTGATGCTCATCACTTGTGTCTTGGATGTATTGATGTTAGCCCAGTTTGCTTTGCATATCTCTCTAATCTATCTCTCTAATCTATCCTGCAGATGGTCAAGCTTTACTGGTAGAAATGCAAGGTCATCAGCAAAGTCGAGGTCTTCTAACTGGGAAAAGAGAGTGCACTGGATATCCCTGGGTTTATCTGATGTAGTTTTCCGCATGACCCAGTCGATGACGACCAAGAAGAGGATGGGTGAGAGGATGCATCCCTGTCTAACACCCGATTCCACTGGGAACCACTCAGAGGATGTATTACTGAGGATGACACTGCATTCAAAGTGGTTGTAGAATGTCTCTATCAGTGAAACAATCTTTAGAGGTACTCCATAGGATCTTAGGATTTTCCACAGGGTGTCATGGTGGATACTATCAAAGGCCTTTTTGAAATCAATGAAGTTGATATACAGTGGACAGTTCCATTCTAGAGTCTGCTCTATGATGTTTCTCAATGCAAATATCTGGTCAGGGCACTCTCTTCTCTTCCGGAATCCCGCTTGTTCTTGTCTCAGCTTCTTATCGATAGCTGTCTCGATTCTTCCAAGAAGGATTCTACAGAAGACTTTGCTGGGGATGGACAAGAGTGTGATTCCTCGCCAATTGTCAAAGACTTGGAGGTTGCCTTTCTTAGGGATCTTTATAATGAGTCCTTTGTCCCAGTCACTTGGGATAGTCTCTTTGTCCCAAATGGTGTCGAACTAGTTAGTCAGGATTCTTGTAGCTGTACTGAAGTCGACCTTCAACATTTCAGCATGAATGGAGTCTACGCCTGTGGCTTTTCCACTTTTCATGGCTTTGATGGCATTTCTAACTTCCGCTTCTGTTGGGGGACTGGTGTCGATGTTGAGGTCATCTGGCACTGGTGGGGGTCGGCGGGTTCATCTGGCTGAGGGTGGTTCAGGACTTCACAGAAATATTCAATCCATCTATCAGCTTGTTCACGTTCAGTTGTAATAGTGCTGCCATCTTTCCCTTTCACAAGGGCAGAGTGAGTAGTGTAATTACCACAGAGATGTTTGGTGATCTTGTAGACAGTGCTCATTTCACCCCTTGCTGCAGCATTCTCAGCTTCTGCTGCTAGCCCTTCGACCTAGGACCTCTTGTCATTCTTGGCACTCTTCTTCACTTCCTTGTCTTTGCTTTTTGGACTTCTTGTTGGAGTCTCGCTGATTTGGTACTCAGCATTTTCATTTTGAGTTGTTTCCGCTCCTCAATCTTTTTCCATGTTTCCGGTGTTAGCCATTCCTTGTGGTTCTTCTTCTTGTGGCCCAAGACTTTGGTAGCTACTTCAACATAGGTGTTCTTGATGGTATCCTATTTGTTGGTAGCGTCGTGTTCAGTCTCCTCTGATGTGTCAGTTAATGCACTGAAGCTGTTTCTCAGCTCCAAAACGAACTGCTGTTTGGTGACTGGGCATGCGAGTCTTGTGACATCTAGTTGTTTACGGTGCTGACTCTCTGGTACCACTTTGTGGAGCTTCAACTTGATGCATGCGGTTACCAAATAGTGATCACTATAAATGTCAGCTCTACGGCGAACTCTCACATCTTGAAGGGACCAACGCCATTTTCCATTTATGATAATGTGGTCGATTTGATTGCTTGTCCTACCATCAGGTGATTTCCAGGTGAGCTTGTGGATATCCCAGCGTGCAAAGATGGTGCCCCCAATTACATAGTTGTTGTTCAAGCAGAAGTCAACAAGGCGTTCACCATTGTCATTCATCAAGCCACAACCATGTTTGCCCATGGCTCTTTTGCAGTTGGAGGTTTCAGAACCAACTTTGGCATTCATGTCTCCGATGATCAGAAGCATATCGTGTTGTGGCACTTTGGCGATTGCTTGTTGCGGCTGTTCGTACAAGTCTTCCTTGTCCTCTTTGTCAGATTCATTGGTTGGGGCGTAACACAGAATGTTTATAAGCTTGCAGTGTTTGGAGTTGAAGCGTGCTTTCATTTTCCTATCACTGATCGGTTCCCATTCCAGCAATGTGTTGCCCTTCTGCTTGGAGATTACAAGAGCTACACCACGGATGTGTATGTCTCTATGTCCTGAGTATAGTATAGTTGAGCCATCATGGGTCACCTGTCGCCCGGACCTAGGCCATCGGCACTCGCTAACCCTTAGGTCCAGTGTGCATTTTTTCATCTAGCGCACACCTGCCTTCCTGGTGTAGGCTTTCAGCAGGTGTGGTCATACTGCCAGGCTGGCTCAAGTCTGCTATGGGGCCCCTTGTAGTGGTTTCGATTGTTGTGGTTTCCGTAACAATAATTAATTTTATGGGGTGGGGTTGTTAGCCCCACGCGCAACCCACAACCTGGAGGACCAGGTGCTGGGTTTCGTCTTGTCCCTCCCCGGAGACCTATCCGGCTTGGTTAAACCTGGCAGGGGCTTAGGCCCCCGCCGGTATAGCTCCCAGAGTCCTTGAGACAAGCAAGCCTCCTCACCACCAACAAGGTACCAGCACAGAGAGAAAGAATTATCTTACCTAAGAGCGTATAAATGGGTTTCAAACTTAATATAACCTCGAAGAATACTACCCAACAATATTTTGGTCTAGAACGTTACTAGTCAGCCAGGTTTCCATCGGAGGAAGCTAATCAAATTCGCATCAATTATCTTTGCTTAGATGTTACAAGTCGCCTGACAGTTAATAATACCAAGATATACTTACCCGCTACTTTCGGTATTGGATAGTTGGATAAATGGGATTTGATTGATCACTGCGGACTCTGCCATGATGCAATCGTGTAGTGTTTTGCATTGCATTGCATCCAGTTTATGGGATCGAATCACACCGTTTACCGTGTCTTTGGGATGTTTCACCTCGCAGTAAAAGTCATTGGCTTGATCGTCTCATTTCACTCAGGATGATCCCACCAGCCCTCTACCACAGATGAGACCAACATGTAGGCTAAACCAATCTCTCATCGACTCACTAACTCCTAATTAATTACCATATTACTCACGAAACTGTCTTATTTTGTTAAAGATAAAATAAAGTTTCTTATACAAAACGTTTATTGTTTATCCGGTTAATGAAATCACGTGATTTATATTCAAATATGGAGTCATTTTACCATTTTCTTCAACCCTACATTGCAATCTCTCGTAGGGGAGAATCTTTTAATGTTCCAGAAATTTAAACGTTCATCAGCAATATTGTCAACCGATCAAATATATCTCATATTGATCTGGTGTCGTATTGATCTGTATAAATATCCCAGAAGTTTGTACACTTTTGGGATATTTATCCGTGACACTTGGCAGCAAATACAGACCTGTCGATTACTACGGTTTAACCGTAGTCACTATTGTTTAACCGTAGTCTCTACGGTTTTATTGATAAAATTACGACTACGGGCGTAGTTGAAAAACCATAAGGTTTTCTACTTGTTTGACCTCTATATTTGTTTACATACGAAACATTTTGGCAAATGCGTATCGATTTGCCGGGTTACAAGATTACGACATAGTATCAATCAAGTCTCGCGACATAGCATCAATCATCCGACTTTTCCAAGCAAGACGTATTGAAATTATATCTAGAAGTTTATATTTATTGAAATTTGAAAATGGGAGTTTGACAATTGACACTTATATTGAAGTTTGAACAGAGAAATCATGGACGATAATCAGCGTTTGTCTCCACCGGCAAAGAGACAGAAAACGAAACTTGTAAAGCAAGTTTCAAAAGTAATGGGTTAGCCAATTCAAAGGAGTAATAATTGCATCTCAAACTGGCAGTGAGTAGCCTCACTGTACCGTATATACTCGCGATGTAAAAGTAGCTGCATCCAGTGTCTATGACGTAAATATGCACCTGGCCATCGCACGATACAAAACAAATGATCCCAATGTGAAAACACACTCAAAGATATAGATACCCTTCGCGCAGTTTGTGGCCGAGCATAGCCTCTGGCCATCTTGAGCTCACCACTTCACCGACTTTGTAAAGAGAATATTACCAGTCAGCAACGTTCCCAAATCATTCCAATGCAAGCGGACGAAGAAAACGCAGATCATAAAATGTTGTCTCGCCACATAGGCTACAAAGCCAATTGTCCAGCGATGTAAAACTGGTCCGTTTTCCATTATGATAGATGAAAGTAATGACCTGAAAGGGGACAAGTGACTGGCCATCCTCGTTCGTTGCTTCGAGAACATCCCTGCAGCCGCAAAGACCAGAATCATTGACATTCCGTCTGCAATGGGAGCACCAGCAAAAACAGATCCAATGTATTGGATGACTCGCTGAAGGGCCTCGAGAATATTGTCGGGTTTGCAAGTGATAACTGCAATATGATGATCGGCTCGCGAAACTCTGTGCTCATACCTGTCAAAGAGAAGCAGGCAAATGTTGGCTGCATCTGTCACCTTGGAAACCTGTGTGTGGCGGCGGGTATGAAAACGGTATCTGTGGATGAGATCTTTGTGGATATTTATTTCCACTTTGATCACAGTAGGAAGACTTTGAAGGGAGTATTTACAAGTGTTGAGCACGTGCAAGTATTAATTAAAGCATTGCCCAACTCGCTGGCTCTCTCTTCAGTGTATTGTGGACCGTGTGCTCATCCAGTATCCAGGTTTGGTGGCATACTTCACCAGTCATGATGATGTAGAGAAGACCGGGAGAGTAAAACGTGCAATGGAACGGCTCAATGGCCCTCTAACAAAGGTATTTTCCTCACTGCATCCTACCTGCCATGAATGACTTCAACAAACTCTTACAGGCGGATGTATCGCGTATTAGTTACTTGCTTCCCGAGGTGACACGCATACTGCTTAAGCTGATTAAGAAGAGTAAGGCTGATGTTAGAAAGGTCAAGCTTGAGTTGGTGGAAAACCAATATGACGATGATCTGTTCGCTGTTGGTGTGCTAGGGCGCACGTTACTCACCAACACAGATGAGCCCATTGAAGAGGCAGTGCAGGCGAACCTCTTTAGCGATATTCACAAATTCTACTGTGCTGTTGTGTGGAAAATTATCGTAGTCTTGTTATCTAGGAACTTGTGGTTTTGTTGACACGTTTACGGTTTTACTCATCATAAATTATTGCTTCATTTCTTAAAAGTTATGCAAATATCCCACGCTGATTCTCTCTAATCCATCGATCAAAGTTCAATAAAGACTACATCATGACATCTTTGTCTAAACATAAGGCATTGAAGTCTGTTTTAATCGAGGGTTTTCAGTGAGCCTTAAGGCTGAGTACAAGTACCACTTTTTGGCAGCCTCAAATGATTCATTTATGAACCATTAATTTAGTAACGTTTTATAAACGTATGCATTAATATCAGCTTCATTTTATTTTTAAACGACCGAAAAGATACTTAATATCTTTTTGATAATACATTTGCTAATTTATTTACGCTGCAGCTAGCGTAAAGAAAATATTTAGAAAATGTTACTTTATCCTAATATATATAATTCTTCATCGTAGAAGAAGGAATTATAGCCAATAAAAAGTATCTGATTTCTGAATTTGATTTTGTTTTAAATAAAAGAACATATGGGGGGAGGTTTTTTAAAAACTTACAGGAACAATTTTTGGGGAAAGGTAATCACCTCGATTTCTCTCTTAGTGAACTGCATGATAATTAAGTCGAGATTAATAAAAGGATTATAATATACTGTTTTGAGTGGGCGTTTGATGTGAAATTTATTAGGCTCTGACTTTTAAGTGCAAACTTAAATATACTCTCCAAAATCGGGCAATAGTTAGTATAATAAATGTTCATCTCACCCTGAATGGTTATATTTAAATAATTATAACAATTTCCTAATTATTTTTTATATTTACTCTGCTGTTTTTCATCAGTCAAATAATAAATGTTTTGCGGCATTACAGCCGTTGTTCATATTTGACATTGGACGAAATGTAAATATATTTTGACTTCTCACATTAAGGACGATCGACCTTCATGCGGTTACATCTTGTTATAGTTCACAAGTTCCAACAGTAAAATGAACTGATCCGTTATACTCTTTTCTAGCTGTTAAAAAGCCGTATCATTCGTTTAAAATCGCAAGTGGATGGGCACGGCAAGAAAGTCGCACGGAAGTAGTCCACAAAATAAAGATTTAAACCATATCCAAAACCTTTTCAATCTTGTTAGGACTTCCATCATCGCAACCAACGTGAGAATATTACGAAGTCTGACAATGTAGGACCAGGTTAGTCATCACAATGGTATCCATCTCGTCTGATGTTTTAACAGACGATGTACTTCAACTGTTTTCGACGATTAAATATCGAAATTAATATACAAAGACATGTAAGGATTTCCAATGTGTTATGTATACGAGGCGTGTTTTAGAAATATGAAAGGAAAAAAAATAATTAATTATATATATATATATATATCTTGCATATCCATGAAATATTTGTTAGGCCATTTAATAAATACGGTTTCCTCTATTCCTTCCAAATTTAATTAAGTTCAACTCAGCTTTTAATTATCTGTAGTTCCTAATCCTATATTGTGGCACTGCATGATCCACTTTGTGTTTTGATAACTATTATCAACGGCGTGTATACTTCGGTCGAACTGATGATACGGTTGATCGGAACTGAACTATAGCATCGGGGTTCGGATCCTGGGCTAGCTAATGCCAAAAAGGTGTTGATTGGTTCATTTCATTTCATTACTTTTGGATATTGATCTTCTGATTTAGCCTAACATGTGCACGAACATAAAGCCATGAAACAAAACAGCACACACCAAAAGGCGAGTGAATCCACCTGAAAGGTGTACTATCATTTTTTTTGTGGATGAGTAAAAAAAGAAGCGGCATTTACTCATCTTTGAACACACATCTCTATCTATGTGTGTCTTCCAGAATAGAGTGAGAGCACCAAATTTTGATCAAAGTCAAGTGTTTGTCGTCTTAGGTTTCTGATAATGCGATATATATAGGAAACTGGATGGTTTATTGTTTTAAAAATGTCCCGTTTCATTCTTTCAGACGATCTAGAACATTCGTTTCCACAACCATATGACACCATCTCATATAATATATATTATAACAGTAATATAATATATATACAATATATATATATATATATAATATACATCAAAGTGTTAAGTGAAAAATAAAAAAGGGGGAATAAAACAAGTTAAAATCAGCTGTGTATAAACTATATATACATATATATATATATATATATATATAAGCGCCCGGTATATTATGTGAAATAGGCTAACAATAATGATAACAGACAATCGGAAGATATAATTATACCGTCTTGGTATATAGACCTCAACTATATTGTTATTTGATATACAAACCAAGATTAAGATTAAATGATCTAATATAACTTATTTATAATTAGTTATCTTGTGTATGTAGTAACTCTCCATTGAACTACAAATGGTATGTTTTTACGTGCTTCCGCTTTTTGTACGTAGCCTGCATATAGACACTTTCCTGTGGGCGTGACGTACTTGTCAGGTACGAAAAGCGAATTAGCTGAGCGCCACAGATCTACGTATATATATATATATATATATATATATATATGAATCGATATGTGGAGGTGTAGAACATTTTATATTTATATTGATGGAGGTAGAGGTCTAGAAAGACGTTGATATTTTGAGCCAGTGCCACTATACACACACAATATATATATCCTAAGTTAGGATACACATAATATATATAGATTGACAACACACACAAAAAAAAATTTTGCTATATGGATTTTCATTGGTGAGAAAAATAACTTAATTTTTTTAGTTTTTAAATTTTGTTTAAATTCATCTACTGAAGTCTGAATAACACAAAATTGTCAGTGATTTTGTTTTTGATCAAATCCCTGAAATACCGCCATCTTTGTTATCTATATTTTTGCTTAATTAGATTCATAAATATAAAACACATGAATTAACATAATCATTAATTTATTTACTCATCTGTATCATATTAATAAAGAGTATATATATATATATATATATATATATAATTAAAACAGATTATTAAAATAGGTCAATGTTGGTATGAACAATCAGTATTAAAGTAAGATAACATCTGATGAGAAGACTTCTGTCTGATTGCTGATTAGTTCTGACAGAATCAATATTCTTCACCTGAGTGTATGGACTAAAATAAATATAGTCGCCAAAACTACTCACTGTGGAATTTGTATGTGAATGTAAGCGTAATCAAAAGATTAAAACAAACAGCAAGAAAACAATAACAAAATATACACAGATAATGCTTTGTACCTAAAACTCGAGTCCTTGGACATAACGTACACAGTTCAGAGGCTAGACAGTACACGCAGCATAAGATGGGCATCTGCCGGGCTAACTGTGTCAACGAATGATAATATGCTATGAAAATAGTTTAAGTGTTGATTGGAGAGGATATTTAAAAAAAAAACAATTGGAGAACTCACTAACTATCCAACGAATACGACCAATGTCTTATGTTAAAGTTGTAAACGGTATCTAGCAACATCTAAAATACCTGAATAACACACGTCACAACAATAAAATGATACGCTGATTAACTACAGTAACAACACGCAAGTAGTTAATACTAATGGGTAATACAAATAATTTAGATACGGCAACAAAAACAGACACTATACTATATCCAACTGGACTTCCCACAAACTATTCAGTAATAGTTAGTCTTATGCGAAACAAACAATACAACTGTCAGGATAACACCTTACAGGAAAAAAGAATACATCCAGACAGCAATACAATGGATCGGTATCAGACAACAATTGACATTCGATAATGAAAGAATTATTTAAACATATTTTGTTATTTGGCAGTTGGCTGAATGTAAACTTCACAGCGCTGCAATATCAGAATACAATATAGCAACTGAACTGGGACATATGTTTAGATACTGTAACAAATCATAAACATCTATCTACATGTAACTACATCGAAATAAATCTGAAAGATTATGGTATATCCCGGAAAGGACCACATACATACAACAAAAAACACAGCTAACTCGATAACAACCAACACTTAACTCGAAAGCATGCACAGACGTACACATATGGATATGTGTGTGCGTGATTATTCCTGGGTTGTCTTTCTGGTAGAGTTCCTGCAAAACAACCAACACCAAACACAGATACCTTAAATAACAAATTAGATTCTACGAGATCTATTTTCCGGGTATTTGTAAATACTGTATGATAGCCAACACAGAATAACGTACAAGAAGCCAGGGTTCAGTCACCTATCTAATGATTTCAGATAGATAGGCTTAAGTTAATTAATACTTATTTCTAAAACATATTAGTCAGTACAATAAAACAGACAAGATAGCATACTGTTTACGTATATTGGCAAAATAGCCACGTTTGTTGCTTCTTTATGAAGAGAAATATTACAGATACCATCAGCATCTGCACTTTAATTAATATAAATCAGGGTATTATTTTACTAAGGATTGTGCTCTTATTGGAAAATGCGTGATATTCATTCCTGTCCTGTTAACTGTTTGGCCCTAACACCAATGTCATACAGTCTGCCGAATAATTGACCTGACCTCTTTAAACTTGGATGTGAATAGGAAAGTGGAGCAGTGCTCTTAAAATTCGCCCATTTAAATTAACTGAGCAACGACACTTGTAACGTTCATTACGTATAAATAGTCCATTGAAAATAGTTTGTGGTACGTCAGCCATTACATGTATCAGAAACATTAGAATAACGAGATTCAATTAGAGAAATATATGAATAACAGTTATTATTATCACATAAGCTATTGTTTTGCGGATATCATAAAAGATATGGTACATAAAATTGTGAACAAAATCAGAAACAATGTTACTATCAACACAAACAGTCTGTTACAATTCATGTTTATAAATTTGCCAAACAATTTGTTGTCACAAATGGCCAAATACACAATTGATAGATGACAAGCCTTTGTCAATGTAATTCCTTTTAATGGATTATTTCTGCAGCAAGAAGAATTATAACTTATATCCAGAGAAAGTACCCTATTCCAAATTGCTTTTAAAATGGTTGCTATTATTTTATTATTATTATTATTATTATTATTATAATATCATCGTTTCTATTATTAGTATCAGAAATGTATATAAACAAGCTGACGTTGGTGATATTTATAATATAAAGTTCCTACTCATTGATTGTCAACTCAGATTTTATCAAAAAACACTAACTACTTGATAAATAAGAACAATTATAAACACATTATCTGACCAGAAAGCCATGTGTGTATGTATGTATGTATGTATGTATGGTGTGTGTGTGTGTGTGTGTGTGTGTATGTGTGAAATGTGTTCTTTTTTGGACACTTCTGTGCTCATGGCAGGATATTTGAGTTAAGCAACTCCATAAGGTAATGAGGCAAAGTGAAATATGAAACACCCTTTAGACAGAGCTAGACCAGAGTTTTAACTCACTTGGCAGAAGTCTGTGGTGAACTACACTACAAGTTAGGCCATGGAGAAGCTCTCTCTCTCTCTCCATAGGTGTGTGTTTGTGTGTGTCATCATGCATATCTGCAAGCATATACCTGTGCCTCAGTATTAATACATATGAATATAAGGCAAATGCTTAATTCAACAATACATAAAGCATTTTATAAACAAACAAATCTGTTAAAGCTGTGAATGTTTCTTAAAGCACAGCAACAGAAATTGACTCAGTACCACACTAACACCAATAATTGATCGGATATGTACAGCTTGTATTAAATGCAATTATTCCAGCCAGTCAATACAAGATATCAGATGTGACTGCTCCAGCTGGTTGTACATGATGCCAAAGAGGGCAGCAGCAGCTAGTTCTGGAAGACACCACTATGGTTATACCAGCTGCCAATGAATCCTGTTGTCAGAGCTGGATATGAGAAGTTGCCATGGCCACCTTAGACACAGTGACATAAAAGGCCATGATAATTCTAAAACCAAATCCAGATTAAGTACGCCTACGTGGAAACGACTTCAATGGAGACATGGATGAGTAGGGTCGCCCCTCTGATGGCTTCACCATATCTGCTCTTCAAGTGTACAGTTCTGAAACCTAAAGAGCAGAGAGACAGTTAATATTTAACTTCGTCATTGGAGATTTTTAAAAAAGCTGTTTTCCACCTGACCACACACAAACAGATTCACGGGACAAGTCAACGATTCAGCTACGTTTTAGATCAGTAAGATAAATGGTAACATTAATGCTGTTGCGAAGTATTTATTTATCACATTTGTTGCTTCCTGTTAACACACTATCTGTTCTAATATTGTCACGCAATAACATAATGATACCAACTTTGAAATAACGTACAATCTACATTGTCCAAAACAACTGGCAACGTTTAGTATAAACATTAAAAAAGATTGGCCTGAGACAACAATAACAATGACTACAATAGTAATACTAATAATAATGTAGATTTGCCAACAGCAATTTACAGCAAAATCTATCTGTTAATAAAAGACAACATTCCAAGGACTAGCTGGACACTCTGATGACAGAGTGATTAAAGCACTGCACTTCAAAGATCTAGGTTTTGTGTTCGAATCCAGCTCATCACTGGGTTCAAGGGGTTTGTTTCCTCACAGAGTTGCACACAAATAGGACATCAGATATTTAAAAACATTCCCTGTATTAATTGGAATGGGACTTTCCATTTCAAGTATATAATACACATTGAGATTTACTCATTTAAATACATTGAAGGCTCACTGAAACGCTCTTCAGGATAATAACTAGTATGCATTTACATTCTGAAAAAATATTATATGAACCTATTTTTATTCTGTAAACAAGCAATACAAAATTATTCTTGATGGAATGGTTCAGTTGCCAAATCCGGACAAACATTCGCTGCGGGTGCTGTCCCAACTTCCGTGGAGGTCAATCTCTGGTGCTCCACCTTCCAGATCTATTCAGAAACTGATACATACATGTAGAAAAAAAACCACCCTATTTCTGAAACCGATATCAACCTGACACGCATAACATTGTACGAGTGAACTTGGCAAGTTTATCATGAAAAATCTAAGTTAAGTTAGAAAGGCACGTAAACAAGATAGGATAAGTGACTCAGACCGGCCATCATTTGCTGCGATGAGTCATGATAAATGGCATCGGCAGACAGCTACATGTGTGTGGGATAATTTTTGTCATCTTTGCTGCCCAATGATGACCAGCAGAGAAAACATACCAGCATAAATGGAAATTATGTCTGAATATATATTTTTATGTGACCCCTTGCTAAACTGCCTCTGAAAGTCTCCCCCCGAGTGGCATGTTGTTTGACAGCCTGATGGATCAACAACACTGAAAATGCCATGTAATAAAACGCCAGTTACTCCCAATTATCAAAACTTGTTGTGATTGACTATTGTTTTAGGATGGAATACCACTTAATCTAATAGAAAATGTATTTCCTTTACAATTTAAGTTAACAGGTGATTACTAATTGTAAACAAACACGGCTGTCTGCCACTTCCAGGATCTCCCCTATATACTTTCCATTATAAACAGGGCTGTGGGAATATTCTTAGTAAAACTCCGGTTTTCAGACTCATGTTTATCCTTATATCATGTATATGTGAAGCCAGTCTGGTGAGAAAAAAGGTAGATATCTGTCTATATATTCTGTACTTGATATAAATCATAGGATTTGTATATTGTTTTCAAAGTCTCTCATTGACCAACCTCACTGGATATTTTGCAAAAATGGTGCTGCACCAAGAGAACAGTTGGGAAAACTATCTAACTGGCAACTGGTCCATTCCATTGTGATTATTAAATTATAGTATATTTTCTTTTGTTTTAGGAAAAATGCTGACAATTGGCAGTCTGGGATTCGTGGGCTGGCAGAGGTCTAGAGACCACCACTTTGAGTAACACTGGTATATATTTCAGGACTTAACAATGTCCACAGTCCTAAAGGCCTGGATAATCAAGATATAATTTATGCCACGTGTACAGAGGTGTAGGAAGGGTATCGGCCAACAGTGGAAGATTCATTTAAAATGAGACTAAAATGGATGAAGGTTTTCTATTTGACTATACTGAGTTGACTTTAGTTGTTTATAGCCTCGGTGCTGGTTACAGATGGGACATAAACCTGAGGGGTGACTCCCAAAAAAACAAATCCCACAGATTCAGACATGAACCAGATTTGAACCCAGAACCTAGAGGTTTGCAACATGGTGCTTGCTGTAACCACTGTGCCATCGGAAAATACCCTGAGAATGGACTAGATAGTTGATGGGTAATTAATTATTCATATGTATGAAATAGACTGATCCAGGCGAAATGCAATGCATCGGTGACTTGTACCTGGGAACCAATCATATATGTATCACCTGTATATTATTAAATAAAAATGTTATTACATTAGAGTATTAATTTACACCACTGACATTTACATGTAGTAAACATTGCATGAATGGCTGATTCAGAAAATAAAACAGTTCACTTTCAAGACAAGATATCATGCATAAATACCAATGTTACAGTAATAGGAATCACCCATTGAATTATAATCTATGTGATCATTGATTTTATCCATTCATATCGTCATGTCAGATGGCAAAGGTTCTACAAAAAATACACTTTAGAATGGAAGTTTGAACTAGGCAGACCGGACCATGACAGTCATGCAAATCATGCTGAACGTTACTTAGTTTAGTCGCATATATCTATTCAATGAAGTCCATGCCAATCCTAGTAAGTGCAAAATTATGATCTCGAGATCACATACACTTAATGGACTATAAATAAAATCCAAATATAGCTGGTAAATAGGCTATATACAGCTTTTCAGTAAGACATTTATCGGTGACAAAATGCATAAATCACTGTGCAACACCGTGATTCTGAGACTTCTAACCCGAGACCATAGTGCGAAATTCAGCCACATGATGGCACCAGGGGTAATTGAATCGGTCTATTGGTACATATTCTCAACATGACATTCTTTTAAAGGAATTTGGGGGCCATATTTCCTCTAATTGGCTGAATTATGTTTTATAATTGGTAACAGATTCTCCTTCTAAAAACTACCTTGTGTATTTCATTAAAAGAAATATCAAGGTTTCCTTTATTTTTTTCAATAAAACTTTGGTTCAAATAACCCCAAGACAAAGAAGAGTTATTGAAGCTCTGATAAAAAACAAGATCATTTCAAATATGACAGATAGTATTAAGACAAATACCATTTAACTGATAATGAGCAGACATATATTATGATGTACAGACTAACCTTGTTGTACACTGTTAAATGGCAGGGCATATTGAGCAACAGTGACGTCGCTGCTGTAATCTTGATAATCCTTCACCTGGAAACGTAGTATGGCCAGATCCGGAACTTTGACAGTTGTGGTAAAGGTTTCATCCCACTTAGGATCAAATCCTGTTTGTGGGAGGAAATAAAAACTGGTAGAATCAGGAACAGGTTGCCCATCCTTAACAATAATTTATTTCTCAACATTTCCAATCAAAAACAAAGATATTTAGTGCTTTATATAGGTACACACACATATGTGTATGTATACTCAGGAATGTGCACGCACACACACACACAAAGTAAACACTGTCCTCACAATAAAACACTCTAACCATTTATACACTAATATAATGGCTCACTTTCATCTTAACACAAACACACATACACTTACCATTATTTTTAACATAATTGGTTCTAAATGTTTTTGTGTCATCAGGATACCCATATATATCAACCTTGACGTAAGGATCTAGTATACTACGTGCCTTGTCACCTGGCTTCTTAGGTAGCTGATAACCCCTGATTATCTAATAGTAAAAGATTGGTTTAAACAAATGAGAAATGAGTTTATTTCTAATCAACTGATATATATATATATATATATATATATATATATATATATATATACATATGTATACATTAGAAATAAATATATTACATGTGAAGAAGAATATATTTACATGATTATAAAATGCATCAAAATATATTATTATGAATAGAAAATACAAAGTTATGTTTAGTATTTTGTACACAATTTTTTAAGTCAAACTTTGATCAAACTGCCAAAACAGGCTTACTATAATATTAAATGGATAATAATATTGAACCGAACTTAATTTTTACTTGTTTATATCAGACCCCAGGAAACAACCTTGACATTATTATCTCTATAGCATTAGTGCTGGCACACTGTCGTAACTTCTATTTAACACTGACTGCATCTGTTATTTGAAATACCCTTACATAATGTTAGACACAACAAAAGCAATATTATCATATAGTTAAAGACTTAAAAAATTAAAGTATGCAGTGGCAGTAATTGGTATTTCTATTAAAGATTGTGATGAAGTTTCAAGTAATAACAAAATAACGGTTCTCTTATGGTCATATTTCAATAATGGGTTGAATTTAAATACTTCCAATAAGATTATACAAACTATTAGATGCATTCAATTATAATTTAGCATGATCTTTGATTAAAAACTGCCTAATGATATAGTTTCTCAACATCAGTTATTAATGAAAATTCAATATCTTGTCTAATCATAGTTATATTTATTCTTGTTTTGATTGGATTATTTCTATTTACAGAAAGAAGAAGATATATTATACAGACAGTATAATCTATATATCTATTTTCAGATAAAGGTTATTTTTAAAACTTCTTGATAATAATAAAGAAAGAAATTATACAAGAGTATTGATAAATCAGCTTTAGTGAGTGAAGAGATGCATACTTCATTTCATGTGTAAAATAGTTATATCAGCTTTATATAAACATCATTTTTATACGACATCCCATGAAATATACTTTCTAGCAGTAAGATGTTTGGCTTACATTAGACACAGCACATTTAAAGTAGTACCATGTCTGACATACTCAGTGATTTCTATCTGTGATTTCTTTTGGTATTCACAGAAAAAATCTGTTTCTAAATCTTTGATGCATATATATATCGAGATTTAAATGGGAACTGGTTTTATTTGAGCGCTTGATGGATTGGCAATCCGTTGAATATGAGAACTATTTCTTCCACTTTAACTGTCAAAACTACTCCATTCTTTGCCCAAGATTTCTAACATTTAAAAGCAGTTATAATCTTATAGGTAAGACATTAAAAGTTACCATTTGGATTGTTGTTGTTGTTTTTTAATGGAAAATAGTGATATTTGCTGTTAAATTAAAATAATAATAATTGCCTGAATAGCAGTTATTAAAAGTGAATGGCCTACACGGATAACATATTTGGATGAAACAACTCCCCCTCCGACAGAGTGTCCTGGCCACGGATTGAACTCTGACCTCTTGTAGACCACGACCACGACAAAGGAGTGCCCCATACTAACTCCATCAACCACAACAAAGTTATTATTCTTTTTATTATCTAGTGCTTAAGGCTGGATAATCTAAACACTTCACCACATAATGCTATTTCCTTATTTCAATCTATTGTATGTAAATAGATGAACATAACTCCCACATTTCACAAAAGCACACAGAACTGATAGCTTTTCAACTGTTTCAAGGAGCTGTACAAACCAATCGTCTGTCTGTCTGTTTGTCTGTATCTATATTTGCACAATGGATCATTAATGCTAATAATATGTATACAATCAGATGATGTTCACGAAAGTTCTGAACCTAACAAACTGACCTTAAGTATCAACTGACGGTGAAGGCGTAAGTCATAAGGTCCACCAAATTTAAACGTGCCAGCTACAATCAGAATAACAATTGATAAATAATTAATAATGCTTCAATAGATATCACTTCAGAGAAACACACACTCATATACACACAAACCTGTTACTTACCTCAAATAATAAAATATAAATAATTTACAAGATTTCTGACAGCATACTTTTATTATTTATGACTGTTTATTACAAAATGTATGGCTACACCACAGTGCAGGTTCTGTCATGCCAACATGATCAATAAAACACGCCATGTACTAATTTAACACAGTTTTCTCATCTCTGCTGACCAGGTATACGAAGCAGGTATTATTAAGTGAAAGTGACTCCCCATAAGTTTAATTGCCCCCAGTTTTCCACACAGTGTTGGATACTTTGGCTCCCTGCACTGATTACAATAACTGATTCTGGTTTTTTTAAATTTTGTTTAAGAAACACAGCATAGACTAAATACTATATAATGCCCTACATTGTCCATTTATCAACACACACACACATGCACACACACACACACACACACACAAACACATGTGGGGATCAGTTGTGAACTGATGAACTCTACAAACTTGGAGTCCTCTGTTCAGATCCATCAATACTATCACTATCAGAATGTTGATAAAGGAACTAAATTGTACAGGTCCATAATTCAAGGGATATTCCAAAAATAAGTTGATGAGTGAGTGAGTGAGTGACTGGTTGCTTTGTTTAACCTCTCCTATGGTTGAGTCTCACTTGGAACAAAATTAACACAGATAAGTTACTCCCTATAGAAATGAGAAGATTGAGCCAAAGATTTTCATTCATGGATGAAACATCTCTCTCTCTCTCTCTCTCTCTCTCACACACACACACACACACACACACACACACACACACTATATATATATATATATATATATATATTTATCAAATGAATAGTAGTACTCTTATGCAAGCTTACGTTTTCTCATAAATTCTGGTTTTAGCACAAAACCACATCCACCATTGTCTTCAAACTTGCCCCGATTGATCTGCATCGATTCATCATTTGTCTGGAAGTTCAAGGCCACTGAAAATGAGTAATAGATGAATATTAGTAATGGAATACTTATTTTAGGAAGTTCATTTATTTATTTAGACGCAGCAGACCACAAAGATATAAACACGAATATATGACGCAACACTTAATTAACAACAATAATTATTCAGAAGCACATCATGGGGCTACATTTGGTTTGTTTTAATTGTTCTAGGGTAATAGAGAATAAAGTATGATAATATGTCGTTCTACACAACACTAGCTTCAGTATTCCTATTTCAGTGATCCGTGTAATGTAATATAATTATCCAGTTTGGTTATTCTTATTTTGGAAATGTTGTTGTTTTAGTCACCGTTGTACACAGTGTAGACTAAACTGGCCCCCAAAAAACTTACGACGGTAACGAGGCAAAGTGAAAGATGAAACACCCTTCAAACAGAGCTTGGCCAGGATTTGAACCCAGATGCTACAGGTCTGTGGCAATTCATACTACAGGTTCAGCTACAAAAGTATTATTTTAACTGTTTTGAATCATTATGGAATTATATATATATATATATATATATATATATATAGAAAGAAAGCGAGAGAGAAGGAAAAGAGAATAAGAGTGTGTGTTAGAGAGAGAGAGCGAATAAGGGAGAGAGAAAGAGTGTGTATGTGCATGTGTGTGTGCATGTGTGCGTGAACGCATGCACTAGAAAGAGAGCGACAATTCACCACCAACTGGTAGAAAACAAGCAATCAATACTAAAACTAATGATGCTCAGTCATCATAAATGAAATGATTTGTGTATTTAGAAGGAGTTCTTGATTTAAATATAGTTTTACCGAGCTAAGGAGCTCGGGTCACTATTACACTGTTTTGGGTCGGGATTTCTTGTTTTCAATTGTTTCATTGTCCTCATCATTGTTAAAATACCACTTTATTCCTGTATTGCATCTCATTTCGTAGAACTGATGTTTGTTCTTCTCTGGACTATACACAAAAAAAGCCTGACAACAACCAAAACTCCTTCATAGTCTCCCACTTATTGATGTGTTTTTATGCATCTGCCTTGTCGTAAACATGCCACTCATTCTTTTTAATTTTCAAAATCTGGTACTTTCAACACAAAATTTATTTAAATGGCAATGACACAAACACACACACACACACACACACAGAATCCATTATTCCGAGTAGGTTTGTCACATGATAATTTGTCGGATAAAAGTGAATGTCGAAATGTAGAGTCCGTGAAAGATCACACATTTGTGTTTGTAATTAGCCACGAATGACTATGATTGGCTATGAAATAGCCACAGGCAAAGGAAGCATCATGCATCGGTGTTTATGGTCAAGAACGATTGTAATATGGGTACGATATAACAATTATCACGTGTGAGCAGGTTAATTAACCACTATACTGAGACAATGGTGGTGTGTCTTGCATGACTGAACCAGCTGAACTATTTGACAACATTTTCGTGTTGTCAGATTATCGAGGTCATTTTACACTGAAATGTCACATTCTGTTGGCAAAATGAAGTGTCAGAATGCAGAATGCGAGTGTGCTGGATAAACGATGTCTGTATTAATGGATTCTCACAGTATATATATATATATATATATATATATATGCATAAAACATTCCAAGTTGATATCAATCTACTTTTGTAATTTTCAGAGATCCCAAGAATTACAAATCTGTCCAATACAACAAGAATCATCTAAGAATCAACTAATTATCTGAATGATAATAGCATATGAAGTACTGTTAGTTTACCTAAATATACAGAATTATAACAAGTGATTTTAGTCACTTACTATGGCAAGTATGAATACAGAGGAGGGTGGGGGGAGGTTAAATATTTCCTGAAGATGCAATGATGACATCATTCTAGCAATCTTACCGAGCTGACATCCGACATTCCAGAGCGGCACAGGATCGTAGTTGCTCGAATCGGTACGCATGCCACTAGGATAGACCCTACTCAGCTGCCACATATTGTGCTTGATGTAATCATCTGGTTGATTTCCTGATAAGTAGATAGCTTTGCTCTCACCGAAAGACGACATTTGCTTACAGTTGTCTGTAGAATACAAAGGAGGTAAACGTGGAACACTAATGAGTTAAATATTATATCCCAAGAAGTCACTCAAAATCTCTAACAAAAAGACGCATTAACAGATAACAATTAGCACACAAATATTGAAGCCATGCGCGCACACATGCACACAAACACACACACCATTACTTACACTTTTGTCGTGACTCCTCAAATGACTTGAACGACACACTTTGACAAATGATGACGCAGTTGGACAGCTCCTTTGATAGCTTCACCTTACTTTTTTTCTTTATTTTGCTAATCTCATTATCTGGCATCTCTGCTGCTTCATCTTCATCGGTCACTTCTCCTTCCTCCGCATCTTTTAACACAGTAGCCGACAGCTTCTTACCCTAAAACATTGACACTAGCGTTCATTAACACAGACATGAAACAACTAGACATGTAGAAATTCCATTACAGACTATCATATATAGATAACCATTCCATTTTGAGTACAAACTACTGAACATCATAATAACGTATCTAAAATCCAACATACATGAACAACAAATGGTCATCAAAACCATTAATCAAGTCCATAAGAGGTTTTTTTCAGGCAAGGTGACAAACCAGCTGTCATTTTGCCTTTAGATCACAGCTGGGACACCTAGCATCATACTGCTGAGTGTTCACTCAAAACCAGCCACTTAACCATAACAACACCTGTATATACCTGAGTGTATATACCTGAGTGTCAACATAAATCAACTATCATTAAGAAAAGTCTTAAAATTATATAAATGACAATATTCCAGTTGCCACATCAAAGGAAATGGTACAACCAACAGACGACATCGATAAACTAAATAAGTTCGGTTTTGTGGAAAGCAGCAGAAAACTAAACATGGCATTAATCATGTCATTCACAACTGTATTATGATCGTAGTTAGGCGGAATATCAAAGCTCACAATCATGCAGATTAGCACAAATCTACAGTAAAAGATAATGATTATCATCATCAGCTATGTACACAACATCTCTTCGTTAATGGAACACAATCCAGAATGTAGAAATGGGACTAATTCTTGAACCAAAAATGGACATAAATTCGGGACTTCTTAACATGGCTCACCGACCTCAAAAAAACTAAAACATTTTGTTTAGCAAGAGTTTCACGGCCGGATCTATTATCAACAAACAGTTAAGAACTCCCGGATTTAGTTTAATGTCTCTTAAGTCAGTTTGCTCTCCTCCACCGAAATATCTTAAATGAACAGTTCACCCCGAGATAATACAAGTTACAGCTGTAACGAAGGTGAACTCTTCCTTTAAGTACTAAACTAACAAAATCACTCGGTCATCTATAATGAACTGACCCGCTTCTGATGCTAAAGATATAGGTGAGTCCGGTTGATTAATACAGTTGTTATACATCTTAAATAAGTGTAACAATCATGATGAGTGTTATGGTAGTAGAACTACTGTAATGGTGGTCTATTCCATCTATAAACATGCAACAAGAAAAGGATTCACACAAAATAGATTAAACGGTGAGTATTGGCCAGTAACACAGCTGACGTTGTCTTGACACTGATTCTTTAACAAAAGAATATTAATCTGACAAGAGATTCACGGAAATAAAAACTTGTGTGTGGGTGGATGCGAGATGAATACGAATCACTGCGTGACGGATCAGCAAAAAGATATTTGTATAAATAACCTTTTTTTATTGGTGCACACAAATTCTACAGACACGTATAATAGGTTGGTATGATTGTTCATTTAATCCTAAATTAATAGCTTTTTTTTCTATGTTTCAACCTTAAAGAAATATTGTGAAGGAAAGTTAGTTTTAATGGATGTCCATAAACATGAATATTTAAAAATCCATAGCCTACCTTTAAGGATAGACTTACTCCATTTTATTTACAATATGATCAGTTTGTTTGGCATAATTTAATCTGAATGAGATTCTAAATGAACAAAATAATCCGGTCAAAGAAATCATATATGACACACACACACACACTATGATTACTCTATAATGACTGTTTTGGGTGGAAAATAACTTAATAATATGAACACATATATTACAAAGTGTTTCCAGTAGTACTTGCTGATGGTATTATTGTGTTCAACTTTATTTCAGTTATTTTTAGATGCTTGAACATCAAAATTGTAGAAATGTTCAGGAAGTTTCTAAGAAAAATAATAAACTTTAAATACATGTTTGGCCATTGTAGGACACATTCCAGAAGAAGTTTTGTTTTATGCCAAGGGGGTAGTCTGTTAGTGTTTACACGCTGCTAGACAGTATTTACCCGGTACACAGCCATGAGCTCAACAGAATAAGGTTTTGCTTCATTTAGTGTAAATAATGCAGTCAGTCAATTACTGCTGTATGCTTGATTGGAATATTTAAGCTTTTATTTTGTTTTTTATTAGAGCATTCATTTTTATTAGAACTAACATGGTGTATGTGTGTGTGAATATATGCACAGTAAATATATATATATATATATATATATATGCAAACCTCAAAATCTGTGTCCATAATCAACTGGCTTAAGAGACAACATGTTAGAAAAACCATTAAAACTTGATAAATAATCATCATTTTGAATCAAAACAACTCAACTGACATGTCAAACAGTTAAAAAACAAGACAATCATTCAATATTGTGGCAGCAATCTCACCGAGATACCCTGGACTAATTATGTGTGACACAATTAGGATATTCATGCCACATCAGCCATTTGTTAAGATTTGATATTTTGGTAATAATTTTATGACATTTCTAAATTCTTCATTTAGTTCATTTAAAAACATTCCATGCCTTACCATCACATGGACAGAAAGAGCAATATTTTAAAAGCCACTTTAAACGTCTTAATGCTCATTTAATGTGCAATTCTCCAGGATTAAGATTTAAATTTTACATTATGATATCCCTTCACCAGAGATAGAATCTAACATTAAAGGGCAACTAGTCCTGTAAGGACTTAAGTGACTTTTAAAAATCAACTAGTCCTTGAAGTAATAAACTAGTCCTACATGTTCACGTGTGCCAAAATACGTAACAATAGATAATTATTTCAGAAATTTTCACTCGCCTGACAAGATGAACTCAACTGAAATCTACTCATTCTGTCTTGTTTCTATTCATCCTGTCTTGTTTCTATTCATCCTGTCTTGTTTCTATTCATCCTGTATTGTTTCTATTCATCCTGTATTGTTTCTATTCATCTCAGGCGACCGGCTGACGATTAATTTTTAAACTCTGACTTCACCCTCCACAATTATTTATAAAGGTCTAAATCAGGACATTTAATAACTAACAGCATATTATATTAGTTTTCAGAATCATAAAAGCACAGAACTTGCATTTGACATCCAACTATTGGCTTTTAGTACTGTAATAACTGTGAATTATTTTTACCCAATATCAATTAATCAATCAACTTCACTAATGTGACATACTTTGACCATAATATATCAGCGAGCTACTAGTCCCATATCAGTTGTAATTTGGGAGAAAAATCTGATAAAAAATTATAACCTAGTTATGCAGCAGCACCATCTGGCAAATCCTTTTTGTTAAGGCACTTTATTCTCTCTTCTTGTATTTTGAGATTCTACAAATTTATTGCACTATCTGATAGTAAATCTGATTAGAAAACAAAGCAGTTCACAGGACATAAAACATCCTTGCAATAAAATTAACAAATAATAATAATATTATTATTATGTAATATGAGTCTAACACTGTTTGATGTTATCTCATATTATATGGCATAATAATATGTCAGTGACTTATGTATTTAGTAAGCAACTTCAGCAAATTAGCTTACTTAAGCTGTAAAATACAATTATTTTTATAGGTTACAGAAACAATCTGTTTGTGACAAGATGTTAGCTTCATAGAAAGGGGAGAAGTTGCTCGATTCTCAAGAGAACTGTTTCCACAGCAACTGATATTGATGATAACCAGAAGAACTGATTAACTGTCATAATCATCTTAACCTAGACAAATTTCCAAGATGAGCATGATGAACCAATCACGATCCTTCACTGTGCACGTGATGATAATCAGACCACCAATTAGAGATTATATCTACACTAGATCAATGCTGGAGCCAATAAAATAGTATCACCACTTCCAGTCTAAAAGCGATAAAAAAGCATAAAATCATCACAGGCTGGTTTATGTTGTAAGAGGAGGGGGGAGGTTGTAATCAGAAGCATACCAAACATTAATCTTAATCACCAGTACGTAAAGCTACCAGCGTGTGGCCAGATATTTACATTTTCGCTTTGGTAGAAGTAACGTGAGAAGTGAGTTCAAACCTCTTCCAAATCTCTCGCTCTCTGTTGGTCTTCCTTTTTACTGCCTTGCACATCTTTCTTTGTGCCATCTTTCACGGAATCAACGTATCTCTTTTCACCTGTCTTATCATCCTCACCACCAGCACTACTACAACAACAACCATCAACATCATCTTCAATCCAAGGTATATCGGCAAATGGATCATTGACATCGACCGGCGTCACTTCGATGTGATGTACTTTCACGCAAAGAGATGCATCATCAGTCTTTTCATCACCTGCTGCAGACTTCCTGCTGACACTGTTACAGACTGCTTCAGGGTCATGATGATAACATCTTCTTTCGTCATCCACTTCTGTCAGACTGATATTTTTATCTTCCACCAATTCGTCAACGGCTGTATTCTTGTGAGTTTCAATTGGAAATGATTCGTCCATCAAATGTTGGCCATCTTTAGAACGAGAACCATCTGTTTCGGTGCATTCTTGAGATGAGCCTGCCAGAGTGGGGATGGCATCAACTTCATCACCGTCCCCATTGGGATTTTTTGTGGGGGCTGCATCATCACGCGAAAAGTTGAAAAATGACCAAAATACCCCTTGACCACTGTCTTGATCAGAATCTTCGCTGGAGTCAGAGCTGAATGATTGCTCTGAGCTGACATCTGGTGGACGTTTCTTTGCCTAGGGAGTTCCAGGCACCAGGATAAATCAATGCACAGTCATTAACTTTGTTAGCAATGAAAAGTACTATTTAACTAAAACATTAAACTCGTGTTATAAAACTGTTTAATGGAACAACTTTATAATATAAAATATACACTCTATGACAAATTCCACCTGTAGCCGAGCACACATGGTTTATCTCACATGTCTGAAATGAGGTAGCAGAATATTTCAAAGAATAATAAAACCCACAATGAACTCAATTCCTTGCCAAACATTATTTCCCTGTGAATTCTTGCGACATATAAAAAATAAGTATACAAATATGTTTATACCACATTCGTATAGCACCATTTTACAAACAGAGCATAGTCAAAGGCGCTCACCAAAAGGTTATTAAATGTAGTAGAAACCATATATTATGATCTTAAGACAAAAACCAATGTGTTCTAAATTCAAAATTTTGATTTTTACAGGCTGAATAGCACCAAAGGAACTTGGTGCTAACAAAAACTCTGTGTGTGTGTGTGTGTGTGTGTGTGTGTGTGTATATATATATATATATATCATGTCACCTGAAAAATATGCCTTATTCTAATGTTACTTGAGTTTTGTATGTTGGACAAACTGTCTCCTCTTTAATTTACGTTATGATGCAATTATCAGAGAATGTATACCAATGACTCTCCTAGCAAATATATATTTGCATGACAACACAGAAATATTTTGTAAACAATATTGTTCTAAACAAAAAACTTCCTTGGCTTAAGGCCCAGAATTCAGTCAGATTATTCATCCACTCACTAAACATTTCTGGCTCGGACTGAAGTGTAGGTATCTGATTCCAAAGTCCAGCAATGACATTAACCGAGCACCATGATCTGATTGTTTACATCGTGTACAGAATGCAGCTATATTTATGGTACCAGATCGTGGAAGATCACTAACTTGAGTTCAATTTCAATTGGATTAAAAAACATTAAACAGTAAATTAAACTAAAATGAAATGGTGGCAATGCCAATTACACGAACATCTAAGCTTATAAGATTGAACTCAGAATCCATGTTCTTTGTGGCAATCTATTATTCGGTTAATTAGTCATCATTCAGTGCCACATACAACAAATAACACCACCGAATAATTGGAAGAAAGACATTTTAAACTGGACAATCTGAAAAACTGTAAAACAGTTTAGGTTTGAGCTTCAACCAAATCTAACTCTAAGTCATCATGACTGTTTTTTTCACCTACAAATACCATATAGCGGCACCTACCCAATGAGTACCAGCCTTATTACATACACTTAATACATTGACCTTGTACAGCACTTGTCGATGTATGCAGAGATAATGATAAGTCTACAGGTCATGAAGAATCAACTATTTCATTGTGCCCATTTCAAAAGTATGACAGGCTGATACGTGCTGCTCTGTAATTTCATATTTATCTGTCTTAAGAAGTTGACTTTAGAAAATTTCGCCCTCAACAGCCTTTCCAAATTAAGCATCACCGAAGCAGAAGTACAACACATTCACAGAGCGTGTTAAAGCATGTAGCTGGTTGGATACTTGGATTGTCTGTGTCTAGATTAATATAGAATATAATTAACATAACAAGTAGTCATAACATTGTTATTATTACATGATTCCCGCAGCCCAGGAAATATTATTTTCCAGGAGATTTCCAGGACAAAATTACCATTTTCCAGGACAAACTATACAAGATTTAAAGGTAATAAATCAAGATATGTGTGAAAAAGTATATTATATTTATTCTTGCTGTTTGATTCACTCACTTTTATTCAGATTTTTATTAATACAGGATACCAAGACTATGTACTGGCACTCTTTTTCTTCTACAATCGAAGTTTTACGTTCAACATAATTTCTATACAGATACAGTAAACTACATACAAGGGATGACGATAAACTGCTGGAAGATATAAATGAACCAAATCCTAGTAGAGAAGAATAAATGTGAAATGAGAAATTATAATGTTCCATGAAAATTAAACCACAATATATATATATATATATATATATATATATATATATATATGACGACAAATAAACAAACAAAAACTGTTTTTAGTATCATCCCAACAATAGACAGGAACCAAACCGTTTTTTAATAATCATTTTCCTACCTTGATAATTATTCGACCTTTCAGTGATTCTGGTGATGGTAGATCCTTCAGGCTGTCTGGATAGGGAGTGAGTAGGAGTTTTTCTGTGGATTGAAATGAGCTAAAGTTCCTTGAACTGTATCTCAGCTAACAGTGGAGGTAACAGTTTTGCTTATTTTTATATTATAATTTATTATTATTATTATTTAATGGTAGTGAAGGTGGTAATAATAGTAGCGATAGTAGCAGAATTAGTAAAAATAGTTCTAGAGGTAGTAATAGTGAAAGCAGAAATAATAATAATAATGACATAAGTTTCACGAGCTATGAGGAGAGGTCCTTTTGGAATCAGGACTATATCTGTATCCTGGGAAATGGACAAGTCAAGTTAAAGATTTATCTAGTTCTTTTGATATTTAATAATTACAGTTACAGGGTGTAATAATTGCTGGTGAGCAGGAATTATTATAGTTTGTAACCCATCATATTTCTCCTTGTGTGAATCATAATTAACAACAACTGTCTCCGTGCAACAAGCTGACAATACACTGGTCCTTGACAGACTTAAAATAGATAGCACTATTGGTTGTTATATCAGAACTGTCAATTACCCTTACCTATAAATGATAATATCATTCTCATTGCACAATCTGACAATTTTCAAAATTACAGAAAATAACAATCTTAAGTTATATTCATCAGTGATGACATTTCCATTAAACAAAGAAAGATTACTGCTGATAAATAAAATTGTCATGTGTAAATACAATCATAACATAAAAAATAAATATTATCAGGGAAAACATCAAGAAAAGAAAATGAATGTGGTAATAAATCGGAATTCTATCACCCGAAGTATTTTGTTACAGTACTAGAAAAAAGCACAGCAATAATGTACCTATTAGTTTTTATCAAATTTATTAATAAGTCCAGTCAAGTTAAGAATATCAATGAAATAAAAATTACTAGTAAAAAGAGTACATGAAAATAAAAGCACAAATCTAAAAAAATTAGGATTTGAAATGAATAATGCAAAACTTTATAATTTTAATAACAATCATTTTAACTGATGAAATATATTTTGCTGCAGAAAGATCAAAGGATAATTCTCAATTGAAGGTTAACGATGACAATCAACTGACCTTTGAATACTTTCTTCATGATTTGAGCCATAACAGTCTGCTGCGCCACTGAACAGTGATTCTCTACGGATAATATTACAGGATATCTGGAAATAATGACACAGCGTAAATGTACAGGTATCTGATACACCTACATCTCTCTCTCTCTCTCTCTCTCTCTCTCTCTATATATATATATATATATATATATATATATATATAATTATGATGAATGTGATGAATATAAGACATATGACAGACTCATGTTTTTACATGGCATATTGCTACCTTTGTTGCTGTTGCTACTAAGATTAGTACACAATGTAAAATATTTATTAGTAATAACTGGATTATAAACATTGACATTTCACTATTACATGTCATGCATAAATATATTTGTTGCTGATAGAAATCTGTGTCTCTGTGTGTTGTTTATTGGTTATTTACTGCTACTGAAAATCGTAAATTGTAGATATAAAATCTGCACGATTTATCTGCGGAATAACATGTCTCACCAGTCCCGTTATATTTTATTCGTGTCTTTCCGTCTGTCTTAATGTATATTTGTCAACAATCACACAGTTACTGGCATGGCTTGAAATACCAAATATGTACTCACTCTGACACTTCAAAGGCGTACATGTTAATAGCAGCAACCACATCAGAAAAGAGAACCTTCGAGGTTAATGTATGTCCGTGATAGATAACAGGATGTAGATCATCACCATCCCAACAGTCCACTAGATAATAAATGGACAACATAATTTAAATACTCTCTCTGTGTGTGTGTGTGTGTGTGTGTGTGTGTGTGTGTGTGTGTGTGTGTGTGTGTGTGTGTGTCTAAAACCAAAATACAGATAGAACCTCCCTTTTAATTTGTGACATATTTAATTTGTGTCATTATTTAAAGAAAGTTTTAAAAAGAAATGATGTACCTAATAATATTACCCCCCCCCCCCACATAGTTCATTTAACTACAGAACAATAAAATTGGCAGAACCAAATGAGAACATCTGAACAAAGCCAATTTTCCAGATCTTAAAGCAACATAATAGATGATCATATATATATATATATATATATATATATATATATTACTGGTAGTAACTACATACTTCATATGCTAAGGTATTTTATATTGAACAGAGGATGAATACTCTTTTATAATCAGTGATGATAATAATAATAATGGATCATGATGGCTGAGTGGTTAATGGTAATGAACTAGAAGCTGTGAAGATCTCAGTTCAAATCCACTGACCATCTACTGACTCGTTACACTCCCAGATGGGCATTTCCACTTTGAACTTTAAAGACCACATAAATCAGCATCTAATTGGATGATAACAAATTACAGCTGGAACTATGTGGCTATGAATGGCGGCTGGAAATGACAGCCCCCCCCCCCACTAAAGCTAGAGTCCAAACAAGGAGAGCTTTGTTCAAACAAGTTCGAGCCTCTTAGCCTTGGAGTATATATATAATGTGCCTGAGAGCCATTTTTTTTCAACTTAAGAAGAACACTCTATAAATATGCTAATCAGTAAAGGTGGAATAAATCTGTTACTCACACTCTACACAGCGACAACCCATTTTCAACGCCTTTATGTATGGTTCAACAGAGCTGGCACCTATCAGCTGATCTGATGTTAAATATCTATAATGAGAAAATGAAGTCACTAGAGTCTCCAGTCGACAAAACAACAACAACAACACACACACACACACGCACACCACCATCACCACCACCACACACACACCACCACCATTATCATCATCACAAAACTCACGTATTATGAGAAGAGTTGATGAAGTAGTGACTAAGTGGTTGTCTCATATCCTGGTAGATCTTACTGTGTTTCTCATTAAATATGTCACAAATTGGAGCATTGAACAACGAAAGGAAACCTGTAATGATATAATAAAAGAACATCATTTGCCGATGTTGATACCCACTAACCATTGAACAATCAATCATTTACTTCAGTGGAAAACTGAAGTATGTTTTATATGGCTATTAAAGTTCTTCACTAACAAGTCATTAGCAAAATCATTAACTTACATTTACCTTTAGTGGACAACTCGTGTGTCTGATGCATGCAATGTTAGTGTGTGTGTGTTTGTTTGTGTGTGTGTGTTATTACAGATCAGAATCATTATAATATCACCATTCTACTAAAGCTCTATTGGCTATCACAAGTAAACACTTGCAGCCATCGAAACTCCTACTGATCTCAGTCCATTTTATTATCTTTTAAATTTGATATTCATTTACTGATACACCAGATTATCACTAAGTGGCACATAAAAAAGTGTCCTGACAAAATCTAACACCTTTTTATAACAGCCTTATTAATTACTGGAGACAATATTACCAATTAGAACTACGAGTTGTCATTGGCGTCAAACAGTAAAAGTTCAGCTGTTATTATCCAATAGCTAATGAATTAAACTTGATTTATTTTATTTTATGTTAAACTTAGCCACCACTTATAAGCTGATGATGCACAAATATACCATCAACATTAAGCTACTGGTGGTAATTTGGCTCAGCGCTGTTTCTAGAATACAGTCATGGGTTATAGATGTTAAATTCTGGATGGAAACAAATATGCTCGAGTGGAACTGATTGTATAATCAGTCACCATTCTGCCATAATGCCTATGGCACATGTGTCAAATCCTGGTGTTATTTTCAATAATTCATTATCAATCCAAAGATACATAAATTATGTAGGACAGCCATTAACTCAGCAGGGACATCAGCTGGATTTGACAAAACTTAACAGAGACAGGGGGTCAAATACATTGTATTTAAATAGAAATGTGGTTAAGGTACTTTTCATTGGATCAAATACAGATACATTCAAATGTGAATGTATTTAAATACAAATACTTTTTAAATTATTTCAAATAAAATACAAATACATAAATGACTGGAAGAAATAAAATACAAATTATAATTGTTCAGACACCAATTTGCAAAGAAGAGAAGAGACTTCAAATAAGCCTCTGATATTGTGGCTTTTAACTTAACGTTGCTACTATAGTGCTCATTCTGAATTCTTGTTCTTCAGGCACACCACCGAGTCCCAAGAACAATTCATGTAGGTCAGAGTTATATGTTTTCATTTCCAATTAAAAAAAATTAAAAAAGATACTATATAAATATTTAACTTACATGAGTACATGAGTACACGAGTACTAAAATAGGTGAAGCCATGAATGCTGTTCACATTTGTTGTATGTTAGTTTATTTTCATATGAATGTATGCCACAAATTAGAAGCATATAGCTAACAGCAAGCATTTGTTCTAGGACAGCAGCAGTTTATTATCTTTAATTTTGCCTAATAATGCCGAGCACATTATTTTTCTCAACAATTCAGTATGTATATAATAAAGTAGGCATGTCAAAGGTATTTGTTTTCACTTCGGCATCAACAAAAGATCAGTACAAATTTTATCTGTACAGCCAAACTTGCCACATGCTCAAAATACCACCCCTCGATCAATAGTAATAATTTATACCAACCCGTAGATAAAATTTGATAATATTTTATTACCATTTGGAAAATTAACTATGACTTTTCTATGCCTAGAGTTTTAGTGGCACAATTACTATACGTTGATGCATCAATATGTCAATTATAAACACCTACTTGAGATCTGTAGCCCATTTCATAACATCCCTCCATACACTAAACCAACAATGCACATTTTCATGTGCCAACAAACATGGAAATGACAGACCCATAGGTAAACAACGTTAACAATATACAATTTCCAATGACTAAAAGCAGCACAAACAAAACACCAGCGAATTTCTACAGATTACGACGTTTACCTCCAAAGCGGTGAATCCTTTATAACTCGGTAATATGGAGATGCCACTTACCGTCAATACTCATCAAGTTCTTTTGAGTCAGTACAGGACATGGTTCATGGGTCTGTATTAGCTTTTCACATTGGTCATCGGATAGGTTAAGCTGAACAAATAAAAATACATTATGGTATATTATGATATATTATGTTTACTGCTGCTAATTTAACTCTGCTGCACCATTTAGGAAAAATTAAAGTGATCAGATCTCACAGGTCTTAGTTGTAAACAATAACAGATCATAATGAAGGATGACGAAGCATGAATTTACCTCTTGTTCCATAAGCAAAAACTCACTAAGTTCTTCACGATCCAAATACTGGCCTCCACAGTTATACCTGAAACATGAACAGGTACTGACTATGAAATAGTTTCAATTATGATGTAACATCACCAACACACACATACACACACACACACACACACAAAGAGAGACCAACAAAGTATCACTTACAGGTTAAATAACTGAGTCATTTCGGGCCTTGATGTTAGCAATTTATAGAAGATGACAAACTCATCAGAATTCAAAGTGTACTCTCCATGCTTGTCTCTCAACTGATCCCTATCTGCTCGCTGAATTAGAAGTCAAAGAGTTAGGATTCAAATTTGAAGACCCTCCGGTACAGCAGCCTTTAGCCAATGACTTTAATGACTGTATACCCAACAATAGATGATTATGAATAGCATTAATAATAAAATATGAACATAATCTCAGTTCAGCACATAATATATAATTTTCTTAACTTACACAACTTTCTACAGTTAAATTAATATAAATTCTAACTGGGAAAGTTCAGTTATCATTAATGTTTACAATCCAACCTCTGTTCATGCGTTTATTATTGTTCCCGATGATGACTGTCCGTTAAGTTTATGTTTTTATCATAATGAAGCTCAGCTCAAGTCTACTCACAGTGTATTAAAACGATCCTCACCATTAACCATTAAAAGGTCAATGAACCTTTTTCTATATTACATGCACACATTTTAACATTTCAGAAACTTAAACTAGTAAAATGTTGAAAAAGGAGTACAATGTTTATGATGAAGACATTCACCTAATGGATAAAATACACACATTGTGTACGTAAATAGACATACCAGTACATGTATATAAATAGGGGATATTACATATACATTTGGGATATTACATATACATTTGGGATATTACATATACATTTGGGATATTACATATACATTTGGGATATTTTATATACATTTAGGATATTATATATAAATTTGGGATATTTTATATACATTTGGGATATTAATTTATGTACAGATAGAACAGATATATTCACATCTCTAAATATTACATTTATAGGTTGAATTTATGAGCTAAACAAGTACAACACACACACACACACACACACACATACAGTATTATTTAAAAAAAATTATATAATGTAGAACTGACAATTGTCAATATTGATCATTTAAATAATCCCAAAGTTTCAAACTTTTAATGCTAATTGACATATTATGGGAAAATCGTAATAAATGTTTGGTACTTGTATTGTAACAAACAAATTATTAGTAGACCTGTTGAAAATTATTATTCCAGATGAGGTTACACAAATGTTTTTTATATACATACATAAACATGCATATACACACTTGCATGCACAAACACACACACACAAATAAACACGCACACAAACAAATGGATAAAATGTCAACACAAGTAAGATTTTCATACCCACATCTGTCAAAAGCCTGCACCACAATCCCCACATTGACCACTTACTTCAAAATGATCAGACAATTATAAAATGTTAAAAGTGAGAAAGTTTATCATTTATGAGTCTGTAAACATAGCAAAATCTAAAATAGATAGTACACCCATTTTGTTTTATCAGTACACTGTGCATTGGTCAAATAGCAACAGATCACATTTATGATTAATGTGCAGTAAGCATTAACAGATATTAGTGTATTTTTGGAACTCAATTCAATAATATCAGTGAGCCATTAATCAGTGTTTTATCAGAATGGTTTATCACGGTTTCTGATAGTACAAAGTGTAATCACTTTCTCTGTGATGTTTGATACCTCCTATTTTGCATCAGCCTAAACGTGGTGTGGTTCAAGTTGAGTGGTCACCTTTCATTATTTTTTCTTTGCCAAATTATTTATGTTATGTCTGCTTAAAATAAGCTAATTTAAATATAGCAATTTCTTGGAATATGCTAGTTCAATTAATAATATGAAAAGCAGATGAAAGTAATTTAGTAGCAAACTGAAGAAAAAAACTGGTGAAAGCTTAATCCAGAGAACAACATTACTGAAGCTGGAACAGAACATTAACAGTTTCCAAAAGAATCTCCATTAAAACTTTCCGAGTGGCAGCCACTCTGGATATAGTGTGTCTATCACAACTCACAATCATAGTTTTTCTGGCAGTCAACAGATGTCACCCTAGTTGAGACCAATATTTATTATAAAATGAAAATAAAAAAACTTTGTAACATAATCAAGTATCTCAGTCAGCTTGAAAACAGAAATATTCTTAAAGTAGAAGGCCTGATATATGGTAGAAATCATCCCATTAAGATTACCCATTCAAAGTGAAATAAACTGGAAAAGGAATCCAGCAACCTTAATATTTATATGAACAATCAAGGTTGATGATAAGAGTCAATTTATTAATTATTTATTATATGTGATATTTAAAGGAATGATTGCTGTTGGTACTTCTAAGTTCTACTATATATATATATATATATATATATAGAGAGAGAGAGAGAGAGAGAGAGAGAGAAAGAGAGAGGTGGGGGGGGTCTATGTGTATTTACTTTTGCATGATACATCTACCATGATTAGAGCAACGTTTGATAGACAAGATTCAAAATCAGTTTCTATAACATTTACGAATACATTCATCTTGATTCATAAAGAATTCAACTATATGAATCAGATTATCTGATAAATCAACTTAAACAATGGAAGGGGGAACCTCTGTAATTTAACTGGTAGGGCAGTTTATCACATATTTCTAGCACCCAGGTTCAATTCCCACCCTAGCTATGTCTGAAGGGTGTTTCTTCTTTTGCACACAAAAGGGGCATAAAAATAATTTCATAGTTCCACTTAGATAATACTTCATAATATTACTATGATTGGTTAAGTTGCAAGAGTGCTGTGGTTCAACACTGATCTGTCAATCAAATGATATATTTAAAATTGGAAGCCAATCAGAAGGGAGTATATTAATGATCAACAGTCTGGTGTGTTTGTATTATGTGCAACAGAATAAATTAACTTGGAAGGTTAAAGGGACAGTCCACCATCAGAAAATATTTCTTAAATATGTAATGCTTAGAACAGTAACCAAAAATTACACAATAATAATCACGAAATATACCTGATATCATAGATATAGGGAAATAATCCAAATTACTGGAGGGCCACCATTATGGCTGCACCGGAAGCCAGATTCGAAGGTGGGAAGGAAACAAAACTGAAATGCTCTGACATCACATGGGTGTTCTCTAGACTGACACAGATTATAGTTTCTCATGAGTGTTAATATCTGAGCCATTTTGAATCAAATTCCTCTTGTCAGGTTCCTTCTGGCTCAAACTGATATGGTTGTATGCCATTCATGACATAATTTTAACAAAATAATTGCGTTATGTTCTGGAATAATTCTTTGCTCACACTTGTTTACATGCTTTTGTACGGGCTCTACAGATTTCAGGCCAACCGGATGCATTCAAGCAACATCAGCATTCAGGAGCTTCCGGTCGCCGTCTAGCTTCAAAATGGCGGCACCTACAGGCCATTAAAAGTCAATTAATCAGATGCTTCATGTTACGTACAAAATACACTTTATAACTTATAAAGTTTATAAGGAATTTCACTAAATCTTTACCCATTTCAGGCTGTTTCGACTAAGTATACTGTAATATTTGTAAGTACATTTTGTTCAGAAATAATGCTTGGCTGATATGGCTTGTTTATATTGTTATAACTGGATCATAAAAACACTGATGTCAGACACTTGGATCACCCCATCTCTGCTTAGCTTTAAAATGGCGGCACTCGCAGTCAGTTCACCAGCACCTTGAAGTGGATTTTTAATATGTGGTTGATATCCATTTTGACATAATTCACAATTTATATGAACCTATTTCAGAATTTGTTTGTGTTAATCTTGAAAATTATAAGTGAACTGTTCATTTAAGACTATTTTCCAGCCACACCACTACAACATACTATTACTAGCACGTAAGTACTGACTGTGTTTGTCATCATGGGTCTGTACAAAACAAATCACACAAACACACCCGGAAATGAGCAGTTCTGTCGAAAACAAATCGGTGGCGTATTTATTTGGGCAGGTGTGCTAAATAGATGACCACAGCATATATGTTAGAAATATGAAACATGCTTAAAACTTTATAAAAAATTATGATAATAATACCCCCACTGTACCAGTATAAGAAATCCTGGATAAATATAATGTTTAGCTGTTTAGGATCCTGATTAGTGTACAAAATAGGTACAAAGTCAACTCTAGATCAACTAGCTTTCAGTTAAATGAAATTTCAGTTATTTAATGCACAGAAAAATAGTACAGTAACAAGCGATGATGCCTAGCGTGGTCCTTAACTAGTTGATACCCTGACCTTGACCAGCTGGCACATCATTTGGTTAATCCAGAGTTGACTGGATATGCAAAGATACGTAGGAAAAGAGGCATGCATAAATAAATAATTTTTTTCTTATGAGCAAACATCTATGCATTCATGCATGCATGCATTCACGCACACACATATGGACTGGCGAAACATTAACATGAAAAGTCTCTGCTCTAGTTTCTTTCGCCTGATGAATTGTCCAGAATTTATATTCACAATTCATACTGCCAACACACACACACACACACATACACACACACACACACACACACACGTGCATTATTGTTAATATTTAGCTAGACTACAACTTAACTATATTAAACAAAGATCCATTTGTTATTGTCTTACTTCAATCATCCCTGATACCTTCTCCTGTCAACAAAAACATGATTAGTTTAGGTTAATGAGTTAAGATATAATGAGGCTTAGAGTGAGAGTAAAATAACACAAACCAAAAGGTTAAAAGAGAATGATAAATATCTGTGTGCTTAAACAAAACTAAACTGAGAGGCCACTGTGTGTTTGTGTGTCTGTCTTTGTGTGTGTGTGTGCCTCTGTCTGTCTGTCCTGAGCATCTCTGTGTGTGTGTGTGTGCCTTTGTCTGTCTGTGTGAGCATCTGTGTGTGTGCGTGCCCCAGCCCATGCAGGCTTGTGTTCAGTGCCAACCAGCTGTCAACTATAAACTAACTATAAATATTGTACTATAAATATGGTTTAGCAACGTAATAAAAATGGAAACATAACACATAAAACAGACACACATGTGCGCACGCACAGGTTCACCTCAGAAAGTTTAGGCCCATCTGCGTCATGGATCATAAGCAGCAAAAAAACAAAACTCACATGAAAGCATTTCATGATGTATAATCTAATGTTTTACGTTCAACAGTGTTCTAAATCTAAAGGGTGTTTCCCGGGCAGGACATTAACGCTTGTCCGGGACCAGTGGTTTTGCATGCAGGACAAGTAGATCGTCCTAAGTACTTGCCCGACAGGACAAGTACACTGAAGCATATCGAAAACGACTGTTTATTCGTCATTTCTTGACATTTCAATTTAAGAGTCATTTTTCCCAGATCACCGTCCGGAAGTTTGCTAAAAGACTAAAACCAACTGTGCATGTTGAAGGTGTGAGCCAATCACAGCATGCTTTATCACTGTCTGCGGTTGTTTAGCCAGCGTAAAGTTGATCATGGTTGGCTCGTTAATGTCACCTGGTCACGGAAGTTTCAGTCCATGTGCTTGTGTTTACATCTGCTTTGCCTCCACGTGTTTGTGTTTCACAAATAAATATACAACAACAACAAAAACACCATTCTTTATTCAACGCTGCTAATAAATTGTAACTTCGCGTAATTCGGTGATATTGTGGAGGTTTGTTGGGACAATTAAAATTTCAGATGGGACAAGTAAAAATTTGCAGCAGTTGTCCTACAGGATAAGTGGATCTCAAGAGTAAGTGTCATGACCTGGTTTCACCTTCTACTGTCTGTCCTTATTTTTGAACTTTGCCCAGCCCAGTTGGCCTATGATGACAATAAGGTCATCTATAAAACAGAAACTTGGAAACTTGTTCTGATAACATTCAGTGTCTTTATGTCTAAAACCTGTTGTCTCCAGGATCTTTCATACTGTCATTCATTACCCTGGAATATTGCCTGGCTTAGTTAGCCCACAGTGAGTCAAATTCTAATCTAAGTTTGAAGGTTGTTCCATATTTCATTTTACTTCATTACCTTTGAGAAAAGCCTGTCCTGATTTAAAAGTCTATGTGAAGAGCACAGGAGGGACCATAAAACGAGATTTAAAAAGTGTTAAAGATATTGGAAGTTGGCTCATTTTGAAGCTGGTCAAGATACAGATAACGAAACGTAAAAGATGATCAGATTCTACTATCTTCTACCACCTCTTAAGACTGTGGAGTGAAGCCTACTATAGTGACAATTAAGGATCTTCTTCTGTGGTAATGATCTTGACTGGACCCGAGTCAGTCCGTTATCTCGCGATTTAGCATCGGGGAAGAGTGCTCATCCAAAACCATTTTTAAAGTTGTGAAACTCTGAAGTGTTAAATGCAAAAACTTTTGGGGAAGTCTTTGTTACATTCTACATACCACTGAAGGCAATAAATATTGGGAAACTGGCAAATAACATCCTTACAGCTCCTCACGTATAGAGATGGGAGTATTGTTTTGTTGCTCCTAAATTATCAGTGAATAGAAACACAACAGTGATACCATCAACCCGATCTGGAGTTCCCAGTTTGTTCCAGCTGAGGAGAACTGCAAAGATGTCTTCTTGCAAGTGACGGGTACACTCTGGTCATAACCTCTGACATTCATGGATAATGTGCATCAAGTTTAGAGAAAAGTTATGAGAGAGGTTAAAGGATTTGGGAAAATTTATGCCCATCACGCACACACAGAGACACAGACACACACAGACAGGGGACAAAACAATGTTTAAATAAAAACAATTAAATGAAATGATAACAAATCGTTTCATCACCCCCCCCCACCCTCACAAAGATCTAAAGAACTCACCTCAAAAGCTTGTTTTGCCGACTCATAACTGACAGCAATATTAAGATGTTTCAGCAGATTCAGGATTTCTTTCAGTGTCAACTGTTCATTGTGGTCTTTGTCAGCTTTCTTAAACAATTGGCGCATCCATCTGTACAGAAACTGTCAAGGACCAGTATCAATCAGGAGCAGACTAAGTCAGACAGACACAAGTTGTTTATAAAGCTTCTTTATAAAACACTATCATCACAAATGAAAAATGGTAAAAAGATGACAAAAAATGGGCTTTTAACAAGAGAGTCATCGATGTCAAAATGTACTGGGAAATAAATGAATTTATATTGTGGCTCTACATTGACGAGAACAACTTGATATAACATCAGTTCATTTCAATTGAACAAATAAATACCATCTCGGAATACAATAAAAATTATATTTAGGTTGATTGGGAGTTGTTTAGCCTCTCCATTGGATATACCTGGGACGGGTGTAGGACAGTTGCTCACCCGAACAGTTGCTCATCCGAACACTTGCTCACCAAGCAAATGAGAAAGTGGACATGAGAATAAATGCACATAATTATATTAATCAAATAAAATAATCTCTAAACTTTAATTCCCTAATAATTGGTAATATTCATCCCAATAATTATATAGGTAATAGGATACTAAGAAATATATTTTGAATTAAAAATCATTTTTATTTTTTTTTCTCATTAAAAATTCACTGGTGAGCAAGTGTCCACTTTTTCATTTGCTTGGTGAGCAAGTGTCCAGGTGAGCAACTGTCCGTACTCCACCTGGGACATATGGTGGGCATATGGCTGTCCCAGGAAAAGATATCTCACAAATATAGACACACCTGTGTAACAGGCCAAATTAACCCCTGTCCAGATTAAACCCAGATATAGTTTGGTCCAGGCCAAATTATACCCCAGGGGATAAACTGTCCTAGGCCAAACTAAACCAGGGGTGTAAAATAGCCTAGACCAGACCATACCCCTCCAGGCCAGAATATACCCATTTAAGGTGGTAGTCAATCTCAAACAGTGTCTCATTAATTAATGTGCATCAGCAAAGTCGTGAACTGTGACTTAATTTTAACAGTAAACTGGTTGAGTTTTCAATTTATTATCGAATTATTATAATATTTTTACTAATTAAAGCCTTTCTGGTTGATGTAATAAAGTCTGTGTTTGGAGTTTTAAGATTTAAGTCGGTTAGCTTTCTCACTTAACTTATCTGACAAAGCTGAACCCCCAATACAATGTTGAAAACGTAAGTAATTCTTGTGTATATCAATCAACACTACTGATATCATGGGGGTATAATGTGGCCCTTTAACCCCAGTTATAGTTCGGACCGGGGGTATACTATGGTCTATTACACATACAACCTGGAGACTTGCAGCACAGTGCTCTAACCACTGCACAATCAGAATGCCCTAAAATCACACTTGAGATAATAATCAATTTTCAGACCATTTCTTCCGGGGATCATCTGCTGTCACAATCCTGAAAGAGGGAGCCAGCATTGGCAGTTTTGTTTTTGTGAAACTGTTCATTTGGATGGCTGCTGTTTTCTAATTGTTTAAGCTGACAGTGATTGTGACACAAATCGATGGCCTACTGATATGTTCAGCTATTTTTTGTTTGTTTTTGTTTGTATAATGTTGTTGTCTAGGAGGGCGCCAGGCATCAATGGAATCTAGACCCGAGTGCATCCTTCTCGGTTCTGGCCATTTCAGTTTCTGGGTTTGTTTTTGCCCATCAAGAGAAGGCCTTTGATAGCCTCAACAGCTCTTCTGATCCAACTAAATACATCTTAGTTGCTGATAGGGTCCTCTTCTAGATGATGCGCAGGAGATTATGGTACCATCGCATCTTGGACATGTTTATTATATACAATAATATTATCATCAGCAAAAGATACACTTTCTGTTGTGTGACCAGGTCTGTCTGTGATAGTATTTTTAGGAGATGTCTCAGTGCGATGACCCAAGATTTACACGTCAACTCATCATCTGCTACTAGATCCAGAGTCTCATACTTCTCTCCGTGAATCAATGAGAAACACAGACTAGGCTGAAAGAAGAATGATCACATATTCAAAAACAATCACTACCGAACTACTTTTAACTAGTGTTAGTTAGTTTATAGGAATAGATGTATAAGTTCATATAAATTAGACATATCAATATATAATCTCATGGCCAGTGACACATAGCTTTGGATTGTACGATTCTTATTTTTGAAAGTCCAGCAAAGTTAAAATAAAATGGCCAGATTTTCCTTTATGGTAGATGACATCACGAAGTGTGGGGAATGAATTCAGACATCAACATCACAGAATAACAGATAATGAGTTGCCTTTTTGATCAAATGGAATTTTGGAGATTCACCCAACACACACACAATCCTTAATGTTCTAAGCTACCCATGAACCTGTAAGGTCCAGAAAATCCACTTTTCATAGGTGACAAATGTGTATGTCTGTGTCCTGCGTAACTGTGTTGTGTACGTGTTTAAGTCTTTTCATCATAAGCATTGTACTTGTGTGTTATTCTCCTTTTTCAACATTATACTAGTTTACGTCACTTACTCACTCACTCCTCACTCACTCACTCACTCATTCCTTATAGATTTCGAAATCAGATCTGGCCCACTATGTCTTCCTAAACCTCCCACGAGACAACTAAAAAGTGGTGACACTAAATGAACATATGGTGTTGATGTACCATTAGGCCTTACTCACTTAGTAGCTCCCTCACTCATTTCACCTCATCATAATATCTTACCTCAAGCTTAAAGTGTTTCTCGGCCTTTGAGAACAGATCAGTATTAGGACCTTCCCTCACTTCACGAATATCTGTTAGTGGTACTGTAATACATAAACAATATATATATATATATATATATATATATATATATATATGGAAAGTTAACATCAACGTACACTAAACAGTGATGAAAAGATTACTTTCCTTTATGTAGTTAAGGCTAATCAAGACATTCATCTTTTGGCAGGTTTAGTCTTCACTAGTCTTTATAGTTACACAATTTACAGATATGAGTCACACTAGGATAGTTGTGTCAAACTTTAAAGATGTGGATTGTTTACTTTTGCTCATTTTCAGATTATAAATCCCAAATACTGAAATCGTAATAATGATAATAATTACAAAACTTCTATTGCGCCAATATCGTCAAAAAGAACCGAGTTCAGTGGCGCACCTAGTACAGGGGTCACCTAGTACAGGGGGTCGGGCAAACTCATAGTCCGGGTACGATGCAACACCGACTAACATCAACTTCAATTCAATACAAATGCAAGCAACATAAACACAGGGCTACATCAAAAGCACTCATACCAATACGTGAGAAGATAACCTGATGTGAATGATACCATTATGACGGGGGGGGGGTTCAAAAGTACTTTTAGCTTTTCTGGTGTGACCTTTCTACTGACCATCCCGAGATATAATGTGACCAATCAAAACAGTTGATGTCACTCAAAACAAACTGTGAATGAACTAGAACTTCTAACTCCATGTTAATGGGTGTCGAAGACCACTTGTACACTTCAGTAAAATACATTTATTTATTTTACAGTAGAATTCCTCTTTAAAATCACACCTTAACACTAAAATAAAAATGTCTGTTACTAATAGACAGACCAGAGAACTCATCAACCACATAATTGGTCAGAGCAATTTGGAGAAAATTTTGAATTTGTATTATTAATTATGGTCATGATGGGGAAATGGCTATCCTAGGAAAAGGTACATTTACTGATTTCTGCTACATTTTTTCATTGTCAGTTCTGTGTCTTTAACAGAATTATTTCATGCTTACAGGAAAATATAGTACAATGACTGAGTGCCTTGTTTAACCTCACTATAAGTCAGACATGGGGTCAATTCCAATTCCACTCAATTCCATTTGGTCAATTCCAATTCCACATAAAATTTATCAATTCCAAAGTTATCAATTCCATTTTTTACCTACTACTTTTTATCCTGAGTAGGTACTCTGAATACCTTCTCCAAGTACCTACTCTGACTAGTTTATATTCCAAGTAGGATTGTCATGGAATAAATATTTCTGAATTAGATGGTAAATTAATTTGTGGATTTATTATTTTTGTGGCAAACTTCAATTCCAAATTTATCAAATCCAATTCCATTTTTTTTTAAACTAAGTCCCATCAATACCAATTCTGGAACTGAATTGATCCCATGCCTGCTATAAGTCTGAGGGATTACTTGCTGGTGAAATGAGATGATCAGGATGAACCATTTTATTTAAGATGAAAATGTACCACAACAAAGGAAACAGTGGGATTTAATTCCGGATCTGAAGACTTGCAGCACAGTAAGCTACCAATCACAGATGTGTACTGCTAGTGCTAGATATTGAACAATCGTCAACCTAGATGTGAAATATTGAACGTTACAATTTATATGGAGACATCTGACCCGTCTGTTCTTCAACTTCAACTTATTGACCTTATGTCTGATATTGGTAAGATGTGTATCATATTTAAAAGCATAGTCTTATTGAGAGAAAATGAGCAAGATATATAATGATGTCCACGGAAATGAGAAATCTAATAAAGTGGGTGACAACACAAGGACTAGGAAGGAATTCTAAAACTGCAAAATTTACTTTCATTTAGATATCTGACCATTTCAGATGGAGCATTTTCCCCCATGTAACAACAAATGTCTCGTTCAAAGTCTTAAACTGATTTTCATTTGCATTTATCACCCTTTCAAACAATAAGGCATAACTTCTTTAGACAAGACTAACTTATCTGAATGTTCAGCACCAGTGAATTTGAATGTTGAAAATTCACCATTGCTGAAATTTTAAATATTTTAAACATGAACTCAACTGTTGGGTGTACGTAGCTAACTTCTCTTACAATTCTTTCCATTTTAGACTGTTATCCATCATAAACGATGTGCTGTAAATGACAAAGACTATTTGTTTGGTCTCAAGATAGCTGTTTTGGATACAGAAAATTCCCTATCACAAACATCACAGGCTGGAAGATTGGCTGACCTAACAAACACCGAGTGAGTGCGCTACAGATGGTCTAACATGAGTACACCGTTTGACCAAAGAGCTATGTATCCAACCATCAGCATAAGATAGGAGTGAATGATAAATTGACAACAGGAAGAAGAACGAGTTTAGAAAACCACAAGACCTAAAAAGTGATGCAATCTAAATGATTTGTCAACTGAGTTATTTCTTATGATCACATTATGAGAAAATAAACTCAGGGCTAGAAAAATCGGTAGCCCTGATGCCCGGGACGTATGGAATTTGTTTTTGGACTAGTGAGTAGTCTAAAACATTAGCCCGGCGGGGCTAACAGCATTTTGATGCAAGATATGTGGTAGTCTCAAGTTCTTTTTCGTAGAATGATTTTCCACTGTTTTGGAGCTCTTCACAGTGCAAAAGTATCACAGTTTAAAACAACTATGCCGATACCTCACTAACGGTCGCTAAAAAGCACTGTTCCCAGTTGAGGCTGGATTTTGGTCCAATTTTCAGCAGAAAATGGGTCATCATAAATGACAAATGTTTATCAGCTGCTAGTTTCCAGATCTGAAATAATGCTAAAATCTACTGCTGTAACCATTTCAGATGTCATATTTATAAATATTTACTCAATATAAGAACCATGCTTGAAGAATGGGAGAGATTTTGGTGAGCTGGTGATCTTGACTGGTAAACAGCCATTTGCATTATGATGGTCAGGTGACTCAAATACTCTCTCCTGATTGGCTAGTTGTCTTTGTTTACAGTAAATAAAGCACATGGTCTTGATTATAAGGTCGATTTATGTCCCTTTCCTGTTTATTCATTTGATCACTGTTTCTTCCATTTTATGTTAATATTATGATATAAATATGGATTCCATATATTGTATTAACTGTTTTTATACTTTGATGAATGAATTATATGCAGTTTTTGGTAACTTAATTGTGTTTCTTCCTTGATGTATGAATTATTAATCTTTGTTTGATATTTTGTGATTTACTTTATATTTAAACAACAGTGAGCTTCCCTTATCACCTCTGCAGCCACAAGAAGAAAATTCCTGGTCAGACTGTGGACATAACCAATAATTTATTACTGGATAAACTATGAACTGCTGATTATTATATACTTATAATGTGTTAGAGTGTGGATCAATAAAACCACAAACACATAATTATTGTCTTTATTGCCTCCATGTCTCTTTTTGGTAGTGCGTTGGACCACAGATCACTACCACCTGAGTTCAAATCTCGGCATGGGCATAGCTGATTTTCATCTTTGACTTCGCTTCATTACCTTGGGAAGTCCTCAACCCATTTAGCCAACCATGTGCACAAAAGTGGCCGTAAAACATCAATTATGCACAAATTTACATTCTGATGTTCTCCGTCAATTCCAGCAAAGTTTTGTTCTGACTAGTAAAAAAATATGGTTTCAATAGCTAGTAAATTTTTGTTGGGCTAGTAAGAAATTTGTTGGGCTAGTGGATTTAAATTTTACTAGTCCAGGGGCTAGTGGGATGTAGAAATATTTTTCTGGCCCTGAAATAAAGAAAGCAACATTGAGAAGTGGACTGAAATTGTAAGTAAAGTCCCCTTTGAGCTTATAATTCAAACCAATTAAGTCATACCATGAAAACATGTCGATATATGGATCATAATACAAGCTAATAATGAAAACATCAAATGTTATTAGAGACCAACGAAACAGAGATTGAGTAACCTATTTATCTTTGATTTTTAGTTGTCTGTAAATGTTTAATAACCAACATGGACAACTATTTGACCAAGGCAAGAGCTTTTCAGACCTTTAGTATAGTAACCTGGAAATAGTTGTTTCAGGCTACAGCATATTAACTAGATCTATTAATGGGCACAAATTTAAAGCATACATATGGGGTGCAGCTAGGCATTAAATTAGAGAAATTGAGAAATTAGAGAATTGTTGCCAAAAACGAAGTTGGCCATTTATCTGTCTTTTTTGGTGAAACTATGATGTCAGACTTTCACCATTTTATTTCATGTGATTCAGTATCCAGTATCCGACCAACGGTCTAGTTTGAAAATGGTTTCAGCACGGTTAAAAAAGCTATGCCTACTTACTTTTTACATAGTTATTCCTCCTGAAGGTAATTTTGTGTGACCAGTACCGCAGTGACATACAGTCTTTTTCCACTTCATAAAGACGACTATATTGTCTATACTGATGTCGTACTTTGCGTATTTTTCTCAAATAGCTGCCTCTCTGTACATACTCCAGTGCTTCAGCAGCTAGAAGGACAAACACATATACACTTATATATATATATATATATATATATATATACATATATTGATTTATTTATCGTAAAAGAGTAATAAAAATATAACAATTTATGTTAATCTACTTCTGAAAGCAACCAAAATAAAGATACTTTCATATTAAAATTCTAAGTACATTTAAAATGTCAGTTCAGAAAATTTGGGCCCAATTAATAAAAGTTTAAATCATACACATAAATAAGTAAATTTGGCTGTGTAGACCTAACATTGGTACATACCAGTATTAGAATGAGATTTCAGGAATGATCATACACAGTTAAGAAGAGACTACTACTACTACACAGACTAACAGGAGTTACCATCCAGTGATGGCTTCTCTGACACTAATTTCATGATGACTGCATGCTGTTGGATTAAACAGGGGGATGGTCAAAGAGAAGCCAAAACTAATCATCTAACATAAACAGTTATCAGTGTTTCTCAATAACTCTCAATAATTTGAATATTTACATCAACAACCATACAGAATACTGAAATAGGTCCAAGAAGTGTGAAGTCTGAGGATTTGGGCCTTCGGCATACCATCAGGTACATCTATAAGCTATATTAGTATATAGCAATAAACATAATACAGATATTCCAAAGGTACGATCGTGTTCATGCCATCTTTCCATTTCGTTGATTAAAGTAGAAATATCTTTTCAAGATGATGGGATACAATGTCATCACCTCATAATCAACCATGAATAAAAAAGATGGCAAGAAAATCATCAGTGCAGTCTGTACTTTGCAAACCTTTAGTTCAGATCTTATTCAGATATATATCACTCATGATATATATATATATATATATATATATATAATTCCAATTTAGTTTTTTAATTCCTCAGCCAAAATCTCAACCAAACTAAGGACAGGATTTACTGGTTTAACACTGAAGTTTGATCAGAAAGGTGTGCAGATCATTATAGATCTGCAATAAATATTTACAAGGATCCTGAACATCCACACAGACAAAGGATAGAGACATCTAGGATTTTATTACTTCATGAAAGTCATTAGTATTGCTTCATGTACACTGAACATAAATACAAATGATATTACATTCTGATTGTTTAAACATATAGTGAATGTTGAATATCCATGTATATATATATATATATATATATATATATATATTAAGTGAAATGTACAAATTCATGATAACAGAACACAAATCAGTGAAAGATCAGAACATTTGACACATAACTCATAAGTATATGTCAGCTTTCTAAAACAAATAAATAACTAAAACTTATAAACAAATAAATGAACACGGACACATGGTAATTAGCCATTATGTCACATGGTTCTAATGTAACATAGTTTAAAGAGATGTCACTGTACAACATTGCAGACTTGACAGAGCTTATAACATCTGCTGACAGCTCTCAGATGCCATACATCATCAGTTGTATAAAGTAACCCGACATTTCCGTTATGTCCTCATGCCCAGCGGAAACACACAAAAACGAACTCCCACTTAAACAATGAGAGGACAAAACAAACAAAATGATGAAAGTCGTTAAAACTGAGAGCCCAGGTGTAACTGTCACTGAGGGACCTCATTACAACAGCTAATATCAGGGGTGAGAATAGAAAGCTGAAAAAATAAGGCAACTAAAGTGAGGGATGAACGTACCAAGCTATTATTAGCCAGGATGTGGGTCGTGCTGTAAGCCCCCAATAAAATTTAGAATTTTGAGCCATCTGTACGCATTCTGAGATTACATTTAAGGGAAGAAATTTCTTTTCTGATCACCCTATTCCAAGTTCATGTACTATTACAGTGCTCATATTGAATGATTTTGTATTTGAAGTTAGTTGTGTTTCTCATTACTGGATGCGAGACTTGTGAGACTGATGTAGAGGTGAAGGGACACAAAATCAATATCACACAAAGTGTAATTTAATTTCTCAGTTATCGCAGTCTATGTTTTTATATAATAATTCACTAAAATATTCATTGATTAGAGAATATTGCTAATGTACTTTAATGTAACTTTGTAAGGCTATCAATTCTCTTCACTCCACTGAGACACACATATTTATAAATTATTTATATTAATGCCAGTACTGATGCCAGTTGGGCAATATTAACAACATTTTGTTGACATTAATTTATCTGTTAATTTTATCTGTTAATTTAACTAAAATATTAAAAATGATTACGGAAATACATTTCTTGTGAAATATGCGTCATTAAGACATCTAAGCTAACCAGGGTTGTTCTCCATTTGATGGTTTCTAATAATGGCGGATTTGACATCTTAGCACAACGAGATAACTTGCATCATGGCAGCATATCATGAATTTCTGAAGCTGAGACTTTCTCCAAAATGACCAACTATAGATTTAAACCTTGTTCTCTTTGTTTAGAAGATATGATTTCTAGTCCAACAGCTAATGAGAGGATCCATTTGAAATATACTTGGATTGGTGTTTTGCTCACAAATCTGAGCTGTCAAATGTGCCAAAATAAAACGCTGTTTCGTGATTTGTGGTGAAAATTTCTAAGGCATCCCATCCCCCTTGTATATTTCTCAACGAATTCATACTGATAACAGGAATGTTCTTGGAACTATCAAAAATGTGGCAAACAGCAGGCCATTTTCACCCCTATAAAATGCATTAAGTAAATGAGTTTCTCTATTATGGGCTCCAGCTGACAAATACAACTCTTCTCACAATAAAATCAGTGTATATGAGAGCCCAGTGTGCAGTCATTTATACACAAACATCTATGCTAAATGAGAATTACGGTGTTGTAAGACAAGTGCCTAAAAAATACAAGGATTAGTTTGCCTTCATGCTTGTTCACTGTCTTTGCTGTCATTCACTGATATGTACAAGCCAAAAATCGACTTATAACTTTAAGAAGTTAAGAATGATAATCCAGAAACCATTCTCTTCTCTAATTTATGTAATTGTGGTTTGGTTCTTTTCTTAAATGTCACACCACTCTCCCCTAAACAATAGAACTTTATCAAATAGCAAGAGCACTATCGACAATAACAATGCAATATATACATATATATATATATATATATATCATTTGTACAGTGCATCACAACAAAAAAATACATTTAATGCCAGAAACAATATAAAATAAACTGTCCTTTTATTACAAAAATTCAGATCTAAGATATTTCTCCAAATTAAATTTTCGAAACTTACTATTCTACTTTGTATGAGTATTAGTTTTCACAAGCACACACACAAATCTATCTATATGTTTCATGCAAACTGATAAGGATGGCCTGAAGTGAAAAACATATTTCTGGAATATGATCAAATATTACTAATTTAATTCTTATATTTATACGTGAACAAGAGAACATTAATATACCAGTACCTGTAATTTCATGGAATTGATCCATATAGCAAACTAACTATTAATAAATAGCACCACATTGATAATCTTAATTAACTCAAACCAGATCTGATCCTGATTGCTTTGAATGAAAACTAACCAATTAAAATTAATGTTTTTTTAAAAATGATATGAATAAGCAGGATGACAAAGTTATGGGGGAGTATCAGAGCACTTTTGGACGTTCATAAATGGGCTTGAAGTTTAGCTATACTGAGACATTTTTGGTACACACTAACAAACGGTTGAATAACGAGACAAAATGCAATATAAACAGAAACTGGGAAAGAAGTCATTCACACATTCAATTCCAAAACAGATTGTACCAAAATAGCTGCTGAATCTTCCAGTTGGGTTGCCAAAATGGAAATCAAGAAGAAATTATGCACCATGCAAGTGATCATGGGGTATACTACATGGAAATCATCAGAGAATACATGCAAATCATCACCCAGTACATGCAATTCATCACTCAGTAAATATGCAAATGCTGGTCATCATCCAGTTGGGCTCGTCTCTCTTACTTGGTTTGGAGCTGGATTTGTTCTTCTCGTCTGACTTTATGGTATCTTCCATCACTTAATGTTGCATTAAATAAGAGAAAAACATGTAGATGCATTAACATGAATAGACAGAGAGCAGACAGACAGACAGACTGATAGCAAGCACTGACTTCAAGTTAAATGGCGGGAAGTATGACCGGCTCTCGATGTAATCTGAGTAATGGCTCCGGAATATTTCTTGAATAGTTCAGCTATCAGATACTTTACACCAGTGAAAGTGATCTATTTCGTACTTTACATAATAGATCTATAAATTTATTTTATATTTATTAGATCTAGTTACTAGTATAGTAGTAATGAACTGATTATATTTAGTTGTTTTGTATTTCTCGCGTTTTATTTTTAATCCATCATTTGACGCCATATAGATATATATTATCACCACACCAGTGTTTACGCTAATTAAGTTTATTTTAAACAACAGACAATTAAAAAATTCATATATTCTATGTCTATAATATAGGAACTAAACATCAAGAAGTACTAGCCCCATATGCCGCACCACTTAATAAATATAGATTGTCTTCATTGTTAGTGTGGTTTTATCATGTGTCGTCGAATAAATGACTGTGTCAAGTGGTGTCTCATTCACCGTGACACAAACGTTACAACAGAGCAGTACTACCAAGCAAGTAATGAAGAGATACCGCTCTCATGGATGTGTAATGAATGACCAGACGTTATCGGATGCAGATGCATCGCTACCGGTCGCCGAATCTACCCTCCTTCCCGCTGAGCACATCACTCCAATGTTCACAAACATCATTGTCGTCCACGCACCCACCACACCAATGCATACGCTACTTCGCGACCTACTTAACTATATTATACATACGGACTACCTGGATCTAGAGCATTGTGAAGGATGACACCGTCGGCTCAACCACAAAGTTCGTCGCCACAACCTGCCCTTCTACCAACTGATCGCTGTCATGCACGCAGAAGCGACCATGAACGACATTCAAGCACAGTTCATCGCTGACGACAAAACTAGACGCAACCAGCGCAAAAAGACAACGTCTGATCAGGGAAGTATCGCGACAGCTTGGGATGCATTCAAAGATGGAGACACCACTCGAAAACAAATACTAAGAACCGTTAGCTCAATTTATACCTGTGTGTTGGTATTTATATGATCACTGCATCAAGTAAATGTTTTTAATCTGATTGCATGCTTTATTTAGATTTTTTATTTGCTTTTAATCAAAGCTTTTAATACTGTTGGGGCTAGTTAATTTTCTCACAAACTCTTCTACATTACAAAAATCTTATTACTTTTGCAATTAGGTCTCTGACAAACTCGTCTACATACAATATATATATATATATATATTGAAAATTACCAACTGAGTTTTGTATCTGGAGGGATAAGTGTTCGTGTAGCTGTTATCTACCAATTACACCCAACTAAGAAAAATGGCCTGAAAGCTGCAGATTTCTTCAAGGAATGTTTGGAATTTGTGGACTCTTTGGCTACCAACAGTGGCCATCTGTTGATCTTAGGTGATTTCAATATACATTGGGATTGCCAGACGAATGCAGATACCAAACAACTGGATGATATTCTGAGATCTGCCAATATCAGGCACCATGTGGAAGAACACACAGACGTGGTCACATCTTAGAAGATGTCATTTCCTGTGATAATGACAATTTGATTAAGGGTGTTTCAGCTAAAGTTGTTTCATACAGGAAATATAAATTGATTGACAAGGATGCTTTTCTTGCTGATCTGTGGGTTCTCTGGTACTGGATCCACCGGATGATGTTGATTATCTAATGGATCTCTATAATAGTACATTAAGGGACCTTGTAGATGAGCATGCACCTTTAAGAACAAAGGAAATGCCAAGAAGAGCACTGCTTCCATGGTACAATAAGGACATAGGAGCTACAAAGTGACACAGGATATTGTGAGCAGCTGTGGATCAGGACCACTTTGTGGGTTAATTATGAAATGTTCAAAGTCAGTAAAATTCAAGTTAAAAATACCCTTTCCTCTGCCAAATCAGAATATTATGATAAAAAGATCAAAGGGTGCTTTATTAAATATACTTTATTATTATTATTATGGACAGAGAGCGTACTGCTTAATCTTAAAACAGCAAAGTGGTGCAGCGCACAATCTTCACTGGTTGTTGTGATTCTTAGTTGATAATATATGTCAATATTTCAACGTCAAGGGTTAAGCAAAACTCACTCTTCTCAACCAAAAACACTATGCTCATTTACATCATACCCGTGTACAATGTACACATTAACCTATCATGCGACTGCAGCCTGTGGGCAAACACTAGATGAATCTGACTGAGGCTCTAACACAATGAATGGGACACAGTGGTTGAAGCACTTTACTTGCCAACTCTGTCCACTGATCTACACCTCCAGTCAAAGAGGTTGCGACACACAGTTTCACAACATTTGTCCCAACATCACATCCATGGTAAACTCTATCAATATATCAGTATATGGGGTAACTATACAAAACTGAAAACATTGCAAAAACCATCTATTGTTGACTGATGAGGTATCTAGACTTGTCTTAGAAATATTACAGTGTGAGAAGTCAAAGAACTATTATTGTCAGAGTTCCATCTTAGAACAGTTATATATACCCGGTAGTAAATATACTGGGTGATAATTTGCATATAGCTGATGGTGGTACTGATGTTCATTGTAGCAAACATCACGATAACTGATATTATCATTACACTTCACCTTAGATTTCATAGACCAGTTGTTAAAGTTCTCTCCTATAGTGATAGTCAACCCAGTTCAGTTGCGTTTTTCAGCCTCGGACGCTGGTCACACGTGGGATGACTGGCTGAGCAAACAAATCCCACAAACAGAAACATGAGATAGAATAAAACCCCACAAACTAAATATTACATCACTGCGACATCTGAATGCGCTTGTTTTTTTGTTTTTTTTAACGGAGTACAAATGAAATAAATCTGGACAACAATGCATCCTACAATTCACAGTTCATTATCATCGTGTGACATATTATGACAAATGCTTGATGACGTCCAACAATATTGAACTATTGTTGCCAATAAAAAGTGTTAAAGCATGAAGAGAACAGAACGCACTGACACACTGTTGGACATTTCATAGGGAATGATGGTGCGCCTCTATGGCTTAACTGGTAGCACAGTTCTGTAGCACCTCGGTTCAAACCCCAGACAGGCTATATCGGAAGGATGTACTGTGTTTCATCTTTCACTTCACCTCATTACCTTTCGAGGTCACTCGGCCCATTTAGCCTACCATGTCCACAAAAGTGGCCATAAAACATCAACATAGGGAATGATGTGAGGAGGATGTTGAGGGGAGATAGGACATTTCCTAAAACAAATTGTTTAGATCCATTCCTGCAGCTCCTAACAGGTCAATTGTTGCATTACAGATAAAACAATATGAACTTATTTCTCTAAAATGTGAAAACAGATATAAAGATAAATTGTTTCTTCTACATTTAGTATATATACATTATATATGTTACAGCTAATCTGTATAATCAGGTAATATGTATATTACCTTGATAATTTTAAAAGGTAATGTGTATTAAATCTCTATTTCAGGTAATATACATATTACCTGATAATACAGATTAACTGTAACATATATAGTGATAGAACTGGTGGCCAGTCTTAACCGTGTGATTATAACAAACTACATCATGAAAGGTCCATCTGTTATTGTACAAGTAATCCTTTAATGTCTGGTTGACATTTTATTCTTATTGTTAATATCATCTACCTTAAGCTGGCTTTAGCCATCACAGGAGTCCCTTTCATAAATATGGAAAATCAGGGCCCACATTGTTCACAACTTTCCACTTATAATGCACTATCAGCTTAGAAATACTATAAAACCATACAGGAATGAAAACAAAAGATATATATATATATATATATATATATATATATAAGTGCTGTTAAAACCGATTTCTGTAATACCAGATCACTGTCATTGTGACAATTATAAGAGAAACAGTTAAACTAATGACAGTTCAGCAGACTTACCGTGTAACATTAAACAGCTGGTATTATAGGATAACAACTGCCAGTAACAGCTGCGCTTGTCATAACAAATGGCTCGAACAAGACCAGACACAAATATAACAACTGTGTTACTATAAATGACAAGCCACAAAAGCAGTGTCAGATCAGCTTCTACCAAGCTGTTGTATTTGAGATGTGTGTGTGTGTGTGTGTGTGTATATATATATCATTGTGGTGGATGCCATCACGGCCATCCATAATTCATCATAGGTATCCACTCATTAAGCTAACTAAGGAGTCTTCTGTGTGTGTGTGTGCGCGCGCGCGCTCGTGTGTATGTGTGAAAGAGAGAAAGGACATGGCATTTTCACTGATGCAGCCAGCAGGAGGACATTAATGCCTTACACACAACATCCGCTCAACGTGTACACAAATTAAGTCTGATCAGCGCCCACTAGCGTAGAAAATGTCATTTATTCCCTATCCATAATACAGGCATCACCGTGTAATGTTCCCCGTTTGTTATCTACGGTGCAAGTCATTGGATAAATTAATCATATTTTTTCTGGTCCATTCGCAAAAACATAAATACAGGGCAATGATCAAACCTCCCACAAGCAAAAAGCCGTTACTTATCTTCCACTAATCACTACTGCTAATACTACTAATACAATGTGTACATTAATAATATTACTACTAGTACTATTAGTATCTTTGGTTTTACTAAAGGACAAATACTATTACTAACACTCAAACCACGGTTAATGTTGCCCAACTTTCGACGACATACGAGAGTAAAACGGGCGTGTGTATTTATTCATGCATGTGTATGTGTGTATATTAAACAATTGTGTAACCTCATCTGTGTGTGTGTGTGTGTGTGTGTGATAAATGTCAAGAAATACATGGACTACAGGTTTTATTACTCGGAAAACGAAAAGTTTTCCTGACATACTACCGAACAATCTCCAAAGCCTAACGTTACCTGATGTAAGCTAACTTGAGGACACGTTATATTACTGTATAAACACTGACTAAATATAACAAAATGACTTTAACTGACACATGACAACAATATTATGACCGGACTTTAGCTTAACAAACACTAATGGAATAGACTACTTTTATCAATCATCCATTTTCATAAACATGAATGAGTGAGTGAGTGGGTGGGTAGGTAGGTAGGTGGGTGAACCGAGCGACATCCAAACGTAATGAGGCGACGTGAGTTGAGTTCAATACTGGGACGTATAGTGGCAACTCTCTGGGGAAACAAATCCCACAAACACGGGTAGGGCTTAGATTCAAACCTATAACACGGAGGTTTGCACCAGCGTACTCCAACCACTGCACCATTAAAGTGCCCAGTGAGACGAAGTAAAAAAAAAATAGAAACACCATTCTTCTATCGTAGCCAGGCTGGAGCATCAACTGAGGTGCTAGAGATTATAATGTGGCCCGGAGTCAGTGAGCACGTCACATTAACACGAAACGTTCACCTAATGGGACCTGAGCTTAGTGACTTCTTAGAACAAGTAGAATGAAACAACAGCCAAATCTAGGTCAAGGAACTCACTTAGTTTAGACATTTATCAAAAGAAATATCAAACAATTAGAATTAGACAGATGACAATAAATGACAATATTTGTTTATAACACGGTGTTACTACCTCGACCAATGAATTAATTCAAAGTTAAGTCTGTCATCTGGTCTAACATCTGCGAAGGAAGGCACGATACGAGGTTTAAACAGCTCAAAACAAAAATATGTCAAATATGATAATTCCTCTATCGGGTAAAAAAATAAAGAGCATGACTAATCAGCCACTGTTATAGAAACCCTCAAATGATGGTATCTGAGGAGAGATGATGAAACACTAACTATTATAAATATAACAACAACTGTACAAAACATACGCGTCATATAACAATAGTCTATTGTCAACTGTATCAAAAATATGTATGGTATAAAAGGTCATTAGCTGACCTCCAGAAAGTAGTACAAGACCACCGATGATCAACTGCAAACCAGTTGCTCTCTCTGACCTGCACTATTGTGAGCTATACTCCTCTCACAAACCATCTCACATAGCACTAATTATCAGTCCATCAGATAATTACTTTAATGTTGTTTCAATAACTGAAACAACAATTCAATCATCAATCAACATTAAATAATGGTGATAGAGAACTGGTGAAACGGTTTCAGCCCATTTACGGCGTTCAGTTTATCTCCATCTGTCTCTAAAACTGCATCAGTCTTAGAAATCATGGTGCAGGGAAATAAAACATTTTTATTCAGCAAAAAACGATTTAATGTTGTACTGTGAGTGTGACTATGAGCCGTTGTGGGGATTATCTAGATTACATCTGAAAGTCTTTACTTTATAAAAACCCTCCTCACCGAATCAGACCATAATGTCATGGCTTTTATAACGGACAGTCACTGTATATAACAACAATGGTTCCTATAGTATATGGACATCATGTGGCAACAACTATTGTTATTTGTGTTTTTTTATTAAATGGATAACGCCTTGCAATTAAGCTGGTACTAATCGCACCAAAATATACGGGTTTAACTATGTATATTATATATATCTGGGGTCTGAACCCAGGAGATACAGGTCTGTGACCAACTATGTCTTCTGTAAGGCCATGGAGACAATCCACCTGTTTACAATAAGCTGTAGCTAGTGTAATTATTAATATTCAGCTAATCGTCCATTTTATTTCAGCTTTTTTTACCTGACCATTTTGTGTAAGTACACTTCTACACTTTGTGTTGTTTACTTCTGACCACTAACACTATAATAAAAAATACAGCGCCTGATTTATTAAGTCTGTTCATTGGTTTACCCTCGGTGCTGGTTACATCTGGGACATCATGGCCGTCAGGTGAGTCCCTGAGGAAGCATCCCACAAATACAAGTATGAGCCAGATTTGAACCCGGGCACAACCTGGAGTTTTATAGAACAATGCACTAAACGCTGCACACATCTGACTTATTAAAGAGCACTGATGACATGATGGTGTGTGCTCTCTCTCTATCTCTCTCTCTCCACACACACACACACACACACACAATATATATATATATATATATATATATATATATACATGCGCATACAGACACAAAATCAAAGCACACTGTAAGTCTTAAAATTGACAATTTGTTTTCTTCTAAGACCTACAAAAATACATTGAATAATCTAACCTGTCAGATCCTGAAGATGTAATTACTGAAAAACGAAGACACACTGTAGCTGATTCCATAATCACATAACAAAATCAACTGATCGATCATTTCAGTACAAAAACAGATCACACCTACCACCCTCCGTTTTCATCTTTTGCTGAATAAGCTTGTGAAGCATAACTCACACTCACAGTACAGACAGATGATATGGCGAGTGACACCGACGACGTATCCCAAGGCACAGCCCAGAACTGAACAGAATTCAGTTTCCTTATATCAAACCTAGTATGACAAAGCTGGCTAATCGCATCACATGTAAATCTACACCATTTAATATTATACAGTAGACCATCCCCTCACCTTGTATACGCTAGATTAGATAGGACTGGGCCAATACAGATAAATAGGGCACAAACTAGTATTTGCTTATCAGATAATTGTGATGACTAAGTCAGTAAGTGTTGAGAAAGAGAAGTACACGTACTATTATCATTGATGTTATTGACACACCTGTAAATATTACGTGAGTACACAGTATGTATTACAATATTAACATAAAACTTGTGTAATATTATCAAATTCAGATCCTTTATATATTTTGCAAGCCAACAACATCTGAAAGCTAAGGAACAGAATATTCAATGGGCTCTGAGGATTATTAGTTTAATTTATATAATAGCTGTAGAAAATAGCATTGTTACTTGTACAATATTTCACTGACTGTTGCTAGATGGCAAGAAGATTCACTGATGTCAGCTCTTTAAGTGTCCTGCCAGATTTGGGTTAATTTTCCCACAATTGTGATATTTGTATTTAATTTCCTTTTCACAGAGAGGGTTCACATTCGTTTTGCATATTTAAAGGTGGCGTGGTAATGTCATACTTTATATGGGAACTGTCTGAAATTATCTTGGAAATGGTGTGCTAATGGAACGGTTAGAGCTGAAGAATCTAACACACAAAAAAAAGGGTAATACCAACAGTAAGCAAAACGGATGCCTCCATGGCCTAACTGGTAGCGTGGTTGGCTACACATCTATAGCGCCTTGGTTCAGACCCCAGCCGGGCTATATCAGAAGGGTGTTTCATTTTTCAGTCTTGCCCCATTACCTTTGAAGGTTGTTCGGCCCATAATTAGCTTACCTTGTGCACAAAAGTGGCCGTAAAACGACCTTTTTTTACAGTACCAGGTAAGTAAAATTAAAAAAGGCTACCTGCATTCATTAAGTTGTTGTTATTTAGCCTCGGTGCTAGTCACATCTGAGTCATATGGCTTGACTCACTAAGAAAACAATTCTCACAAACACAGATATGAGCCAGATTCAAACCCGCACCCTGGACGTGTATGGTGTAGTGCTCTAACAACTCCATTATTGGACATCTGCGTTCATAAAGTAAAATGCTGGCTCAAACTTTAGAACAAAAATAGCAAATTACAGTAATTTCCTTTTTTAGCAGGTGACTTTAAAACAGGGTAAGCAACATATCATCCCCCTCCAAACATACACACGCACACAGAGAGAGAGAGAGAGGGAGAGAGCATTGTTACTGTAGACTTTACAAGAGATTATAAGGCCTATGTTGTATACATACAATTACAGGCAATGACACCAGACAAATAGCAGTGTCAATAAAACTACCCGTAACATTTAACAGTCACTGGTATACAATGATAAATCGCTACTACGTATTTATGTTATAGACCAAATAAAACAATATGAACAATTAGATGTTACACAATGACACCTGCCAGGTAAGAGGTCAATCTAACCAGGAGAGAGCTAACAAGTAGTTGCGTCATTCTGGTTAAAACTGACTCAGCCACGACATAATGACCGTCTCAAGTAATTCATAATGTAAACTATTCTATATCCTACATGATAACTACCGATCTAAGATAAACAAAACTGAGATATTGTATCATATTCTGTCATCTAGCGTCTTCAGACACTGACTTTTGTGACAAATATTCCACTGTATACCAGAGATATTTTAACTGTTTCTAATCATACAGGTAAAAAAAGCTATATTTATGCTATTTAAAGCTCAGGCCAGGACAGCAACTGTTGAGACTGGGGTATTCTTTTAATTCATATAATTATATGTATCCATTCTCCATGATAATAATAATGTCAACTTGGTGTCGCTTATTTGTATTACTATTAGCAAACTGTTTACATTAACAAAACAACATAGTAGACAGTGTCTATTATGTTGTTTTGTTGGTGTCTACTAGGCTCAGGCATGCAATCGCTGCTGAAGTGAATTGACCAAAAAAATTCAAGACTTGTCAAGACAAGTCTTAATTACCTAAATATATTTGATTACAGTAATTTGCCTGTTTATTGCAAGTAAGGGTTGGTTGGCCAGGATGTTACCAAACAAACATATGTGATTTATAATGAATGCTGTTTTTAAATAAATAAATATAAATATATATATATATATATTGTGCAATCATAAATATATTAAAAATTAATGGGTGTCGTCCCCATTTTCTATTAAAGGAGACATTTATTCTGGATTCATTATTATTGCCACAGTTTTGTTAAATCCTCAGATAAACTACTGGTTTATCTTGATGATATTTCCATTGAAAACTTTGTCAATAGTGATAAGCACATATTCAGGTTGACTTATATAATACAAGGCTATTCACCTCTGTTCCATTTACTGGTCTCTGTTTCATAACAAAACTAAACAACTTTACCATTAAACTGCCACATCTAGGGGTGATTTAGGTACAGTGATTGATTATTGTTGTTGTTGTATATATGATCATACATCCCCAATCTCAAAAGACAGAAAAAGGAAAAACAGGTTCAACGCCAATTCTTAACTTCTGGTTTTTTGTTTGTTAACGTTTCAGCAAATAGGACTTAGTGATGCTGACCAAAAGTAGATCACCTGAGATTTAGTTCTGACAAAGGAAATATACTGAGAATAATGTTCAGATTAGGATTATCAAAACTCTTTGGCTTCTAAAAAACAGCTCCTACCAAACTTGACAAATAAATGAGAATATACAAAATGATTGACCACCTAGACAAAATAAACTTCTACTTTCTTATATATAGGTCACAATGTTTACTGTGTTTCCAAGCTATACTTTCTTATATATAGGTCACAATGTTTACTATGTTTCCTGGCTATACTTTCTTCTATATAGGTCACAATGTTTACTGTGTTTCCTGGCTATACTTTCTTATATATAGGTCACAATGTTTACTGTGTTTCCTGGCTATACTTTCTTATATATAGGTCACAACGTTTACTGTGTTTCATGGCTAGGCTAAGCTTGCCCACCACGATCAGTGACTGTGAAGTGTCAGTCCAAACTTGACTTTAATACTATTATTAAAGGGTACCTTCAGTGGTTAAAATACTATAGATCTATAATCTAGCATATTAGTTGTGTAAAACTGTTCACACAAATTGCTATAACAATGATCTTCTTAAGATAGTTAATATTTAACGCATGAGTGCAATAAAAGATAAAAACATAATTTGAACGCAGTCATACTGATCGCCTTCTTCCACCAAACAGCAGAACAATTGTAAACAAACTATTGGAAAATGCGCATGATCAACTAACAGCAGATATGAAGAAATCGGTGATGGCAAGACTGCTACTCTTGTACAGGATAGCTGGTCTAATGTCCATAATAAGTCAGTTATATCCAGATAGATAGAAAGCCATTCTTTCTAGATAGTAATGACACAGGTTCCAAATGATAACAAGCCTCATGCATGACTTTCAGACTGTAAATAAGGTGTGAAACTGCAGTTGCCTAATGACACTAAGTGGAAAAGCAAGCCGACTTGTCTGGTCACATTCATAAGGAACAAGACTCGCTACACCATAAGCGTACAAGAGCATGAAGATCAAATGGATGCCAACATTGTCAAAAAGATTCTTGCTCAAATACATTATCATGAATAAAATATTCTATCTATAAACTGTTATTTTGTTTGATTTCCAGTAACACAATTAAAAACTCCTGACAATAAAATAAAGGTAAATGCATTCTTATCACAAAGGTAAGCCCCTAACCTATAAACATGATATCTGAAACTACTAATGTGGGGGTTTTTTGGCATCAAAAAAGAGATTCTGACGGTTTAATCCATGTTTTTGATGCTGTCACGTAAAAACAGCTTTTTATGTCAAGAAATAAACTCTGATTTTATGCCATTATTTCCAATAATAAACAAATGTTAATACTTTCTCTCTCTCTCCATATACATACATACTATTATATATATAATTTAACTAATCCTTTAGCCTGCTTAAAATCTGCCCATTCTCTCTATATAACAAACTTAACATAAAACGCAGATACGTTTTGACTGAACTGGTTATTAACCAATCTTGTTATTATCCATAATTAACAATATCAGCGGTAATGTTCCTAAATCAGATAATTATCTACGGAAAATCGCCAATTACCTCAAAATATTATCAGAATGTTTACGGTAACATTGGCATGGGTGCAATTTAAACAATTTGTCTTAAATATGAGCACCTATTATTAGGCTATTATAACCTAGTCAAAATCTCTAAAAACCGACCCTCCCCTCCCCATTAGCTATTGCTATACTTAACACTGAAATATGCCTATGTCCTTGAAGTCGTTTAAACCTCCCATTTGTATAATTATCTAACTACAGTTCTGATACCATACTCATAGTCTGTACAGCCTATTGAACATATACGCCATATTTGATATCTAAATACTATTAATTTATTATTTTAAAACATGGCTCATGTGAACAAACGCTCTCTAAATGATCAGACGATATCTGTTTCATTTTCAGAATAATATAATAATAATGACAGAAAAATCACAGACCTTAATTCTGACATACAAAACACAAACTCCTAGGAACTATCAATATTCAATGGTTGTTATTCACTTATTGGGAGAGCAGACGGTACTCGTACACCTACTTACTGGGAATATAGACCTCGGTGTCAGATGTAACATTTCCACCGACCCTGTGCCTGTCTCTTGACTGTCTACGTCTCTTGGTTCTGGTTTCGACAATACCCGACTTAGATTTAAGAATGACATCGCCACTCTTAAACGTTCTCAACCTACTCCCGTTTAAGTCGACACTATTCCGACTGGCACCACGACTCATCGCTCTAGATCTATAACAACAACTGCCCTCGTCCTCGTTTCGATTCTTGTTGTGCTACCCTTATTGATTTAACCAGTCAACCACAGACACAGTCAAACAGTATCCTTTCCTGCCCGAGCTGAGCTTGTTAGTTCACTATCCTTCCGATATCTTGGTGTGATAATAACACAATATGTTTCCTATCTGTGTGTTTACCACTGCTTAATTCTAGGTTGTGACGTGAAGTAAATACCACCTTCTTGATTTGGCTGATGTCACAACTTTTGTGGGCGTGTAGAGTCTACATCTAGTACATGTAAATAAGATTTGACGTGTCTCCTGTGCCGTGGCCTGATTCAAACTAGCCAACAATATTATGCATATATATATATATATATATATATATATATACACAAATGGTGATGTGGTTTGTTTGGTGTCTGATATAACACACTGGTTTATTGTCTTGGTTGCAACAGCTCCAGCATTTTGGCGGATGGAGAGTTAGCCAGAGCCATGAAAAGGAGACGAGACTAGCCAACCGTGAAAAGGTTGGGCTATAACTTTAGTCGGGCATGGAGCATAATATGTTAATTTGATCACCTGAAAACACCTAGGCATATATTGCCTTCGGTCGCCACATTACAGTTATGGTGCACATACCTAAGACGGTCGACGGCACAGACATGTTACAATAAAGTAGTTCACTGGAGAGTTGTAACAAGACAGAACACAGGTCTCTCAACTAAACAATGTTTATGAAGATCTCGACATTGTTGGGGGTAAGGCTGGAATATATATAATATATTTATTATTTTTGTAGCAACTATAAACAATGTCTGCATACATACCATACCGTTTATTCAATTATTGGTATATATGCAAGCACTCTATACATAATTATACCTCCATTAAGTTACGTGTTGATGTCATTAGGTAATCTGGGATTTAATCCACTAATATGGAACAAACATAGTTTAAATGTCCTTTATTTATGTCTATTTATCGAAGTAATTGGTGCATGAAAATATTTATTTCCATTGTGGTCCTGCAGAGAAAGACCATGGATATATATATATATATATATATATATATCAATCAGATGGTGGACTAGACAAAATTGAAATGACTAATAATTTGTAAAAGCACTAGTCTACTAGATAAATGTATATTACAAACAGAAACAAAAAGCATGTATATATATATATATATATATATATATATAACTGTAATAATATAAGACCAGGTTAAAAAAAAGTGTAAGAAGTTGCTTCCTGGTCATTGAGATTGTCAAATAAAAATTATGTTACGCCTATTTTTAAAAGAAACTTGCTCATTAAACACTTAAAATATTATTTGGTAATTGGTTCCAAGCCAATAGTCCTGTGTTATTAAAAGTATTTTTTCCAAAAGATTTAAGGTATCTGAAGAGACATTGTACTGGATCTTGTATTATTATTATTATGTTGGGGTCTTGCTAATTTGAAAACAGTATTTAAGTAATTTGGACCTGTGGGGTTAGAATATTATGGACTAGATTTAGTTTGAGTTGGTCGGCACGGAGTTCCACCAGCAACATATTTACCAATCTAAACTCATTGGCCCCAATATGTATCCGAGGGGGTGCCTTTAAAGATATCAAATAATTTAGTTTTGGGTATTTCCTGGTCAGTCCAGAATATCATGATGAACTGGGATATTCAAAGTGTTATTGGATTAATGCTGCAATTAGCATCTTTTTTTGTTTCTAGATTAACATCCCTCGTCTGCCTATATAGAAACTTTAATTTTGAATTTGATTTGCTAATGATTTTATCCACAGTACAGTCTCCAGCAAGAGATTGGCCAAGTTCGACACCTAAATATTTTACAGTAAGTCACATCATATTCTCATAACCATGGTGTTTGATCTAGGTGTACTACTCTCAGGCATCACAACTGTAGGTGATTTCCCTTCTGAAGGTTTTTACATGGAACCTAGAGATTGATAACACAACATCTCCAATGATGAAAGCATATGACCCAGTCTTACAGAACTAGTGAAGAGATACTCAAATGATTTCTTTACAGCAAACCATATGGCAACATGGCTCATCAAAGACTGTTAAGAATGTTCTAATAGGCCAGTTCCAATACTAGTAGTAGACACATGTTTTCCTTCCAAACTGTATAATAATTAACAAAATAAACAGGTTTGGACTTGTCCGCCTGAGCAAATATCTATTCAATATTAATTTCAATGAATACACGATTTTGCATATAAACTCTAAAGTGGTCATGACAACAAACTTGGTCACCATCTCAGATATTGTTAAAACATTTACACGAATACCTATTTATGAAAAACTAACTAGTGCAACATTTTAGGGCCCAACTCCGAATACTTTCTGAGATATAGGCCGCTCAAAAAAGAGGCGTAACCACCATTTTTTACACTAGCAAGAACCGAGATCGAATATACAATGTTATCGTAAAAGCCATACCTCCGCTTTAAATAGAGATAAAGAGCTAAAATTTGGGTTGTACCTTATTTGTAAGTAGCTCTAAGAGATCAAAGGATTTAAGATGTGTCTTACATTTTCAGAATTATTCAAGGTTGAACACCTTGAAATTATTGTGGCAAAGAGTCTGCAAGGGATCACTGTAGGATGTCATTCACCCATCATGTAGGGTCTATCATAAATAAATGCTGAGCAGGCAGACAGTATATGTTTTCTTTCACTGATTTAATAAAATAATGGATAATTTGCAAATTAAGCCAAATACTAGTACTAGTATAAATACTAAGGCCTCCCTCCCACTCATTTATTTCCGGTTTTAACCACCATCGTTTCCCAATTATTATCCTTAGGATTCTGTAATTAAACCAATTTAGTTCTCATATGAGGCACAAAATGATTTGGATAAACAGTATATCAGATGTTGTATAATCTTTATATCTCAGTTGTTAATAAATTGATAAAATGTGCAATAACTTCGTTTGTTCTATTTGTACATGAATTAATGCATAGGACTACCCATCCTGGGGGGGGGGAGGAAATTAAAATATGTTTAAATTAAGCTGGTATGGTTTATATGTAATCAACCAACATACCCATTGTATAAAATCAGTTTTGAAATACATATAACTAAATAATGTGTCCAAATACTAGGTAAATGTGGTAATTTTTGCATACAAAAAGTGTGAATTTCAATGGTTTAAAAAAAAATCATAGCAGTAAAAAACAATTTTCAGCAGAAGCTGAAATTATGAGAAAATGAAGTTAACATGCATATGAAACAAAAGTACAAAACACCTCAACTATTTTCAACATGACCAACTGTTACACGAAATATCATACGGGCAGCAAAATAATTTCAAGGCGTTTAAACTTGAATAATTCTAAAAGCTCTGAAGTATACATTTGTTCTGTTAGTACTACTTACAAATAAGGTACAAACCAAATTTCTTATAATGTCCTTATATGCCTGCTCAAGGGATAGTATGTATGCATTCTGATGGCACAGTGTTTAGATCACTGCCACAAACCTCCAGATAGTGAGTTCAAATCCAGCTCATAATTGTGTTTGTGGGGTGTAGTTCCCCAGTAAGTTGCCCATAGCCATATATCCCAGGTTTAACAAGTGCCAAGTCTAAAATACTCAACTCGTGACAATATCCAAATGTCACTGAAACTTTTTAACAGACAACTTATTTAAGTAAATAGGATCACATATTAATTATAAAATCCTAATTTTTATTTTTATCTGGTCATTCACATGTATACATAATGTACATCCTGATAATTTTCATTTGACATGAACCTACAATTAATGCTTTCAGTACATTTCATTTTCCAATGTGAAAATAAGATTTCCCACTTTACACACAGCAGAAATAGTGTGTGTACATCAAGGCTTAAGCATAATAAAATGATTTTTAAACAACATGTGAGCCATGTACCAGTACCAGGGCTGTGTTTCTTCTGGAAGAAAAAGGCTTATTTCTGAAGAAAGGGTAAAACCTGACAGAAGTTATATACAACTCACTGCCATGAGTTTTGACTACATGAACTACGTATAATTCAAGTTACAAGTCTCTCTCTCTCTCTCTATATATATATATATAGTAGTTAGTATACACAGAATTTATCATATAATTTTCTTCAACTACACAGCAATATAGGTTTAGCTTGTAAACAAAAATAGCATTGCTTCAGTTACTGTATTAATCAGTCAGTGGGGTGCTTATATTGGCTATTCATCATCAGTAATCCTTAAACGTTAAAATATACATCCTGGTAATTATAATAATATAACAATACACTTTCAATTGCTATAGGAATGATACTGATAACAGAAATCTCACACCTGTAGATAACCCTATAGTCCTGTGAGAAAATATTTGTGTTTGGACAAATTTGACATGTAAAATTATTATGCATCAAATTCTGATTTTCCATACACTAATAACCCATCAGTGAGTGCTGTTAAGACCATAACTGCTGTTTATTAAAGGTATGTACAATGTACATCAATAGTAGATTTCAAATGTCTGACAAAGGCTCTTTGTTCACAAAATATCATACATGCAGGCATAGTCATGCAGACTCAATAGCCTAATAATTAATAACCTTGCAACATACATTTATTTGTTCTTTTTTTTCTACAGATAATAAAATGTAAAAAATTGAGAAACAAAAATATAGCATAAAATTGCATGTGCTAGATATCATTGTGGAGCGAACTTTGTAGCTAGAAGATGTCAATATAAGTTTACCATAATGTGATACATTTATATGTGGTAGCAGAGCATTTTGTGAAAGCATATAATTCAACAACACTAAATGCTGAAATAATAGATTTAAACCAGGTGACCTCCTCTTTTGCCAGCAAATAAACCAGTATATAAATTAGTGAAAAGGGTCTAAAAATTTGTTATGAAGAGTGGTAAGTTATGAACTACAGACAAGACAAAGCCCCACACCTCTAATAGTTTTGTCTTCGGGTAAGTTGACTTCCCCCCCAAACAGGAAGTTGTCATGGGGAAAAAACTGGTGTGTGTGTATGTATATATATATATATATATATATATATATATATATATCAGTATGAATGTAGGCCATGCTATCAAAAATTCTGAATATAAAAACTCAAGTAAAGGGGTTAGAATTAACAACAGCAATGTACTCTAGGTAAACAAACTATACCATACTTGCCACATCAGTGTACAGATATCCAACTGGGCAGATAAGGCAAAAGAAGAGCTCAAGACAACTCAACTTGTCAAGACTAACAACTAAATTCAGAATGGAAACAAGTACTGAATTCATCCATGGTAAAATAAATAAATTAATTATATAATTTAATCCACTTTTAGTATCTAGGTCATTTAATTGACAAACTGTATACAGCTGTTCTGTAACAGACATCTCATACAGAATGTGTGTAATAAGTAGGTGAAAACAACGAACTATGATATAGTGGTGGTTCTGTTCATTATATGGCTTATTCGGTATGGCATGTGAGCATTTTCATCTAGGGACACTGATTTTCCACTTAAAAAGGTTATTTCTTTTCAGACATTATGTAGAGATATATAAATAACAGCTAAAAATATATAATTCCATAAAAGATTAATGATAGATTAAATAACTGTAGAAATTGAGACATGACTATACACTTTGATGATAAACTAGTGACAGTTGAATATATATATATATATATATATATATATAATTTAATGGCAAGCAATTTTTAAATGGCAGATAACAGCAGGACATTTTCACTATTTATCAATTACATCAGATATGCCGTAGGTCAAATGGTAAGCATAGTGTTCTGCATTCAACCACTGGAAGCTAGACTACAATATAATCTGTAACTAGATCTAGATATAAACTAATGAGTCTAATCAAGTGTGAGAATCATTCATTATCTCCATCATACACTGATACAGGGTTCTGATGCTCAACTACATAATAACATTATAATTATTCAGTTCATATCACATCCGTTATTGTTTATTGTATAAGATAATAAGTTATAAGACTAATTTTGTCTAATAAGTTATAACATATTTATATTTTAAATTAATATTTAAATATAATAAATACTGGTCTGTCAGTATATGAAACGATGCTGACTTGATAGTCAGCGTGTGCACCTAACTTGGAAACTGTCTGTGTGGGCCACAATGATGTGTATGTGAGAGAACACTTGAAAGTTGATTACCTTCCTGTCTTAGTGGTGCAGTAAGTGAATCGCGCCGGTTTGGCTTTGGTCGGGACTTGGTCTTCAGTTTTTTCAGAATATTTTTTCTTCTATTTTTGGATTTAGCGACATTAGTTCTTGTCAGAGTATATTCTGGAGTTCGTTTCATTGTTATTAATACATATTGTGAGACCGTTCAACTTATGTTCGCATGATCTTACAGTGATTAATGAAAACTCAGTATTCATCCTCCTACCCTACCCTAAGGCGACGCCAACTCAATCCAGAATGGCGTAGTCCCTATTTGAGTCAAGGTTTTTGATTGGTCAGTTGACGCTAGTCACGTGACTTTATTGTTTACATTTTATATCAAGTGGTAGTGAAACTTGACTGAATCACCTCGTTTACTCCGAATAAATACTTCGAATGTCAGACTCTACTTTATGTGCCAGTGAGTAGATCGTTTGAAAATATTTTCAGGTGGAGTATATATATATATATATATATATAATTACACTATCCTTACTACTTATAGATAGCCACGCGCCCTCCATAATTCAAATTTGTAGCGATAATGGCATAATCTGATATTACAAAAATACAACCACTCAAATTGTGACTATAGAAACGGTGTAGGCGGAACTTTCCCCCGGTCGATCTCTCACAGGTGCCAAAAAAACTGAAAAGGTTATGTTTTTAGCACATGATTCTTCCTGGCGCTGTTTAGGAAGACATGTGCTCGCCTCGTACAGTCATAGGCGAAACGTATTAATATTAGGCGCTAAAAGTCGGAACACGAAAAACATGCAGCCTACAAATTATTAAAGATATTAACAACATGCATTTAACGATACTAAGTTTATGTGTTCATGTTTAAAAATAATAATATACGCATTTTAAACAGCGTCAATCCTTCCTAGCTGTACATTAAACGTACGACGACTTCGCTCATTAGCTAATGGGATTTACGACTATTTCGCCCGTGGAGATCGCCGGATTAGATTATAGATAGATAGATAGATAGATGGATTTATTCAGTTCACATAAACATTATACAAGAAATTATAATACTAAAATTATTAATGATTAATCTACTATGTGAACTGAGAGACCAGGATAGCTAATGCTGTCTTCTTCATAGCCCCCCTCCCCTAACAAATTAATAGATATTCTGATATATATACAAAAAAATCATTTCACAATGGAGATTGTCTGAAGGCAGAGTGGATGACTCTATATATATATATATATATATATACACGCGGTATGCGATGATGATGATTGATGTTTAAGGCCACGCGGTAGGCTAAATGGGCCGAGCGACCTCCAAAGGTAATCAAGCGAAGTGAAAGATATATATATATATATATATATATATATATATATAGAGAGAGAGAGAGAGAGAGAGAGAACAGAGAGAGAGAGAGTATAGGCGATAGCCTATACGGAATCTTAGCTTTATATATGTAATTCTTATAAAAGTAATCCAAAATCCCACAATAATAATCACGAACTCTACATGATATAATAGATATAAGGAAATAATCTCAATTACTGAAGGTAGCCAGATATTACTATATGGGAAGAAAAAATCATGTGTGCTCTGAGGTCAGCTGGTAAAAGGATCATAGAACCTAGATCTCCAAACCGATCAAGTCAGGTCACAGATGATCCGACTTGCCTATCCTCATGACCTGTCCCTGTGTTAAACCTATACTAATTACTACTAACTGACGCTGTCGATCGTCAGTCCATTTACTCCGACAGCCCATTTTAGACGTTAATTCTTGTTAAAAGAGTACAAACTAATCTTCTTAAGGCATTAAATTCATTGTATGATTGTATTTAGCCATTTCAATGACATGTATAAGAGGCTATTTGGACCAAATATGAATTGTAGTATTCATAAATACGCTTTTATTCCGAAAATAGACATTTGGCTAATCGTTGTTTACATTGTTGTAACTGAGTAATACAAACAGCTTGTATTATTTCTAGCTTCCTCACGAAATATGAGGACAAGTATATATTATTTTGTATGTTTCTAAGTAACTGTCTGTTGATTTAACTGCGGAATATCGAAATGATTTATTGTTCATTCGGGGTGTATATATATATATATATATATATATATATATACTCTACGTTCGTCTAGCATACGTTATTGGTGTAAAAGGTAGTTAGATAAAATATAGATAGATGTACATTACATGTACAGTATAATTTAGTCTTTCAGAGTCAACTTGTTAGCTATAATAAAGAAACCAGCCACACTTCGCAAACAGGTACAGGTGAGCAAGATATCGTTCAGTACGCCGTCTTCGTTTGACTCGGATGATGTCACACCTAAACTGGCGACATCGCGGGAAATTCACACCCAGCAGACGAAAACAATGGTGACAGCCTACGCCAGGGCATTGGGGATTAATTAACCAATTAATTCTGAGCCGAAACCGGCACAGACTTGGCCCAGATACGCGCGCTTAAACTAGGATCATATCCAAGGCGTAGGAAGCCAATAAACATTTCCCTATCAGGGGTAAGAAACCTGATAACTCAGAGTTTGTCAGTCGGTAAAGCAACGTTATCGTATGTTTGGCTTCCCATAGCTTCGCTAAATAATGGGTGAATTACATGGACGTATTCAATAGAACATGATTAGGCTTATAGCCGCTAATTTTGTCATTTATACCAACAATAAGTCCTCGATATAATTAACTGTGGACTGTTATGGATTGATGACATTTCAGGATTTATCACAGGCAATTCCACTCTGGACACTATCTTTCATTTAGTAACTAAGACTACAGCTATAAAGGGCACCAAAAGAATCAAACCTGTGTGTGTTGCCTTCCTTGATTTGGATAATCCACCTATCCATGCTAAAATCGCTTATCTCACTTGGCATACCTGGAAAGATCATCACATGGATACGAGACTTCTTAATATGACGAAAGGTAAAACTAAAGATACAAGGATCCATCTCTGACCCGTTGTCCTGATGGATCTACTATCTCTCCTACCATCTTCAATGGTCGTATTACCTTATCCCTGCCAGTCACTCCATCTCAATCCGTAGATATTCTGGTGTTGGTTTCACATGAAAATAGCCCAGTAGACCAACTCTAAAAAGCTCTAAATGCAGCAGACGAGGCAACCAACACCGTAGGCTTGTACGTAGTCCGAACTAAGACAAAGACCATGGACTTCAACGAGCACACCTGACTTTCGCACAACTTCAAACCGAGTCTACAACAACTGGAAATATCGGTGGCTCGCTGTTGACAGCTGACTGACATTCACCCGCCATTTAGCAGAAACCAAACGTAAAGTCAAGTCCCCTTTCAACTTGATCAAGACCATCCCAAATTTGAAGATCGGAGTCATCACGCGGATGTTCATGACTCTATACAAGTCTTTGATACAGTCCTTAGAAAATGCACAATGAATTCCACTTCTGGTAGCCCCCCCCCCAAAAACCCAAAAAACACACAGGAATCATCCCCATCCAGTTTTAATAAGAATAGAAACAGTCAGACATCTGCTGAGATCAGCTACCAAACCTGTACAGACAGATAAATTGATTCACCCGCCATTTAGCAGAAACCAAACGTAAAGTCAAGTCCCCTTTCAACTTGATCAAGACCATCCCAAATCTGAAGATCGGAGTCATCACGCGGATGTTCATGACTCTATACAAGTCTTTGATACAGTCCTTAGAAAATGCACAATGAATTCCACTTCTGGTAGCCCCCCCAAAAAAAACAAAAAACACACAGGAATCATCCCCATCCAGTTTTAATAAGATTCTACATATTACATATTTTATTTACATTTCTTTTCTTTATTACCATATTTCAAAGAGAGTAACTAATCAAAACTAACTACAAAAAATTATGCTAAATATTAAAATTTGTGGCGGGCGGGAGGGAGGGAAACGTTTTACCACGTTAACACTTACATGTGATGTTAACAATATACTGGAACCAAAATGATCCAGAACCGTTGCTTCGTTTTTCGGGGAGAATCCCCAGGTTGTCGCTTATTCAGCAGGGGGTCTTTAAAGTCCCCCTTTATTTTTAATAATTCAGTGGAGGTGGCAGCGCCATTTAACGTGGTCAAGCACCCACGATGTTGTGAGCCGAGAAATTAATCTCTGGAAAAGTTTCCACCTCTTGCTGGAATCGAACCTGTGACTCGTGCAACCAAGTGTAGGATGCTTAGCCGCTAGACCACCGCAGCTCACTGGGGAACTTTTGTTCCTTATATATATATATATATATATATATATATCAAATACGCACACCGACCGTGGTACCCCAGGTTAGCGTTTAACCAATTAAAATGGTCTGGATACCGTGGGCTCTGCCCACAACACTGTGACACCACCTGTAATCTATATAGAGATATTGCTATTTAGAAATTTACCCCCTTGCAATGTTTAGAACGGCAATTAATGACGACTTCAGGTCAAACAAGTTAGCTTGGCTCCAGAAGGAAATTGGCATACCATCACCCATTTTTCCAAAGTCCAAGAAACCTCCATAATGGCAAGAACCAACCAAAACACATAACTGTTATACAGAACCCAATCAAGAAGAAAGTAGACCTAGAAAAAGAAGCAATAGCAGCTACCATCAGAATCGCTAACTTCAATGAAAGCAACACACCGACTCTCAATATATACATTGATGTCAGGTCACAAACAAACTCAACTGAAATACTCATCACTATCTTCAAATGTAATTTCCGCCCCTATCCCGAAGTCATCACATAAATCTTCATCGCGGCGACAACACTCAAAGTAGAACTCAAGTAGCCCTTCACTGGGTTCCGAGGCACGTAAACCTTGAGGGCAATGACTGCGCTGACAAACTAGCAAACGAAGCCACGGATCTGGGTACATTCAACCATCTCATTGACAGGTTCACCTTCGACCAACCTAACTTGATCTACACCAACGACACACCAAGAGACAAGCGATGGTACCAGAACGTCACAGCATCTCGACATAACTTTCCGAACTGGCCGACAACCAACTCAGACGACAAAGTTTCAGAACATACACACGAAACCTCACCGATTCCTCATCGCCATCATTCTACCCGCAATGTCAACAATACCATCCACTATCTTCTCGACTGTCCACTCCATCCGAGGTATAGAAGACAACAACAAAAATCATCTACTCCCTGAAGTCTTTAGACTCTCAGATCATCATCTAGCAACATTAATCATCAGAAAGACAAAAATCATCGTCCCATTTCTCATCAAAGACACCCAAAGACATTACCAGTAACAGTAACATCCAAAAACAAATCAACACCAGGTGGCTGTACCCAACAGGCAACAGCTAGAGGTCTGTACCTCAAACTTCAACAACAACCTATTTTTAGACGGCGGATAGATTGATAAAGACTTTATAATGACTTGGTGATTGTAAATAAAAATCCTTAGAAAGCAAGTTTGACATTATTAGATGTCGGATCCATAAGATGGAAATACAAACATATACACTCTCTGAGAGGGAAACTCTGTCAATACTTCGTGAAACATCGTGAAACATCGTGAAACATCGTGACTCTTATACCAAGTTCTGATCACATAATTGTCATATTTACACACTGATTGTAAGGAATATGGAAAATAATATTTGTGATTAATTAATTCATTTATTTATTCATTTTTTCCCCGTAACTGATAATTGCAGAAAATACTAATCATAAATAAGATATTGAGAAGTAATAATTGACTGTAGATCAACAAAATAACAACAATGTGTTTATGAATCTGCTAAATCACGATCTACTACTGTACCTTAATGGGATAAAATGGTGTCTTGTTTTTAGTACACCAACTATCAATATACTAAGTGGTGTTTGCTTTAAGTTAACAATTTGTTTGTGCATGTGTTCAATCTACAGTTTGCTGTATTAGTTTATATGTTGTTGATCGTTCAAATGTTTATAATATTTACAAACTACTCCTTAGAACAACGAGTCTATTACAGACTTGAAGACTCTCAAATTGTGTGACGTGAATAAGGTTCCTTTCTTAAATTGTTTACCTGCATCAAACAAATCGTGTTTCATGTGTACACACACTCAGGGAAGTGAAATACCTCACAGATTTATGCACATAAACTAGTGGTAGTGTTTAAATAGTCTACTTGTATAGATTAACTCTATGTTGACATGACAAGTACAGATAATAAAGTTATGTTATCATGATACAGACAACCATCATCGGCATATTGTACTCATCATTAAGTTATATCATCTTAACGTGCTCGTTGCATTTGCAAATTGTAAAAAAGAAATATAAGTGCGTGCGTGCGTGTATTAATGAGTCGTCACCAGAAATATAATTGAGCTGATGTCACTTGTCCCTACTATTCCACCTCTATATGATATAGCTGTTACTATTAAGCAACGTATTTAAATTTGTAGTCTACTATAACCTGGCGATACTTACAACTAAAAACACCTTCATAACATTGAACATAATTTTATCAAAGTCTATTGGCAAATAATAGGTCATAGCTGTAAAGGTATAAAAATTTAGTTTGAAATATTCTTTCAGTCATCATAAACGAGCTTAGTCATAGGATATGAGAAGGGGATACTGATGAGCCACAATACAGGGTCTTCTCTCCAATTGTGCTTAAATGGCTTAACGTTGGCTCGAATTTCGTTCAAAAAGCTTCCCTGACAACGGCTAGATCAGAAAAAAATAGCACGCTGTCCGTAGCCTAAACTTAGATAACTTCACCTTAAATATTATGAAGGTTGTAGCCTCTTACTTGATTTAAGGCGACAGTCAAATATTTATATCTTGTGTATATTTAAATCAGCCATAAAATTACGCTGATTTCACATTTAATTTCTATTACGTTTTATTTTCTCTATAATTTTACGACTAACAGACCCAAAATGTATACTCACTTATTTTTCCTCTTCTGCTGAATTTTACGCGGTAGTTAGAAAGAGAATATTGGTGGATGCCTACAAAGTAAATGATTAATGACTTCCAATCCCGGTGTAGCAGGCCAAGGTAATCCCAGCCCGGATTAAACCCGGGTATAGTTTGGGCAAGGCACCTGATCATTTTGCCCTCAGCTTAGTGTGAATAAAACACGTAGTTACGTTTATTTTAGTAAAACCCTAAATAATTCTATTGTATGCATTAAATTCTATTATAAACGCGTATAATTTTCAACAAGTTGACCTTTTCACAGTCTTCAGATATCCTCGATCAATGTCACGATAACAGACCGACCAATCAAGAGTTGGTTAGATTTGGGTACCTCCAGGTAAAGTAATGAGGTTCTTTTTTAGGGCATACCACAATGCTGAAGTTTACTAGAAATTGTGGTCAACAAATCGATATTATTATATGCCACCAACTCGGATGTTAGTGCATAATTGAGGTAGTGAATGGGGTAAGGCTCATACTGTAAAACGACCATCTGGTTCACTTGCACAACTCGGAATCCAATGATGTCACGATAATGGAACGACTTGGTCTGAATTAAATGTTCCGGATTCGTTACCTCTAATAGCCACTGGGCTCACAAAAACTAAGACGCACGACTAAATGGAAAATTGAATTATCCGGATCTGAAGTTTTCAAGTCAATTGTTTATCGCTCAGGATCTGATCTGGAGAATATGTACAACGTTTATTTCAGCACTTTAATAAACGGTGAGCGATTTCGACATTCAGTTGATCTTCGCAATCTTTCTGAAACATGGATAACGATGTATGCTTATAAGTTGACAACTTTTACATAAGAGACTAGTTTAAATTTTTTTAGACGTTGAGTTTTCAAAATACGAGATCGATGGTTCTCTCCATTGTTGTCTTGCACATTCCCTTTATATAAACATTTACTAACTAGTCACTGCTCAGAAGAAGAAATGACAGTTTCTCTATTTATGGCCAAGTGCTTTATTATACCAGGGTTCGAAATTGATCACACCCCACTCCCCAATGGCGAGCGCATCTTTCTCTTGGCGAGTATCAATGGATCCGCACTGGCCACGCTGGCGAGTGCTAATATTTGGTACCATTGCCCGTCATAAAGTCTAATACGGTCGCCAGGATAATCGCACCGCTTAATTTAATTTAATTCGGCTGTTTTTCCCACTTTTTCTCGACAAATGTTTTCAACTTTTTTTTACCTGGACGCCATTTTGAGACGAATGCCCGCGATATGGAATATTCGTTATGTTGATCCCGCATTATTTACACAGCGCCACTGGGCCTCAAATGGTAGAATAAACCCTGAAATGCTCCCACATGACTTCTTTGGGAGCTAAATTTCAACAACAACAAATCGGGGGCAAGCAGGCGCGAAAATCAGGGCCAGTAAAATAAATATCTGGCTAATATTTCACAAAATCCACTAGCCACAGTGGCTAGTGCTGCACATTTTTAGTGTCGCCCTGATTATACGATCTCATACAATATGGATTAAACTATCATTTAATACAAAAGGTATGTCAATAAGTATTTTTGTTTATATTTGGTGATATCGTTGTCTCTATGAATCTCTCCTTGACTATTGTAATTTAGGGACCGATGTTTGTTAGATTTTGTAAATTGTCCAGAGTTTGTATTCACGATTCGAGATTCTCTACGTCATTGACTTATTCCACACTCCTAGCACACACACACACACACACACACACAGAGAGAGAGAGAGAGAGAGAGAGAGGAGAGAGAGAGAGAGCAGAGGGGAGAAGAGGAACACGCACGATCGAGCGAGCGATAGTTAATCACCTGAGGCAATAATGTGCAAAAATGGCGTTTAGCCTTCTACTTTTTGTTTCTTATTTACAACCAAGGAACTGATAAGTAAGATAGCCTACAACAGAATACCAGTAACTTATTAAGCTAACTTACAGACAATCATAGACACAAGTAACATTATGTATCAACATATTGACATCTCTGTATGTATAATTTCTGATAAGATGAGATATTTATGATAATTATTTGACAATGATATCGGAAATGGCGATATTAATATATTTGCTGAATTAAATATTGAGATGACAAATGAAGAAATTTTAAATGCCATTGAACAGCTGAAAACAGGTAAATCTGGTGACGATTATATGTTTATAAATGAATGTTTCATTTATGATAAATATATATTATTGAGTAATTTGCATAAAATCTTTAATCTTATTTTTACGTAGGCCGTTTTCCTGAAACCTGGACTGATGGAATCATTATTCGGTTACATAAAAAGAGTGATTTAAATGTTGCGTCAAACTACAGAGGTATATCTTTCCTCGGTACTTTCAGTAAATTGTTCACCCGTGATATTAACAACAGGCTAAATAAATGGACTGACAGATATGGTTTAATTGTTGAAACTCAGGCGGGTTTCGGGTAAAATTATAGTACAACAGATAACAATTTTGTGCTTCATGCTTTGATTTCACATGTGATAAATAATAAACACAAATTGCATGTGCGTTGATCCTATCTCTACATTTCTGCTAAAATCTTGTCTTCACACACTAATTGTTCCAATTACTAAGATAATAAATTAATCACTAAGCTCCGGAGTGTTCCATTCTCATTTTAAACATGCCCATGTAATCCCTCTTCTTAAGAAACCATCTTTACCAGCCAATCACCTGAACGGTTATAGACCTATTTCTAATCTATCATTCATATCCAAAGTATTAGAAAAGTCGCTTCCTGCCGTTTAAACGTTCACTTAAACTGTAATCACGTGTTTAATGTTTTTCAGTCTCCTTACAAACAATTTCACTTTACAGAAATCGCTCTACTAAAAGTTCATAACGACATAGCACTAAAAATGGACACAGGAAAGGTCACAGCACTAACACCTTTAGATTTATCTGCAGATTTTAACACCATTGATTATTCTGTTCTTCTAGATCGCCTCTCTGATTGGTATATGGCATATCAGGCACAGCACTTACCTGGATCCGCTCATTCTTAATAAACAGGTTTCAATCAATAAAAATAAGAAAATGTTTTTCAAATGCAGTGCCTTTGTTTTGCAGTGTTCCCCGAGGCTCTGTTCTTGGACCACTACTGTTTACCCTGTATACAACACCACTAAGCTCTCTTATTCACAGCCACAAATTAAACCATCATTTACATGCAGATGACACCCCCCATCATACATATCTTTATCTACAGCAGACACTGATCTTTCCCTTAAACAACTTGGTGACTGTCTCAGTGATATCTCTGGCTGGATGACAAACAATAAACTTAACTCAGGCTCAATGCCAACAATACAGATTTCATCATTATAGGTACATCCAGACAACGCAGCAAACTCGTTCATTTCTTCCCTACGAACAATCTTAGTGATAGCATCACACCATCAGACACTGTACGTAATGTTGGTGTTACATTTGATAGCGGTTTTCACCTCAGAAAACAAGGTTTCTCTGACATGTCGCTCTTGCTTCTATCATATTCGTGACCTTCGCCGTATTTGGCGCTGTATTTTTCTTTCAGTCGATAAAGCTATTGCTACAGCACTCATTACTAGTAGGCTTGATTACAGCAACTCTCTTCTTTATAATATTGCATCTAAGGATATTCTAAAACTTCAGTGTGTTCAGAACTGCTTAGCTAGGGTTGTCACACTGTTTCCTCGGTTTTCCCATTCTGTTCCACTTCTGAAATCTCTTCACTGGCTCACTGTTCAATCTCGCATCATTTTCAAATTCTGCTTTAATTCCCTATCAAACTCTTTCTTCTGGAGAACCTTCATTATCTATTTTCCATGCTTTCTTTAGCACGCAAGCCCAGAGAACTCCGTTCATCTAGTTTTCACTTGTTGTCTGTTCCCAGGATTAAAACTGATGCTGGGACTTGTGCTTTTTCAGTTGCTGTCCCTACTCTTCGGAATTCACTCTCTGAACATGTTAAGTCATCAAATAACATAGTTTCTTTCAGTCACCATTTGAAAACTCACCTTTTCAGACTCGCTTATCCTTCCTAAGTTTCCACTCCATCTGATCATTCTTGATTAACTTTGCATTGTACCTTGACTATGAGTTTGCTCAACTCCTGTACCAGGTGACCCCTGTACCAGGTGACCCCTGTACTAGGTGCTCCACCGAGCTCGATTCTTTTCGAGGATATTAGCGCTATAGAAGTTTTGTAATTATCATTATTAATATCGATTTTCGTCGAGCATTCGACTCTGTTAATCATAAATGTTTATGGTATAAGTTAATTAAGTGTGGTATCAGAGGTAAACTGTCAAATGTCATTCGTAGCATATACAGGTTGGTGAAGTCCAGAGTAATGGAGTTTGATGGTAACATGTCTGCTGCATTTGAATGTATATATTTGGAGTTCGGCAAGGTGAATGCCTATCGCCTTTCCTTTTTTACACTTTTTTATAAATGATATGGAGCATGAACTTCACAGTCACGGAGTCGATTATATATGTTTGGGTGATTTAAAACTGTTTATGTTGTTGTATGCAGATGACGCAGTACTTTTTTCTGAGACTTAGCATGGGTCGCAAATGGCATTAGACAACTTGTTTGGGTACTGTGCAAGGTGGAAACTTGAACTGGACATCCCAAAAACTAAGATCGTGGTGTTTACGAAAGCTGGTCGTCTGAGAAGCAATTTGTACGTAGGACAGGAGTTGGAAATTGTTACACATTTCACATATTTAGAAATAAGGTTTAGCACAACAGCTTCCTTTTCGGCTACGCAACAAATGTTAGCAGATCAGGAACGAAAAGCTTTGTTCAAAGTGTATCAATATAAAAATAGTTTTATAAATATATCCACCACTGTGAGTGTGGAATTGTCTGATAGGTTATTATCACCTATTTTGTGTTACGGTAGTGAAGTGTTGGGATTACATACTGCAAATAGTGTGGAAAATGTGCATATTAGATATTGTAAGAGCATATTTGAAGTGAGGCGTTCTACTAAAAATAATATGGTCAGAACTGAACTCGGGTGCATTGATATATATCATACAAGGATAGTTAATGTTATAAAACGTCGGTTGGTGGTAATAACATCAAATCCAAATAGATATATAAGTCGTGCGTATTATATTTTATTACAAGCTGTTGTAAATAGTGCAAGAAATTGGGCATCGTTGGTACAGAATGTATTGTTTACTATGGGTATGTCTGATGTTTGGCACATGTACAAATATTTATATGTATTTTTAGGCAGCGTATGCGGGATATTAATATGCAGCAGGTTTCATCACGTTTGCAAGAGACGACCAGGGCGTCGCTATATTTACTGCTTAATCCCAATTTGGTGGTTAGTGAAGTTTTAGGAACTATCCAAAACGCCCTGTTTAGAAAGGGATTGATTACGCTTATCGAGTCATCATTTGGAGATAGAAACGAGCAGGTGTCATAAACCACACCATATTCCCAGAAATGAGCGACTGTACCAAATATGTAATGTTTTAGAAGATGATTCCCATTTTATATGCGAATGTCCTGTTTATAATGAAATCCGCTCGAGTTATATACCTGCACATTACAGAAATAGACCGTGTACGTATAAATGTATTGCACTAGTTAATTCGTCAGACACAAATGCGTTGCACAATCTGTCAAACATTTTATTTAAGGCTTTTAAATTGTATGTAAGAACCTTTGTATAATTTTCTTGTACAACACGAGGGCCTATGACTTAATGTTGAAATTGAATAAATAAAAATATCGACGTCTACATATGATTTAATTAGTGCTCCATCGTAGACTTGTTGGTAGTGCATTACACAGAAGTGAGTGAGTGCGCGAGTGAGTGAGTGGATATGTGAGTATAATGATTAGTAACTGGTTGATTGCGATTTAATGACGCGTCAGCACAAAAAGCTAATTTAGCGTCGCTACCCTTTGATCATCTGTTACGATGTCCACAAAGACACAGTAATTTAATTCTAAACCTACATAATGAAAAATACACCTTACTTTTAGTTAGCAGATGATCATCGGCAGTAGGACACGAAGACACCCAGTCACAAACCTATTCCTTCGTGAACCTCCTACACCCACAGAGAGAGCGATAACTATATTACTCTGGGTCAATTAAAGTATGTTAGGTCTTTAATAGAGAACACTTAATGGGGGTCAAGCTGCATCATAATTATTATTCTGAAATGTCAATATTGACTGTTCCATGATTATTTTTAATCAGTAAACAAACAAACAAAAATATACAATGTTTAGGACTGAAACACACGCCGACAGGTTCGAACCTATGTATGTATAAATAAACTTGTACTATATCATTTATATATAAACTATTTTTATTCTACTTATTTTTAAAAGGCCAAGTTCTCACATACTGGAGCGTGCTTTAAATATGTCATAACGTAACCAGTTAAGATGTGCTTTACGAATTCTATTATCAGCAACAAAAAAACAGCCTTTTCCAACTTACACGAAGCCGTGTGACGCCGTATTGATACATATTGATGTATAGTGCTGCCACCTGGGGAATCAATCAAGACCCATACATCGTTGCGATATTCCACCGTAAATTTTGAAATGGGCCGATATATGTAAAGGTATAAAGCTAGAATTAAGTCGTTTTACCCATATATAATACATAATGAAATTTAAGTTATTGCAATATGTAGATTGAATAACATATATTGGAATTTGATTCGCAGTACTAAAGCAGTGAGATCTTCGTGTGATGACATTCACATGTCAACTCTAAAGGAGTATTTTAGCAGGAAATTCTCGGTGTCTACCTGTGGCAGTGATGCAATTACAAACGCCGAACGAGAAGTTAAAATTATATTTGATAATCTCCAAAACTCCACCTGTAATTATAAGTTCATGTATGCTACCATGGTTTCAAATTACATCAAGAAATTAAACTCTGGATCCTCCTCACCTGGCATTGATGGCACCATGGCCCAACATCATAAACATACTGTTGATTCTAGAATTATCAGACATCTTAGTGTCATGTTTTCTCTGTGTCTTAAATACGGTATTGTACCTAATACATTCTTTCAAGACTTACTTAAGACCTTTACTTAAGAAACCTACCTTAGATCCTACTTGACCACAATATTATCGACCTTTTACAGTATCTTGTATCTTATCGAAACTTCTCGAATTGTACATACTCGATGTGTCCAGTTATCATGAATATAGTGACCTACAATTTGGATTTGTTGCCGGCAGAGGCACCAATATGGCCACACCATTGGCCAATGATGTTATCGCGTATTGTACAAAACGAGGCTCACCAGTTTACACCTGTTTATTGGACGCAGAGGGAGCATTCGATGCCGTCCCGCATGCTATTTTATTTCAAAAGGCAAACAATGTTATACCTGATCATTGTTGAGTGGTAATGGCGAAGTGGGATCGTTCTATGTATGTATACAGGGTAAATGGGGTTCTATATTGAGCGAACCAGAAAACGTTTGCAAAGGAACACGCCAAGGGGGGCTAACCTCAACGTTCCTGTTTAACCTTTTTTTTATCAATATTTGATCAATGAATTGTTTCACTGTACAGGCGGTATTAATATTAACATGTACCTTTTAATATATGTTGCTACGCTGACGATTCTGGTTTGCAACATTTAATTGATGCTGCAAACATTTGCGGTTTAATCCATCAAAAACTGAGCGTACCATATTAGGTAACTGTAATTTAGATCCACATCCCGAGTGGATGCTTAACGATGTAAAACTTAAAGAAAGTGACAGTGTGAACTATTTAGGTGTCTCTTTATCTCACACTAAGCTAAATGTACACTTAATATGATAATATAATTAATACATGTAGGAGGGCGTATTATGCCTTGCAAGGCGCTGGTTTTAATAACAATAACTCAGATATTGATACACGTTATCCTACGTTTGGAAGGCGGCAATTAGACCTGTTTTAACATATTGTTGTAATTCTATGTATATAAGTAAAGAGTCGCTAATCGTGCATGGAAAAGTTGCAGACAAAATTACTTAAAGCCAGCGCAGTTCTGCACAAATTCTGCAAAAGTAAACCTGTTCTGATCGCACTGAATCTAAATAAGACTGTCGAAATAAGTTCACTTTAGATTTGATTCGCACCATATTTGGTGACGCTTCACGACAAGGTCATTTTATTCTCGTCTTTTAAATGTGCATATCTGTGGCAAGCTAGGTGTTTGTTTTAAACGTGAAGTATTTTTTTCCATTTCTTATTGATAAACGTTATGCCGACAAAACAAGAATTATTACATGGTAGAAGATTGGTTGACAGACAGTGTCAGACAGTTATTGTTGAGCTGCGATCATTTCCGATCGTCATGTATTAAATATGTTGTTGATGTAATTTTAATGCTGACACATGATATTGTATTATGGTATATTTGTATACCTAATATATTCGTGATTTATTATATTTCAACTTTATATATAACATGTTTTTACAGCTATTATATTGTTAAATAGTATGTATTCAGTGTTTGTGTATTGTATGTACTCTTCTTTTGAAGGGTCAGTAAAAAAATAAAACAGTATTTATTTCGACGAGTGCTGAGGGACGACGTTCGACCTAATTATCTCGTTATTTTACATTTTTACAAGTTGACGGTTCCATTGGCACAAACAACGTTCCGATGTAAAATATTGAAATATTTGTGTGTGTTTTCCCTGAATATCATATAAAGTATTCAATATTATGTTGTTCCTTCATTTCACTCACTTTGTCCAATCTATTCAGTTATAACGTATAGCCTAATTATTGAAGTGCCGCTCTATAACCGTGTATTTTTCTACAAGAGTAAACCTGAACTTTACGTCAAATACTTTATGAAGTAGAAGTTTTCGTTCATTTTTCGTATATTTATTATTAGACAAATCATTGCAATAGCGCATTAATATGATTATAGCAAGTGTTATATATCCTATTCAAGAACACTCTCATAACCACTGTTCTAATATATATATATATATATATATATATATATATATAACTGGGTAACACATAAGTACATAATTCCATGTGTAGACATTTAACTGATTTTCATCAAAATCAAAGGTCAATTTAACCACTTTACTTGCTGCTCCATATTTTTTGGTTGTGTTTGAATTCTTAAAGATGTTGGCTTAACTTTCTAGTAGCCGGTGAATGTTGTTAATTATTTGATCGGCAACATAACGAATAATTATTAAAACTTATACTTTATAATATGTAATCTTCACTTTTTTAAATTCATATATAATTTATCGTTTAAATCGGATTCTTTCTTCAAGAAGAATGAAATTGTAAAGAAGCATTTCTTTAACATTGCGTATTCCTTGTATTTTTAGTTAATTTTTTTTAATGCTATCACTTAATTTCTTAGAATCGCCAATTAATAGGGCGCTATATATATATATATATATATATATATATATATATATATATATATATATTAATAATTATAATATTATAAAGTCAATAATAATGAGCTTATATTAGTAAAGTAAATATTTATAATGAAAATGTAAAAATTATTACAAAAAAACCCTTATAGATTTGATGAACATTTTTATCAATTTGAAAAAATTTCAAGGACTAAAATCAGGAATTTATTTTTATTGTCAACTGATTTAAATGAATCATTCATGATTCTCTGGTATTATACAACAAATCCAGGCACCTGTGTTTGTTGGATTTGTTTCCCTAGCCAGACGTCTCTCAGTCCTACATCATCTCAGCTCAACCCAATCATCATCATCATCATCATCATCAAATGAATTTCAAAGAGAGGTGTTACGTTAACATTAACAACATGACCATCAAAACGTATGTCCACATCATCTTTACGCCAGCTACAGAGAAGCACCGACAGCCACGTAGGTAGTTGACCTTTTACCCTTGAAGCAGGACACTTTAACCATACAATTACAGAGCAGCACTTCGACCGGAGAACACTTACGGTCGGTCACGATCCAGAGAACAATGACGGGACGTTCCAGGTCAACGGTGGGCGGGATCGCCGAACTGCTACAACTCCGCCCACATTCCGGATCCACGCCGCCAACGCCCCGCCCATTCGCCAGAAACCCGGGTACGCGGACGTCGCGGATCGGTGGGCGGAGCGTGGCCGACTCCCGGAGTATACATTCGGCAGTTTATAAGGCCGAAGCGCGGCCCTGTGCGCCAGTAGGTCATACCATCATGGCAGGCCTGGTGGCACTCGCCATTATCCTACTGGCGGCCGTCCAGGTCCAATCGTTCGCCGACAGAGATGAAGTTAACGAAATGAGACTCAACGATCTGCAGGGAAAGCTCCAAGATCTCCAGCACATCTTGGACGAGCGGGCTCAGACTAGGGAACAACGCTTCAGGGAGTTCCACGAACTTCGTGCACGAGTGCACAGCTTGACAGGTAGGTGTCGGGATGGATGGGTTACCACGGCCAGAGACCAAGATCGTGAAGCCACTGTTGGGTGCATCCACGTTCTTTAGCCATTCACTCCGGCCACGTTCTTTAGCCATTCACTCCGGCCACGTTCTTTCGCCATTCACTCCGTCCACGTTCTTTAGCCATTCACTCTGGCCACGTTCTTTAGCCATTCACTCCGTTCATGTTCTTTAGCCATTCACTCCGGCCACGTTCTTTAGCCATTCACTCCGTTCACGTTATTTAGCCATTCATTCCGTCCACGTTCTTTAGCCATTCACTCCGGCCACGTTCTTTAGCCATTCACTCCGGCCACGATCTTTAGCCATTCACTCCGTTCACGTTATTTAGCCATTCACTCCGGCCACGTTCTTTAGCCATTCACTCCGGCCACGTTCTTTAGCCATTCACTCCGTTCACGTTCTTTAGCCATTCACTCCGGCCACGTTCTTTAGCCATTCACTCCGTTCACGTTCTTTAGCCATTCATTCCGTCCACGTTGTTTATTTTATCCGTACTTTATCTCATCGTTTCAGAAAGCAAATGTGGTCGTCGTGAATTCCACTGTGAAGACAGCGAAGTTCACTGTATACACGATATACTAGTGTGCGACGGTGCAAACGACTGTCATGATGGATCAGACGAGAAGCACTGCGGTGAGTAGGGTTACTTCTGGATACTTATTGAGGCTTCAAAATGCTCTCCTGTCATCCGTAGATCGCATACATCCATCTGGATCGTAGGTTCAAAATGTTCTCATCTTATGACCCGTGAGTTAACGGCCATTCTTCCGGATCATTTTGCAGAAAACCCAGCTTACGCGGGCGCCACGTTCCACGGGAACGAATTCAACAACAAGTGTGAACACGACTTTAATGCCGAACACATACATGTTGACGTCATAGAAGAAAAGAGATACAACGATTTCCCATCCATCAGCCTTCTAGATGTCAAGGTTTCACTCGACGACAAGAGCTCGGTAAGGGAAACTATATTTATTATGAAATGTTCCAAGTTTTATCCACACACAAAATACACGTTATCTAGACGTGCGATATGGATAATCGGCTGTTGATTTTTCGTTTGGTATCCGAGTAACATTTGAAATAAGCGAATTTATGTCATTTCGTTTACAGAAGATGTACAAAGGTGTGTACAGCTACGGTGAGAAGGCTATGGTACTCTATCCAGAACACGGCAATGGTTTTGGAATGATCTGCCGCTTTGATACGGATGAGAGCAAGTTCTGTCATGCCGAGTTCATTAGCCTGATTTCCAGGAACGTCTGCGCCGAGGCTATCTTGACTTTGAAAGAATAGGTGGTGGGTATCACGAAGAAACGTGTTAGCAATCAGTAGAACTACACACACACACACGCGCACACACAGAGAGAGACAGAGAGAGAGAGAGAGAGAGAATTTAATTTAATCTCGTTCCTCCTTTTCTTTCAGGATGACTTCATTGTTATATCGTTAATTTCCGGCAGCGACACGTTGAAGAAGAACAACAGATAAATGATTAAACGACAGCTCGTATACCACTCGGTTAAACCTCTCCGCCATGCAGGAAGCCAAGCCACGCATGACGGCGACGCTTTGCCCGATGGTATCTCACCGAACTGTGTCGTACTGCCTAAGATAGTTTTCATTCACGAGTAATATAAGTTACGAAATTCGTATGATGCCAAAAATCCAGACCAGGGAAGACTGTATCTTTATGCGTAAAATATCGCCTAATATCGCTCACACGTAATCGACTTATTTCAGGGATGTCGCCATGGTTTGCATGGTATTCCTTAAGTACGCGAACTCACCACCGCACTGCAGCCTAGCAGTCTTCAGTTTCGAGGTTCCCTTTTTAAACGACATTGTAGACCGCCACTTGAAAAAATAAAAATAATGCATAACTTCGAAGAACAAGAGGAGACTGAAACGAAGCGCTCATGAGGTAAAAGTACTGGAAACCTACTTGTGACATCTTACACGAAATTGCCACTGCGGCGGCGGTCAGACTAGCAAAGCTGTAAACAGAACTGAGAACTGCATACGTTGTGGTGCGGACGGCACTTTCGCGTTCTTGATGGGATACCAAGTCTGAATGTAATCTAATCCGTTCGTGTGCACCCGTATTACCCTTTATCTGTGTATACACTGAGGCAATAAACTGCATTACTGTTTATTGAGTCCTCTGGCTGTAATAAATTATATAATAACAGTTCGTCTCCAGTGTCGTGTTTATATTGCGACCAGTAGTGTGGATGATGTGGAATGGAATCGATGCGTGAATGATCTAGAAACGTCGACAAATCAGTAAAAGAAACCATTCCTAGAATCATAGAACTATCTTACAATCTTCCCCACCAATGGGCTTATCAACGCATATGCACGCACGCACGCACGCACGCACACATTATCAGCACAGATTTAGCCCACACAATATAATGCGCAAGGTGACTTTTATGTGCGCCAGGTTTCCTAATCTATTTGTGCAGAACATGCTATTTGGTAATAGAACATTCGTGAATCAATCCATACGTAACTAGATCGATATTGCGCCTATAATAAAGCTCAAAGAAGTACCAGTGGCAATGTACTTCCCTGACTATAAAGAAGATGAGCAATAATTATATCTATCGTAGCATCCCGTTAATATATGGGCCAAAATCTAATCATTACAGGTAGACATCATAATATCTACCAAATTAATAAGCTTCGTTTTGGTAAACCAGTTTAGTTCTCTATATAGAAGATGATTTAATAAACATTCAGGATATAAGTCCATCTACTTACATCTAATGCAATACTCACTGTACATTTCCGATTCTTGCAGACTTACTCATATTCCAGTTCTCTATTTACATGTTCCAATTGCAGACTTTGAAAGTACACATTAACCAATAACGTTTCTGACCTAATTTTTGCGAAATTCTCAAAATACTGTCAACTTTGTCCATTACTAAAAGTAGAATTATCGAATAAAGTCTCACATTTTTCCGGACAAATAATTTGAATTATGGTGTGAAATTACCCTTTTTATATACACAAAACTGCACGTTGTTTCGTAAGCCATTTGGTTCATTTGATGGTCGTCACACATGAAAAGAACGCAACTTTGTGTAAATATATTGCCATATTTACCATATTTGGTCTGTTTGACCCAGTTTTGGCTTCAGAATTAATTTTTAATAATGCATGTTTAGATAGCGCCAGAACCAGGTAACCCTGTTCTGGGGAGCTGTACAATATTATTATCCCTACTCAGATCTGCATATTTCCACCCAATACACATCCAAACTCCCAAAGGAGCCTACAACGCATCCTGCCATTAAAGGCATAAAAGCGTTAGTCAAACACATAGCCATCGCGTCCTGTCAGGTACTCATTTGTTTTTATGAATGAGCGAACTAGTCGCCACACGACGGCATTCCAGGTCCCGAAGCCTCGAACCCGCGACCCTTCGGCTACGAGTCATACGCTCTAACTAGCGGCGCCATCACTTGCCCTGTTGTTGAATTATCTCCACATCCCTTTCAATTCCTCATCATTTTTATCGTTCGTTGATAATTAAAGAATGCCACACCTGAAACCAACAGCAAAATATTTCCATTTCTTTGCCGATGGATGTATTTGTTCGATCTTGTCACTGGAAATGGAAGACTTTGAGTACAAACATTATCCGCGGCACGTTATAGACAACCATCCACGTGAGGCGTCATCTATTCTGAGTTCGGAGATGTACTAATATAGTTAAATGGAACCAAGAAAAGTCCAGCATCAAGCTCCCCATTATGGAGCTAGATGTGTTGATGTGTCACCGGAGAAAATAAATATTGACACAACCAGTTGACGAGTGCGTGTCTGCAACTGGAGCACGCAAATAGGGAACCGGAACATGGTCACGACTACAGGAGATCCTTACGGAAGGGGTACGAATGTACAGTGAATTCATATACCCGACGTGCATGTTATTATTGACATAATGCAGAAAGGGCTTCCTTGAGATGAAGTACCCAACAAGTGAATAAGTGAGTGAGTCAGTTAGTTAGTCATTCAATCAATGAGTAAAAGACGAAAATAGCTATATACAGTATTATTATTATTATTATTATTATTATTATTATTATTATTATTATTATTTTTATTGTTATCATCATCATTATCATCATCATCATCATCATGAAGTCATCACATTTATCTCACCCTATTCATTACAATTAGTAATCAGTATATCTATTCCAGGTAACTACTCCGACACAAGGTCTGTTGGAGTACAAAGCAAATCAAAGCTATCGAAGGGACAGATAGCAAGTCGTATCCTCAGCAAGACGAGCACGTGTACTTAATGTCGTCTTGGTTACAAAAAGCTTTTCCTTGAACGGGACTGTTGCCGTCCTCCCCCTCCCTCCCTTCCTCACTCTCGATCTCCCTCTCTCACTCGCTCCCTGACGTCATCACATCACAGACTGACCATGAAACGCTGACGGCTGTACACTTGCTGGCTTTTCGTGTCCGGGAGATTGTTGATTATCTGGTGGTGTGTAACTGACTGAAGATGAACTACAAAGGCTGTTGTTGTCGAGCTAACCGTATCTCGGATATAGGCCTACTCCCTTTGTTTACGGGCAGGGGAACTGGACGTTGGCGGATCTGGGAATGCGTTGGTGGAAAGACCTTGGATGAGATTGCTGTCACGGGTGGAATCTAATAAATATTAACATCCGTAGTAGTCTGTGGGGCGACACTGAGACGAATAACCAGCTAACTATACGCCGTGTTCTATCACACGACACAAGGAAGCCGGTATCTTTCGCTCTGAAGAATCGTCCAGCATTTCGCCGTACGTCAGCCGTACATTGTGGCTAGGTGAGCATCTCATCTGATTAGCGCAAGATTCGCGCCTCCATCAATCAGTGCGGAATGTCATAATTAAACGAGTGTTAAGTAGACCCTTTCCGAGGAGCGATTCGATTGTTTCGAACAATATCGAGATGTTTCAGCATTATTTCGAAGTGAGAAAGGAGCGATTAGAGGAAAAATGACTAGTGGGTTTGGCCAAACGGGAGCCTTAATCGTTATTTAATTTTCGCTGAATGTTGTCCAGGATTTATATGTCAGGATTGATATGTCCGTTGATGAGACCTAACTAACACACATTCGTCAGGAAACCTAAAACGCTTGTTTAGTTTCTTATTACATATTGGTTATTACGTATATATTGAAATAACAATGAAGAAAAATAGGAAATAAATAGAGCCACCACGCCTGAAAGATGGCCGAAAATTTTTCCCTCTATTACGTCACCACCGAGAGACCTGAAGTTGAGGAAGACCTCGTTTTCGTCGGCTTTTTCGGCAGCTTGATATGTCTCGGCGTAGCCGCCAACTTGTATATCATCGTCTGTATCTTGGCCAGAAGACGATTAAGGACCAGCCATAACGCCTATATCGTCAACATATCGGCCGCAGATCTGTTACTCAGCGTCAACGGGATCTTCTCCTTTCTGGAGATGATTGGAAGATTTGGATCCCTGACTCAGGAAGCTTGCCGGCTGTTGGGCGTCATGTCGTTGGTTCCCGCATTCGTCGTCGTACTCAGCATGGTCGTCATCGCCCGCAGCCGGTATAAGGCTGTCACCGAACTGGGAGGCGGCGGTTCGACGACGCTACGCCCCGCCAGGCTGATCCTGGCAACGCTGGCCTGCATCTGGTCGTTCTCGGTGCTGGTGGCGATGCCTATCGTCTTCGGCTGGGTGTCGATGGGTTCGGGTCTGTTCTGCGCCTGTTGCTTCTACTTCAGCGAGAACATCGAATACGGCGTTGCCATCAGCATCAGCATGTACCTCATTCCCAATCTGCTCATCGCCTGGTACTACGTCCGAATACTGAGGTACGTGCGGCGAAGTCGCCGACGCGTACAACAACACCAATGTACCGCTCCGTCACAGACTCCGGCTCAGCTCCGCGGAAGGAACGAGATCCGTCTCGCCATCCAATTTATCGTCATCTTTCTCGTCTTCAATCTCTGCTACGCGCCTTCGATGGTCGTCTTCTGGTTGCAGGACGAGGACAGACAGGTTCCGGAGGCGGTCGATTCGTTCGCGATGGTGCTCTTTTCGACCAACGTCCTCGCCCTGCCCGTCATCTTCATCGTCTTCAATCGAGCCGCTCGGGAGGAGATGCGCAATGCGCTCCGAATCTGCCGAACGAAGGGCAAAGCTCGGACGCCATCAGCGCCGAAAGTGGTCACCCGTAGCGACGGTGGCGACACCTCCGGCACCTCGGAACGTTCGGTGACGAACCACTCCGGCGATGAGGCAGCCACTCCGGAGGTACCATCGCTGAGTAAGGTCGTCGTCGGTACTGCGTTTAATACGATCTATAAAACGTCCGTACAGAGCGTCTCTTTATCGGATAACTGTCAAAATATACCGGACAATCCACTTCCGATTGCTATGTGACGTCAATGGCCCTCTTCATTCTGACGTCAGAACATGCTGTCTTAAACTGTATTATTATTAGCTTATCGGATAGACTTAAGTGTTCCCACTGGTTGGTTGACTGGCAATTAGTAAAACCGGATATAAGAAGTTCACTCTAATTGATGAGGGAAGAAATAACCGTTTATGGTTCTATTGGACGAGAACTTGAGATAAATTTGTGTTCTGCTAATATCGATCTTATCCATAAATCAGTAACTAATAACTAGAAATAAAATATTTACCAAAGACTCTTTAATTATATCACTATGAATTTATGCTATGTATAGTCATTATATATATATATATATATATATATATATATATATATATATATATATATATATATATATAAGAGAGAGAGAGAGAGAGAGAGAGAGAGAGAGAGAGAGAGAGAGAGATGGTGTTTTCATATAATATCATTTTAAATATATAATATATATATATATATATATATATATATATATATATATATATATATATATATATATATATGAATAATATAAGATGAACTAACTTGATAACCATGATAATCGTGTAATTATAACGTTACGGATAACACTGGAGCATTATTTTGAATCTGAGATATAGGTATGATAACTCGATCGAAGTTGTATATATGTTTATTTAAAGACACCTAGTTATGTTTTTTAAAGAGTTCAATATACAGAGAAATATCAAGATTGGTTTTGTTTTAATGATTATCAAAATAAATATTGTGAATATAAACAAGGAACAGTGCGCATGATGGGATGTTACCTTCTATAAATAATATATATCTTTGAAGTTATCATAGCAATAGGCCACAATCGAGGCGAAAAGACCATCTAGAATTTGGTGTTCATTTACCTGTAGCATGAGATCTTCACTCTGAAGATTGTCATCACATAAATACTAACAAGATTAATCCTTATTGGTGTATTCTTGGTAAACGTCTCACTTAAATGACCTTTTTGTACTGAAACATCTCTGTCACTAATTAGTTAATAACCACATTACTATAATATTACTAATTAACCTATCGGTAAATGTATAGTCATTACATATTATAATTTATCATTCCTAGTGCAGTACCGTATGTTAAACTACTCAACTCCTAATGCAGTATCATTTATTAAACATTTCATACCAATGGATGGATCACTACCACCTGAGTTCGAATCCCAATGTGGGCATATCTGAAAGCTGTTTCATCTTTGACTTCGCTTCATTACCTTTGGAGGTCGCTCGGCCCATTCAGCCTACCATGTGCACAAAAGTGGCCGTAAAGCACCAATCATCATCATATCAATGGATGATCTTCTTGTGCAAAAGTACAAACAATCTAGGTTGTTGCTTTCTTCTGGAAACAGGTCTTTCGTCTCCTTAGTGGCCATTCCCAGAATACCTACAATCGCTAGTGCACTGTACTGTAGACCTTCAGTTCGGAGTTATGGGGTGTTTCATCTAGTAATCCCATGTTTCTAGAGATGACAACAAATTCCTGTATCCCAGATATTTATAATGTCCAGACTAAACTTATTTACCTTCAGAGCTCTCTCCCCTTAAATCTGTGGAATAAATTGCTCGGCCAAATTAACTAACAACCGATTATGTTAGGTTTATAAAATTGACTTTTTATTAGGCAGTCTATAATAGTTTTACGACTTTGTTTCTGTGTAAGTATTTCTGATGAAAATGTGTTCAGTCTTCCCTTTCGGTATGAACTGCAACTGTAAGCGACTTATGCAGATCAGGAATAGAAATTACAAATCGGTCTTTCGTCATCCGACACCAGACACCTTTCACCTTTTCATCTGCTTGCACTATCCACCACAGCCACACAGAACAAAAATGTCAACACACCAAGTGTACTACAACTATTATGATTTATTATAATCCCGCCACCGGCATACAGATCGATTAGTGCTCGCGAGGCAATATCGCTAAGAGATCGATTCTTCTTCTCGTTGGTTAGACTATGCCTCATCGTCGAACCGAACGCAATTCCAAGGAGCCAATTGAGGATTGCATTCGATTGGACGGGGACCAATTAACGACACTGCCCCGTGATTGGTTGTGGATATCGGCAATGAAATGTACACACATCAATTGGAACAACGGCATTTTGAATATTTATAGCAATGATGATAGTTTTACATGGCTGCTCTCGTCGCTATATTATACATCCGGTGCTACCGCACCGGAAGCCAACTCCCGAGAGAACGGTCACGTGACCAGCTCAAGGCAGACCCTTGGTGTAATCGTTGAAGACTTCGACGAGGCAGTTCTTGAAGGAGAGTGCATCGTAGTCATCGAGAACAGTGGGCAGAGAATTGGTCAGGATGTCGAGCATACCCTGGAAGAAAACGATATTGTAGCAATCATTCCCCAGAAATAATTCTAAGAATTTAATCATATTTATCAATCAAGTAAAATAACAATAATATATTTAATATCATCGCTCGTTATTAAATAAACGATTTTATTTTCCTTTCCATTAATAGGTACTCAACAATAGATATAATTATAATTGGATTACCCGAAGACTTGGCTATATTCATTAATCAACTATAAGCAACTATGAACTAAACATAATTTATTTATAAAAAAAACTATACTTGAACTATACTCATAATGTTAGAATGAAGTGATCAGAAAAAGAATCTCATGACCATAGTATGTCAGAAAAGGAAATCAGACAATTAAATCTTCCGAGAAAACTATCAGCACTAATGATCGATTGGTCGTCTTTTAAAACACCTTGATCTGAATCGGAAACCTGGATCATCTACTTACCCAAAGATAGGAAGCCTTCATTCCATCGTAGTTCAAGTGCTGCCTGTTCAGATGTTCAATTTGAGAATCAAGCGCGCTGTCTTCGCCGAGCAGGTTGATGAATAGATCAAGACCGTTCAGCACACGGAGCATATGGCCACCGAATTCGGGACTCTGCATATCATCGACGTTCACTCTGCTGAACATAGCCTTGCTATCTGGGAACTTCTCGAAAAGCCTGTGGAAGAAGGACATTTTTGAACTGCCATCGAAAGAAGAAGGGGTGCCAACTTTTATCTAACCGTTCTGATAAATTGCTCACGTCATTAGCCACTACGCTATTTTGAATTTAGCTCCTTAAGTACTTGAAACTTTATATTTGGCCTTTGTTTTGGAAGATTATTTAAATTTTGAATATCGCATGCAGTCATCTCTAATAGTGCTTATGATGATTGTGGTATTTATGATGATGATGATGATGATGAGAATGGTGGTGGTGATGATTATGATGGTGGTGGGTGGTGGTGGTGGTGGTCAACGTACTTGTTGAAGACCTCTCTGCCGAAGATGACCTTGGTAGTAGCAGCATCAGCATTGTTCCAGAGACTATTCCAGGCGTCTCTGACCTTCGTCATATCGCCAGCACTGCAGCAGCTGGCCGTGGCTGTGGCCACAAGGCAAATAACTACAGCAATACGGATCATGTTTACTGAAACAACGAACAATACAACAACAATTCGAACGTTTGCCAGACAATGTCACCCTAATCTGAGTGGGTTCCAAAAAATTAAACATATAGCTCAGTATTGTAGCTCATGTCTGCCGAAAACAACGAGCTAATTCACTTCTGAATTCCTGCCAAAGAACAAAACGCAAATTTTAGCTCGTTTCATAAGTTTAAAAAATATTCCTATCCAAAGTCCTCAGACACGAAATTATCAAAACTAGAGAATCCTTTTTTTTAATGAATTGCTTTTCTTTTGCCTTTTTTGTCTTCTTTAAACAAAAAGTACAAGTCATTTTCCAACAAGTCATCTTCCAACACAAGTTGTTCTTTTTGGAAGAACTCTAGATCCCTTTACTTGAACCTACCTTGAGCTTGGCTGCCGGGTTCTTTAGAGCAACTGTCTCGGCTGCTATCCGACGGCGGCGATTCAGCTGAATGACAAAGCACCCAATCAGTCGCTTTATATCCAGGATGATCCGGAATAGCGCCCGGTGACTGACAACGTCAACTCCGGATTTCAGCCAGTGGCCAGCCGGTTGATCGACGGATTTCGAGCCGCTTGATTGACAGCCGAGCTCTTTGTTTTGCCGACATACAATGGAAGGGGTCACGTAGCTCCGCCCACGCCCCGTTTGATTGACGTCGATCATATCCCGTCGCCGTCATTCGAGTTTGGGCAGCCAAAAAAACAACCGTAAGCCCTTCATCGGGTCATTGTTTTTTTTTAAATATGAAATTGGACGTTGACCTGGAGCTGTTCTGTGAATGCAAGCGGCATTGTGATGTCAGAATAACAATGGACGTTGGAAAAGTGTAGGCCATTGACATTAATCATAACAGATGTTTAATCCCATCAATGCAGTACTTATGGTATAGTTCTCGTTGATATATTGTTGTTGGGGTTTTTTATGTACCCGCGGACACAATTCGTGTTATAGTTCTAACCTATTCAATCACACCGACAGCTAACCTGCTCTACAATTAGCACTCATAGTGTTTGTTAAATATTCGCTGAATGTTGTGTGTGTGTGTGTGTGTGTGTGTGTGGACAAATAATAACTATTATAGGCTTACACAGCAATATTAAATAGTTTTTTATCCGATATAGTCATTCATCCCAGATATAATACTTTATCCGAGATCGTGGCGTTCTAAAAAGTGGCTGTAGAATTGTACTGATTTTTGTGTGAAATTAAAGATAAGCGTAGTTTGTTGAAATATAAAGATTTGGCAAGTATTGTTTTGTTTGTATATATATATATATATATATATATATATATATATAGTGTGTGTGTGTGTGTGTGTGTGTGTGTGTGTGTGTGTGTGTTAGTAGGTTTCTTAAAAAGTTCCAAGTATGAATTTTAACTTGAATTTGATACCAAATAAAACCAAATAATAATAATAATAATAATAATAGCGCATTTTCAAGAATTATTCAAAAGTGCTTAGAAAGACATAATGTCTTTAAATTTCTATGTATTTATTTTAGTGCATGGGCCCTTATCATAAAATCAGGATTCTACATCACACTCACAGCGCCACTCGGCGGATTAATTCCAATTTAATTTATTATTGTTATTATGAGGTGCTAACGCGCTGTATAACAATAACAACTTGTTATAACCTGGTTCTTACTGTTTTTTCTTCTCTGTGTCATATCTGTCGTAGACGATGCTAGTTCTCCCAAATATACTGTCAGTTCTACATCACAAGAGTTCTTAATTAATTGTTCTTCTCATAACCCAGATGAAAATGAACTGCGCTGTACTTCGCTTTTTCTAGGAGATGTTTCATCTTTTCGCCTCAATCCCCTAGAAAGCTATTGTTGCTACCTCATGTCTTATATACGTGACCAGCCCAGTAGCGTATCAAACCACTCATTGGCTCAATTACTCACCTACTCACTTACTCATTCACTCACTAACTCAACCTTTTTCACATCATGCTGACAGGTTGTCTAAAATTTTGTCATTTAAATCTTTTCCCCTAATTTTTCCTGCTCTTGTTAAATGTTTTACTTTCACTTTCGTATTATACGACCTACAAGTTCCACGTGTTTAATCTTTGATTTATGTTAGTGATTCTTCTTTTTATTTCCCTGTCCTAGTTTCGTTTATATTCTTATTTTTGTTTTCTCGGTCTAATTGGTTTCTATGGAACAAAGGACGACAATCATAGGAATTATTATTATTATTATTATTATTATTATTATTATTATTATTATTTGATTTATGATTTAGTTCTCACTATTTCAATACAATCTGTTGATATAGAACAATATCATAATGTATTATTTATAATGCAGGTTCTAATTTTGACGCTGGTAAAGTTACTTCATTACTACGTTATAAACCCTAAATACATAATTAGGTTAATACGTTCGTGTGTCTGCACACACGTGTGTGCGTACATGCCGTTTTTAATATATATGCGCGTGTGTTTGTGTATGTATGTATGTATGTATTTATGTATTTATGTATGTTAATGTATGTGTAAGGCGTGCGCGAGCGTATGTGTGTGCGTCCATTCACGAAAGCGCACTAATAGCAGTATTTATTCACCTTCTAACTGGCGCCAGAGCGACAATATGAACCCGAAAATAAACAACAAAACTATCCGCGAATCGACACAAGCTTCCTACAAGAGCTTAACCTAAACCATAGACATATCTTAGAAATCAAATCATTAATAAACCTTCCTCATATAGCAATACCTCCGACAGATCCTATAATCCTCGCAATCCTCAAATTGCTCATTCTGCGGTGGGATTAGTGGTGACGGTGGGAGGTGTTCTGTTTGAGGTCAACTCGATTCCTATGTGGGTCAAGCAAGCGTCCCAGGCGCTGACAGTAAAATGATTAGCGATCCGAGGTAAAGTGGTCATCATAACACCTGTTAATGCCTAGACAGAAACAGGGAAATAACTGAAGAGACACGTCAACAATAACTTATAGATAGTATCATTTAATAAGGTGGATGACTTAAGATGTGATCTATAATCTTACGGAGTACTCATTCGGAAGTGGAAAAAATGCCCTACAAGTGCTTTAATATGCGACGTTGTTTTATTGGTTTGTTTTTTTGCTTGCTTGCTTGTTTGTTTGTTTGTTTGTTTGTTAGCAATATTTTCACAATCCCTTAACTGACGTTCTTGTATTTAAAATCTGTCTCTAAACATCTGTTTTTAGTTACTTACTTACTTACTTACCTTATAATAAGCTACATGAGCTCCCATGTATCTATTCCGTTTGTAAGCCAAGTGACGTAGTTGTGCTATAAGAGCTGGCTCGTTATGTAATAACGAGATAATAGAGTTCAGATCAGTGATCAATCGATACATGTGAGCTTGAAACGCTGCTGATTCCGTCATTCTGGTATTGGAATCGGGAGGGGTGGTGTTTGTTTGGGGTTGGGGGGGGGGACGAAATAATGTAAGCAAATATGAAGATGTGGCTAAAATGGGTAAAGATGCTAAAGGTATAGATTAGCAATTTATTCATAATCTACACATGCATATAAATGTTTGTACAATTATACTTTATAATATACAAGATACTGCAACTTTCTTCCGTATATATATATATATATATATATATATATATATATATATAATAGTGTGTGTGTGTGTGTGTGTGTGTGTGTGTGTGTGTGTGTGTGTGTGTGTGTGTGTGTGTGTGTACCTATGTGTGTGTACGTGTGCGTGCGTAAGTGTGCGTGTGTATGTGTGCGTGTTTGTATGCGCACTCCAGGGCAATGAAAGCCAAAATACGGTGTTTAACGTACTTCCTGAACATTTCATTTACAAGTATCACCCTTCTGACGCCACCATCTCGGGAGCTGAAGACCGACTCCCATTCTTCTTGTACAATTCTCGTATCCAGCGCCGAACATATCTTTCTGTTACCGTTTTCATAACGATGGTTCGTCATAACGCTTCTCGCCCCCGTCTTGCCTGATATTATTGAGCACGTTATGACGAACAACAACGCCACGTTCAAGGCGCGTGTTACGAAGAGCTTCCTCATGATAATCTGAAAAGAGGGGAGAGGTCGAGATGATCAGACCTGGATCTATTGTAGTAACGTATTGACCATCCGCATAGAAACAGGCATTGATACTGTATCAGTTCTCTAGAGGTTAAAGAACCGGTTGGTGATATAATATTCTTCAAACGGATGGCTGATATACACTATTTACGACATATATTATATTATTAGAGGTAATGTTTGGTATATTTGTCAACAAATAGACGCTGTTTGTATCATATATCAAGCTGTGTCTAAGATAAAGGGAAGGATAAGGGGGTGTTGTCTTCTGTTTATTTGTTTGTTTGGGTGGGGGGGTTGTTTTTGGTTGTATTTAGCACTTGAATGATGGCGGCAGGTTCGAATCCTATTTTAATCATTATTTGATTTTAGAATAAGATCTGCCGCCCTTTTTTGGTATCTCAATTAATTACTATTAAAAGAGATAGTTTTCACGCAATTTGTGTAATTATCTTGACTAAAATTCTAACCTTGCCCTTCTACACAGGATCGTTAATTAGAGGGGTAAATATTTCCGTTAAAGGTATCATTGCAGCTATTGGCTGAAATAGTATGAAGGACAACGTACCTGTAGTAAATAAAAAGGTAAATAAAAAGCACTTATGTCAAATTAACGGTTAATCATATATTTATTGTTAGTTTATGTTATAATATTTATCAGAGTGGAACTGCTAACTTATACGCAGCACGCGTAATGAAGATAGTTTCCGAATATATGTAATTGCCATAATATACAGTAATTGTCTAACTTTTGTCATCTATATCAGATTTTGACAGATCAATATCGGAGCTATTTTATTCCCATTTTGCTGCACCAACACAACCAAGGAATTAAATGTAAGAATTCAATATTTCCGTTTTCTCATACTACTAATAATTATAAAGGTAAACCTTCACGAAGTGAGTCAATTTTTATCCGTTTTGAAATACTTCCGGTTAGTTGGTTTTGTTGTTCGGGGAGAATCCTCAGGCTGTCGCTTATTCGGCACAGCCTCTATGTTGGAGTGGTTGAGAAACTCCTCCCCCACCACTCACAGGGGAGCAATACGGAAAGATGGAGCCGAAATACCCTGATGGTGGTCACTGCCAGAGAGTTTTACGTCCTCAGGGTTTGTTTTTTAACGTCCCCCTTTATTTTAAATAATTCAGTGGAGACGGCAGCGCCATTTAACGTGGTCAGCCACCCACGATGTAGTGAGCCGAGAAATTAATCCTTGGAAAAGTTTCGACCTCTTACGGGGTTCGAACCTGCGATCGTTGACACCAAGTGCCGGTTGCTTAACCACTAGGCCACCGGAGCTCATTTTCCGGTTAGTCGACTGACTGTTAATTAAATGGCCCATTTGCTGGGTCGTTCTGTTTACCGAAGTAATTACTTATACCAAAGGTTTTATTTAACTTTTAATACGCTATCTTTTTCACACGTGCATTTTGATATCTACTTATGCTTTTCGGTGTTACTGTGGCTGAATAAACCTACATCAGTATAAAAAAAGCTACTTTCATTGATTAGAATCTGGTCATTTTGTATATTGAACCAACCACTCAGTTTTCTATGTGAATTAAATGATCTGATTTAATGTTCAGACATAAAACCAGGTTTTACTGTAATAATAATAATAATAATAATAATTTTTTTTATTCATACTAAGTGATAGTCACAGATAAATGATTCTATTGGTAAATAAAAGCCATCACGAGCTTCAAAACAAAAACATTCTTAGAAGGTCATTATTACATGTCGGCATCAGATATAAGCCCTAATATCAATTACCTGAAGGTTTTATATTTAGGTCAATGGCTAATACCAATGACAGTAATTAAAACAATTATAATGATTCATATGATAGTATTAGTATCAGTAGTAATAGTAGTTATAGTAGTAATTTAAAACCATAACTTCCTTAAAATATCTAGATGTGTAATAGATCTAATTATTATTGTGGGTTGTTTTTGCTGTACGTGGGGGGGGGGAGTGAACGAGTAGGCGTTGAAGTCAGTATTACAGGGTTGTAGGACTTTTCGGCCATGGACTTTTTGGCCACGGCCATGCATCCCTGGATGTTTTGGCCACGGAAAATATTCAGGGTGGACGTTTCAACTACATAATATTTTTTTATAAATGTAGGTCTTCGTCATGTCAATTTATCGTCAATTATCACACACAACAATTACGGGCCATGCCATGGTCCATTCATTTTTATTTATTTGGATATATACATATGCAGCTATTATAAGGCAACCACGACACAATTCCCTACAAACTTTTCCATCATATATTCATTATGCCCGTTTATCATATATTAACTAAAAAATGTTCATTTAGAATCTATATCTCAACAATATAGACCAATATAGGCCTGCCCAGCTGAGAACAAAGAATATACATGGAATATTAGCAATGTTTGTGTTTGCGTTCAGATAGAGAAATTAGCAGCAAAATACTTTTTGTGATGGACAGTTGTTATCATGTTTGCAATTTTTAGATCAATTGAATTTGCAAGTGATATGTCAAAAGTATCATTACACTTCAATAAAAATCAATAATCACACGGGGGCGTCGCTGAGGGATCATGTCTACTGGGGGCGTGTCTACTTCAAACTTCTATGCTTATTTTAAAAATATCCTTTGTTTTAAAAAGCCAGATCATATCGCATTTTACACTGCCTTTCTTTTTCTTTCGGGGAACGAAAGAAATGTCTTTCCTTGTGTACACCTTTCCTGTTATTGCAGCCGAAAGCGAGTTGTCTGTGACATGCCGACTCCAGCCACCAGGATCGCTGCGCTCCTTCAAGTCAAAATGGCGCGCCATGTTAAAATGTCAAGTGACACGTCTTGCTATAAACAGTCTTTGATAATACAACGATATGTATTTTATTTCCCCGAGAAGAACGGGATACAGTAGCAGAACATTTCAGTAATATTTGGGAATAATACTGGTTCATACGGTTTTTATGTTCGGACAACTAATGCAATTGAAGCAACGTGGTTTAGGTCAATTTACAGATAGTCATCGGAATCATAGGTAGAAGTCCTAGTCGTGTTGATACACATCAGAGCTATTATCCGATTATTATTATTATTATTATTATTATTATTATTATTAGTTCGAACTACTTGATGATTCGGTGTAGTCCTCCGCAGAACGGAATTGTTGTTCACCGGCAACTGGTTAATGCTCAGGATCATTTAATGATGTGTAGAAATATATTTTGGAGCAGTATGTCTTTGACAACAGTTATATTATAACAGTGTTTTCATTGGTCGCAATTTAGAAAAGGGTTTTTGTTGATATGACACCCTATATAGCTGGCAAACATACGTGAGAGGCCAGTGTAGATATTTAAAATAATTTTTGTTTTTGACATCTTTGTTAACTGGTTATTGAAAATATAGGTCAGGTTAAACGTCAACCGAGTGGAGAACAACAAATAGAACTCACGTATTACACTTTTAGAAGGAAAACACATTAATTGTACAACTAGAATATGATTTAAAATTAGAATAGGAAATATTATCTTAAGTAAATAAATTAAACCATGTGTTGACAGTTATTACCTGAAATATTTGATATAAATAAAACTTTGAGACTCAGAAAAAGACCGAAACTAATTGATTTTTAAAGTGAGTAGCTCATCTCCAAATGTAATAAATTAAGCTCAGGTTATTTCAGAAATATTCTAACCAAATATTTCATCTTTTTTTATTAATTAAGTTCTGGTGATTGTTAATCGTTATCGTTATGTATGAAATTATAATTTAATCATTAAATAAATAAATTCCAAAGAAACAATGATTTTACAATTCGTACAAACTAGTACACTAACAACAACGACAACGACAACTACAACAACGATAACAACAACAACAGAAGAAGAAGAAGCAGCAACAACATTAGTAATTAACATTAATCTAATCGAGATCTAAGACTAATCTGATAAATATGAATCTATTTCAAATGATGAAGATTTAGTATCAATATATATATATATATATATATTATATATATATATATATATATATATATATATATATAAACGTTTACTAAATAAATACACACATATAATAATAATAATAATAATAATAATAATAATAATAATAACGTGAATAACTATAACCATAAAACAAGCCAGCTAAAAAATGCCACGGATCTAGAATTGTGTGGAAATTAAAAATAATAAGTTGTTGTGGTCGTGAAGGTTGTTCTTAATTTATGTTTTTAAATTTAACCTTAACATCTTATCACAAAGTTAATAAATATGTTATTTAATCAAATGTTTCTTCATTTATGACGAACTGAACAATCTGTGTCCTTCAGAATTATGAATATAGCATAGCAATATATATATATTTATTCATGTCACCACTACTAAGACTAATAAATACCATGACTAGTATTATTGGTTTGAGGGTGTTAGTGTATTGGATATTAGTGTACGGACGTTAGTGTACAGACGTTAGTGTAGATAGATCGATGCTAGTGGACGTGACATTTGGGTACTGGATGTTAGTGTATCCGACATTAGTATATATATATATATATATATATATATATATATATATATATATATTATATATCCAGAGTTACAACCAGACACAATTATGAGATATTTTTAATTAGCCACCTTAAATTATGCTGAAAATGTTTTTCCAGAGCTCCATTGGTGTACGGGCACGAAATGGAAAAAGCAGGGAACCAAGATTTCCGATACAGTTCCAAAAGCTACTCGCAATGGGTGTCTTTTCCATCTTGGATAAAGTGTTTATCGGAAGATTTACAATTTGGGATATAAAGTTCGATATGATGAAGATGCTGCATTTCAACATCAAATAAACGTATTACATGTTTTGCTTTTCCTTCCTGCCTATATGGTAATACCGGCCTTTAAAAAATAGAGGATGAGTTACCGGACAGTTATTCTCAACTACGTACAGTTTCAGCAAGTGACCAATTCAAAATCTCTCATTATTGTGTCAGTTGTAACTATAGACATAGATTATTTCCAATGTATACAAATGTCAGGTCCACTAACATGTATGTACACTAACGTCCGTACATTAACATCCGTACAATAATATCCGTCTGTTTCCACCACTACTATTACATACTACTGCTACTACTACTATTGCAACTACTACTACTACTACTAATAATAATAATAATAATAATAATAATAACAATTCTACTTCTACTCCATCAAACGCCTACCTTATTTCATACAATAATAACACCGTGTATCTGTGGTTGATGTGTCTTGTCCAATCTGTAACCAACGACTGACTGTGACAAGGGAATGGCAAACGAAACAATTGTCGGAATGTCTTTATCGTGACGTTATCTTTATAATTAGTCTGTTTATTTCGTACTATCTTGCTTAATCCCTCCGATGCTTACTACATTCAAATACAGGAAATCCGTGGTTTATATTAGTGTTTGTCCGCTTTTCAGTTTAAGGTACGAACTCGCTGTGGTCGAATTGTTCTGAACTTGATGACAACTAAACGAGGTCAAGGACATTAAAGCGGAAGGAGAAAATCTGGCATATGATCGTCCACCAGTCATAAATTTGCGTAACACAGATGATGATGATGATGATGATGATGATGATAATATATTTAAATAAAACACATGACAGTTTTGTTTCATTTTATTACATCTATTTTAAGGTTTTGTTGTTCGGGGATAATCCCAGGTTGTCGCTTAATCAGCACAGCCTATATCTATTTTAACCTATCAGCTGATTTATTATTCGCCCACAAATAAATAATTAAATAGTAATATAATACACAGTATAGTAAGAATACACAATATAGCTTCTCTAGACATTTGTAAGCTTGTTATTTATAAGAAAGTTTAATGTAATCTAATCTAGAGACATCTTCTAAACTGGATAAACAAAAAAAGTACAGCAACTCTAATTACATGCATATCTATGAACGTTATACGTCATCCCACAGCTGAATGTACGCGTAGGGTTCGGCTGCTCTAAGAACTAAGAAATTTGTTACGTCTAAGAGTTTTGTATGGAATTCCACCTGGAATCACCGTCAAAACTGAAACTGTTTCAAGTTTCCCAAAAAGGACATATACATGTAACTCATCGTAATCCACCCCATTCAGATGATCTAAATCAGTTTAAAGAATGGTGGAGTTAGTAGTGCACTGCATTTCAGACTCGTTGGTCTTGGGTTCGAATTTCGGAGTTACTTGTATCTGCGGGATCTGTCATCCCCTTCAATACAATTCTTCTAATTTGCCTATGGATTCCCCCCCCCATCGCTGCAGCTAAAGACAATGACCATTGACTTGTGCAAGATCAGCAATGATCAGGTGGGTTCGAACCAACATACACTAGCATTCAGCTCATGACTCTATTCAGCCTCTACAGATAATGGAGTGAACTAGGACTGTAAATCTTTCCCATCCCATTTACATATCTTTACCAAGTACAGTGAAACCTGACTAATCCGGCCAAAACATATTACCATCGGGTGAACGGTAGTCGGATTGTTGATTTATTTAGGTTTAAGTATTCCGATTTGTAACTTTTATATTGTGCGTCTTAATAAATAAGCGTTATTAGATGGAAGTCGTGAAGAAATTTATTTTATTTCTGTTGTCTAAATATAATCCCCATTAGCATAGTTAATATCATACTGAGCTATAAACTTCCATTTCAGGGTATGAATCCCAGTGTTCAGTGGCGTAGCCTGGAATATGGGGCGGCCACTTTTGGGGGCCGCCAATATGGGGTTTTTTTTCTTGTGATCTTCAGATACTTTTTTGAATGGTTGTTATCCCAAATGGTTGAGTTTTGAAGTTGTGGCTATTTGTAGTTGTCCTGGTACTGTTGTGTCTTTAAATCGCACACAGTCAACTATCCACAATCACACTCACTCACTCACCCACTCATTCAATTACTCCGTTGTTTTTAAATGATATTAATAACAGATCATGTAAATTAAAATTTGTTTGGTATAAATATATTATGGACTCTTGAGCTAAACTACATGTACATATAAAACTACACGTATATCAAAACTATGTCAAAACTATACAGAGTATGTCAACACTAGACAGGGCACGTCAACACCATACAGAGTCAGAGTATGTCAAAACTATACAAAGTCAGAGTAACTCAACACTATCCAGAGTCAGATTGTGTAAATGCTAAACAGAGTATGTCAACACTTACAGAGTATGTCAACACAATACAGAGTCATAGTATGTCAACACTATACAGAGTCAGAGTATGTCAACACTACAGAGTCAGAGTATGTCAACACTATACAGAGTCACAATATGTTAACAGTATACAATGGCAGAGAATGTCAACAATATACAGAGTCAGATTAAGTGAACACGATAAAAAGTCAGAGTATGTCAACACAAGTACAGCGTCGGATTATGTCAACACCTTAGAATCGTATTACGTCAACACTATATGGAGTAACAATATGTTAACATAATACAAATCAGAATATGTTAACATTATACAGAGTCAGAGTATGTCAACAATATACAGAGTTTAAACTTGTGCAATATGAAATTATGTAGACATCCTTTGTCAGGAAGGTTAGTTGACAATGAGGACATGTTTTACAACTAAATGCATCAAAATAAATCCACTTAACAAATTCTGATCTTTTTTCTTATCATCACACAACAAACATTCCAGTTAAGTCGTAGCTGACGATTGATCGCTGTCTGTAATTAATTACCGTATTCACGTAAACACAGTTCTGGTAGATTCGAGGAAGTGAACTGGAGTTTTTCAACTGAAACCCGGAAGTGTTTTATCGGCTGGATATAAATGTGGCTTATTTGTGTAGCTATTTTGCGGTCGTTTCCGTGTGTTTACTACGCATATTAATCACAGTGTGATGTGCAGAGCTAATTTTGGACCGAGGTCAACCTCGTGTCACAGAAGGCTGCGGCCATCGTTTACAAAGGGGAGGTTCGGCTCGGCTCACTCATGTCCGCCAATCTTGCGACCATGGGAGAGAATTCGCAATGATCTAATGGCCTGTCTGAATATATTTAGGATCTGTTGTAAAATGCACGTAGTATTCCAAAGGAAAATGGCAAGAGATATGCTATCCAGATATCCTGTTGTTTTAATGGGTTTAAAAAAAGATTAATGGAATATGCATATTTGAATAGTCGCCATCTTTGAAACCCGGAAATGCTGTTTTCTTTCTTCTTGTGAAAAATAAATTCTTAAAATATTTGTCTGTGAAGATTTGCGTAATTCAATTAAAATACAAAATATATGTGTGAGTGCGTTTGATTTGTGTGTGTGTGTGTGTGTGTGTGTGTGTGTGTGTATGTATGTGTGTGTGTGTGTGTGTGTGTGTGTGTGTGTGTGTGTGTGTGTGTGTGTGTGTGTGTGTGTGTGTGCTGTGTGCGTGAGCGTGTGCACTTATTATCTCAAACAAAACCCACACATTATTAGTATACACAATTCCATAAATAATACACATCTGAAAGCTATTTTGTATGTGCTTTATTCTAAATAATATTTATATAATATTAAAATCACATCATTGTAGTACTCTTTGTTGCAAATTTACGTCATAGAGACCTGTTCTATATTCGCAAACGAATATTTGAGCTTAATTAACAAAAACATTGTACCATAAACCTTACACGAGAACCAATGTCAAAGTATCTCATGGAGCACCTCATGGAACACAATGTTCAGCTAAAGTATAGTTCCTCATCTCCATGTCACGCTCCATCTCATCTCCATGTCACGCTCCATGTTATGCTCCAGGTCATGCTCCAAATCTTCATCCATGTCGTGCTCGATACAAACAAACGAATACTAAACGACCTGATTAGTAACCCAATCAATGGGTTTATTAAAATGTGTCAAAAAATGGATAACGTTGTGCCAAGTTCTGTAAGACATCAACTGAGACGTTCATCATATGACAGTAACTGCTACCCGTTGTTTAGACATGTCTATATAAGTTTTTCAATAAAGGTAAACAATAGACCGATTCAAGTTATCCCTGGCGCCACCATGCGGCTGAATTTCACACTACGGTCTCGGGTTAGAACTCTAAGAACGCGTGTAGTGGCCGATAAATGTCTTACTGAAAAGCTGTATATAGGCTATTTACCAGCTATATTTGGATTTTATTTATAGTCCATTAAGGATATGTGATCTCCACATCATAATTTAGCATTTAATAGGAATGGTATAAACTTCATCCAATAGATATATGCCACTAAACTAAGTAACATTCAGCGCCATTTGCATGGCTGTCATGGTCCGGCCTGTCTAGTTCAAGCTCATTTTTTGTATAACTTTTGCCATCTGACATGACAATGTGAATGGATCAGATCAATGATCACATAGATTATAATTCAATGGGTGATTCCCATTACTGTAACATTGATATTTATGCACGATATCTTGTATTGAAAGTTAACTGTTTTATTTTCTGAATCAGCCATTCGTGCAATGTTTACTACATGTAATTGTCAAGGGTGGTAATACTCTAATGTAATAACATTTTTATTTAATAATATACAGGTGATACATATATGATTGGTTCCCAGGTACAAATAAAAATAATATTTCCAAAACTACATTAAATATTTAAACAATCTTCATTAAAATCAATTTACATTCAGCTAAAAGTTTAATTTTAAAATAATTTATTTAATCCATTGAAACCCATGCTAAAAATCTCCTACAAGTCAGCATGAATAACTATAAAAGGGTTGGTTGTGTCATTCATCTGAAAGATCGGTCTGCTCAATCATTGGGTTATGTCTTGATAAATATTGTGTTAAATCCTTTGGAAAGACACAATCGTTCAGCTGAAATACTAGTCTGAGTCTCCATGTAATATTAAATAATTTGTTGAAAGATTTCCCGTATTTACCGTTAGTGAAAATTTGCTATCCCCTATTAACAGTTGGCGCCATAGCTGTTTCTAACCCGAGACCGCAGTTGGTAACCGATGCAACGCATTTCGCCTGGATAGCTCTATTGCACACCATAATGTAATTATATGATGTCACTCCATTACATTTAAACTGTCATTCCTCTTCGAATCTGATATACGTGCTGGACTACAGATCACTACCATCCGTGTTCGAATCCCGGCGTGGGCATATCTGAAGGTTGTTTCGTCTTTCACTTCGTCTCATTACCTTTGGAGGTCGCTCGGCCCATTTAGCCTACCTTGTGCACAAAAGTGGCCGTAAAACATCAATCATCATCATAATCATCATCGAATCTGTTATAAAACCGAATCGCTATAGTTCGTTCCTTCTTGTCAATCTGGAACATGCTTTCTTCCACTAAAGTGAAGCAGTCATATTATTCCTGATTATAATTAGGTCAGTCTGGACATATCCAGTGATCTTCAAGTACTGGTAATCTTTTTCACGTCTATTTTATTGAGGATTTTACGACTCAGAAATGGCATCAACAAAAACTGCTTCATTCTCTGATCTTTATATCGATCATCCTATGTAAATAAACCGGTTGTTACATTGGATCGAAATTGATGATTCGAGATAGAATTGAAATTAGCCGAATTTGTGGTTGCTGTTACTTGCTGCTGGTGTTGTTGTTGCTAATTAGTCGGACGCTTAATAAATGATGCAGAGGTTGATAAAATCAATCCAATTTCCAGTTGACTAATAATCCGTATAGATTTTGTTAGTTCGTGATATTTAAATAAGGTATCACCGACCCAAACCTACCTGTATTTGGCTTTAGTCAGAGTGAAACGAGTAACTAGAACGTGTATCCAGTAAAGTATTCAAATAACAAAAATAATAATAATAATAATAATTACTATTATTATTATTGTTGTTGTTGTTGTTGTTTAATATAGTGCTTTTGCTAGCAGAAACAATTGAAGGACACTGTTAAATAAAATCACCATACGACCAAACTGAGACAAATGCTACAATATTTTAGAGTATTAAAACATATTTTGGTCTACTCAAACCATATCAGAACATACTAAGGCATGCTAATTAAATATATTAAAACAAATTATAATAGTATATAACGTGTTCTAGAACACGCTACAACATATCATAACGTTCTACAACTTGCAATGGTCAGATATCTTCACCATGACCCGTATTTAATATAATTGAACTACATATTACTTTAATAAAATGAGCACAAGCTATAAGACGATGAATGGCAAAGGGTATATTAACTAAAATTGTTTATTTAGCATGTAAATGGCATGACTTTAAGGGTACGGATTGAAAACTAGAAAGGAAAAGAAACGATGGAAGGTGATATTAGCAGGAAATACAAAACATATATTCTCCATTCTTATTAAATTGTAGTTATTGCTTATTGAAAGTAATTATTTAATACACCCACACAACTGCATATACTTAGTGACACTAAATTAAGCATAGATGAACGTTCAGTAAGTGATGATGGGAAACGTATGAGGATTAGCTGTTAGGTTTGAGTAAATCATAGTATTTACTCAGAATTGAGACGATATTTCGTTCTAGTCCAGTAATAATCCATTGTTGAGTGATTTCACTGCTTTCATATATAGGTAGTGTACAACTTATCATGTGTTCAAGAAACTGTTGTGTTGGTTAACGCGCCGAAGGTTGATAAAATGACTAACTTTTCACTCAGGTTAGAGAACAACTTGCCACGCCAGACCAGTCAGACGCATATGGATACAGTTGATAAAGGTAGGATTCGTTTAAGCTGATGAGTAGACCAGACAGATGTATAGGTCTACGATTGTATAGATATGTGGAGAAGTAGAAATTTTATATTTAGATTGGTGTATGTATAGTTTTATATATATATATATATATATATATATATATATATATATATATGTATATGGAGGTATAGGTCTCTTGGATGTTGATATTCTGAGCCAATACGACTATATATGTATCCGCACACACGCTACACACACACACACACACATATATATATATACACACGCCGCATACTCATATATATATATATATATATATATATATATATATATATATATATATATATATATTATAGATAATTCTTAATAGACCCATTGCATGATGACGTCAAAAACCAAAATAAACCAGTTGCGCTTTGCATTGTGGGATTTATAGGGGGTCCGCTGAACGATAATACCGTGATAATCCCGCCATTTTAACCTTAAATGTCAATGTTCCGGATCTGTTATAATCATGCCAAAAACTAACTCCTGCGTACCATATTGTCATGCCACTAGTAAGCAATATAAATATTTAAGTTGGCATGTGTTGGCCGCGGGATGAAACGCTGAGAAAGCGTTGGGTAGTTTTAATTCGAAATGACAATCTGCGAGTCAAATTTTTATAATTAGTGTCAGTGTAAGGATTGTCTGAAACATTGAAAGGGCAAATAAAGTGTAATTTAACAATATTATTATCCATCAGATCATAGATAATAATATTGATAAATAAAGTGTAATTTACCATATTATTATATCCATAAATAATAAATTAAATTTACCAATATACTGGACTCTATTCTTCTTCTTTTCGTTAAATATAATTTTAGTGTGATTTACTATGAACACCACATTTTAACAGTCTTTATTATGTGCAGTGAATATTATTGTACTATGGTTTACAATGTTGAATACAACACTTTACTGTCATTTTATAAAGTAACAATGACGGACGATTAGCATATAGTTATAATCTGATTTCCAGTTTTGGAATACAATTTTTCAACAGTGCCGGCTTTTTCGGTGTCGAAGCAGAGTTAAACGGTACACAGAAGTTAGTTTTTGGCATGATTATAACAGATCCGGAACATTGACGTTTAAGGTTAAAATGGCCGGATTATCACGGTATTATCGCTCAGCGGACCCCCCTTTAAATCCCACAATGCAAAGCGCGTCTGGTTTGTTTTGGTTTTTGACGTCATCATGCTTCAGGCTTATTAATACAAAATTAAGGCATAGCAGTTAATATGATACGAAAATGTCCCAGTGGTGTTTATATCTTCGTGTAAAGAGCAATACAATAATTATATGATTACCAAGTTGATCTTGGCCTGATATAGGCTAGCCACTCTGTTCCATATGATTTCAACACCTTTTATCACTTCATTTTATCCACGTTGATTCCACATAGAAATATTGGGTGGAATATATATGGAATCCTTGTGTTAAAGGTCAAAGGAAAAGATTTATCAAATCAGTCAATTTCAATCAGAGATATATTTTTTTCTAGAAATAAAGTTACAGTGGTTTTAAAACTTCCTTTGTTAGCATCTTACATGGCCGAAACTTTAATCGAGAATCTTCGGAAGGAATGTGACATCATCTTTGCCAAACAAAGATCCCGAACACTCGACGTGGCCTTGCTTAACTTGTGTTACGTGCTATTATTAAACATACATCAAATACCAATGAATAAATCTGACGTGTCAGTACCGTCAAAACCCAGGCCGAAACAGCAAGAATAGTGTGTTGACTTATCAATTAAGCGTATTCCAACACAAACAAATACTAACCAATCCAACTCTTGTTATGGACCGGGGCGGGGTGTCGGCGTCACAGGCGACTGTTTTGGGTTTACGTCTACACTTGCTGCAGCTAATTCCTCACAATTAATACTGTCTGTGACCTTTTTCGCGAGTGGTTCAAAGCTGTAGGGCTTGATATCGCTGAGAATATCAAAACTTTCGTCGGAATCTGACATTTTGTCTGTCAGCTTGTCAAGACGCTTGTAGACAAGCTGTGACACTAAGTGAGCTTTAGAAAGATGACGTCACACCATAACCCCTAGCAAGTTTAGTATACACTGGCAATGGCTCGTGAAAGTTCGGAAATTAACGAATTGGGGATCATTTTAATGAAAATATGATAGCTGGTGGTTAGAATTGTTTTGAGTGTGGTAGTGCATCTGATAGGGAATAAAATAATGTGAATTTTCTTTTCCCATCACCTTCAACCGTAAAGCAATAAAGACTTAAATCAACTTGAAATTCGAGACCACTAAATGGAAACGTTATGATACCATCAAATCTAAAGATGTGTTTTGAAAAGTTGTGTTTTGATATTTTTAGGGAGACATAATTAATTGCTCATCCTCTCATGCATAACTGAATTCGCAATGGCCCGCCAGGACCAACCCAAGATGGCTGAAAATGGAATGCACGTTAACAGGCGGAGGATAATTGTTGTTTGTTGGCTGTTCAACTCGTTATTATTCCTAGCAATTTACGCGATATGTTCACGTTTGTGGACAGATGGTCAGATATAAAAATGATATTTTGAGAATATATTTCAATTGACATAGTTGGATCAAAAGGATAGACACGGTGACTTTTTTCCAGATTATACTCTCAAAACTACAGGCATAGAATTATCTATCGTACTGCTTACCGTTTACTATAGGCGCCCATGGCATATGTATAGCATAATGCTAACGTAGGTTAAGTATAATTCCATTAGAAGGAAATAATTCAGGGAACATATCATATGTTTCATGTGTTAAGCGTATAGACGTTTAACACATGAAAGAGCAACATATAAAACATGATAGGAGTAACATATTTTAACGGTGAATAATGATTAATCAGTTACAGCTTAAAACTATATGAATTGCAATGCAAAGAAACCCGATGTGTTCCATTAAATTTATTTTGCTAAAAATTGTGAATCCGTGTTTTAAAGTTTGCCAAATTTCCTGGTCCATTACAAATATCTATACAGTCCAATAAAAAAATGGCTGCATGAGCTTGACTGTAGTATGTAATTCCAATAAATATTGATCTTCTATTTATAGATTTATTTTTCACACGCACGCACTCACGCGCGCGCGCACACACACACGCACACGTATATAATAGGTTCAGTGTTTATCTTAATTATTTTAGAGTATTGTCAGATTAGTATACGGTTTTATTTCCAAACGTTCTAGGACACTGAATGGCCTAAATTGTGCCGATGTGTCGTTAAACAACATTCATCCATCCATCCGTCAGATTAGTATTTATTTAATTCTTTGTAGATATTTGATACATTTGATACATTTAATACATTTTATACATTTCATGCATTTCATACATTTCATACATTTTATACATTTTATACATTTCATACATTTTATACATTTTATACATTTCATACATTTCATACATTTTATACATTTCATACATTTCATACATTTCATACATTTCATACATTTCATACATTTTATACATTTCATGCATTTCATGCATTTCATGCATTTCATGCATTTCATGCATTTCATGCATTTCATACATTTCATACATTTCATACATTTCATACATTTCATACATTTCATACATTTCATACATTTCATACATTTTATACATTTCATACATTTCATACATTTCATACATTTTATACATTTCATACATTTTATACATTTCATACATTTCATACATTTCATACATTTTATACATTTCATACATTTCATACATTTTATACATTTCATACATTTTATACATTTCATACATTTTATACATTTTATACATTTCATACATTTTATACATTTAATACATTTTATACATTTTATACATTTCATACATTTCATACATTTCATACATTTCATACATTTCATACATTTCATACATTTCATACATTTTATACATTTCATACATTTTATACATTTTATACATTTCATACATTTCATACATTTCATACATTTCATACATTTTATACATTTCATACATTTTATACATTTCATACATTTTATACATTTTATACATTTCATACATTTCATACATTTCATACATTTCATACATTTCATACATTTTATTTTTTGTTTGTGATTTATGGAGTGTTATGTTATGGATATTTGTACAAAGTAGTATAAATACGTGTTTAGCCAGGAGATTATATTATGGGTCATAATATTCATTTGTATATTACCCACCCATAAATTAATGCTACTGGGCTTGGCTTTGGTGTGATTTATTATAAAGAAAGTTATTCCATGTTTTAAATGTCAAAATTTGCCTATTTAATCTAAATATTCCTTATTTTTAGTAGTGAATGTTTTTGTTGGGTAATCAACTAGTTTCCAGGTTTTTTAATTTCATTTTTATTTGTAATAGATCATCAACACTGTTTGTTTTGTTTTTTAATTAAAGTTAATAATAAGTAGAAATATAATAATACCTGCCATAATTTTATAAGTGTAAAAAATTAAACAAGGGATTCATACAAGCGTCTCATTTCGATATTATTGTATAAGTTGAAAATAAATGTTGGAAGGTATAATTATTTGTATTTCATCATAAGTACGTTGATTTCGTTTTTAAATATGGACAAGGATTCAATTTGGAAATTACAACGTGGATTCAGTGGATATTTGCATATGGATTCAATGTGAAAAATTATCGATGCAGAAACAAAAATCAAGGTTTCACGAGGTTTCCACGTGAATTCTACGTATTTGTGGCTGCTGGTAATTTTATTTGAAGATTTAAACCATTCTCCCCCGTCATATTAATAAATACCTTGAGAATATCTTGTCGTCGTGTTAGCTGATGCATAGCTATACAGTTAATTATGTATAGGCACGTTGTATAAGAAGCTAACTTTGTTAAAATAATTATAAATGTATTATTCACTATTTTTTCGGATCACTATGTGCTATGTATGTTACAAAAGTTGGCTTCATTATCAAATACTAATGTCCGACTCCAGAACAACCAACGTCTCTATTCCAATTCCATTCAACTTGATATTGTTGTTAGGTTTGGCTCCAGTACGAGATTTAGGTACAATAATTATCATAACGTTTGTAGCAAATTATTAAATTCCAGATTATTACATTAACGGCTTACAACATAGCGAGCTCCAATGTTTTAGTGGTGTTGATATATATATAATAAGTTAGTCCTTCGTTCAAGCGATTGGAGTACGTCTTTTCGTCCCACAATTTTATTATAAGTAGTCAGAATCTTCAAATAATCACCATGTCACATTAGGACGCTTACGTATTATCATAATTTTTTATCATTAATTTGTATTCTTCATAACAATAATTATTATATGTGAGCTAGTTATAAAGCTGTTTGATATCGAGACATTTTTCGTTATAATTCCGATAGCTTTTACTATTTTTTTATGACTTTCTTCATACGAAGTGCTGCTGTTTCTAAAACGATTCATGCGAATGTCCTAATGTTCAAAACAGATCCAATATATAATGTGCAAACTTTTTGTTTTGGGATTGATAAAAGTAGAGTTCCGGATGTATTTTTGTTGTTAATAGAGGCAGCATAATAACTTGAATGTTGGGGTCCGTGTATAATATATTTGATTTTCTGAATATTGATCATGTATTAGTATTAAAGTTCGTTTCTGTCGGACGATGTGTCAGTCAACACGTCAGTGCTATATGCCGAAGTTATAATGCTGTGCTTCATCAGAGGTAGTAACGTGTAAAATAATTGTTCTTAAATGAAACGAATTGTATGTTTTTATTTTCCAATATTTGTTATTTATTGTAAAAAGAAGCAAAACATAAACATCAGATTTTCCACTTTGTCTTACATAGATCCAACAGGATTTTTTTTATTAATCTAACGTCAGGATTTCTACATACGCCATAGTTCTATCTAATAAAAATCTAACATAGACTAAATATCTGACTCTGACGTTGAATCAGTATATAGATCCAATGTCAGTTACCTGCTCGTAACCCAGTTCGCTCGACGGTGTACAACTTAAGCAGTTAGTTATATTCGGGATTAACTCTTCTGACCGCGTAAAAAGGGGAATGTTTATATCATGTGAGCGATAATACTTATAAAATTCGCGAATTTTATATATATATATATATATATATATATATACACACACACAATATGTCATTGTGTTTAAATTAATAATCTCACTCTGTGTAATATATTGCAATAAAATAAGCATTAATTAACACGTAAAATATATTTGGATCATATAATTAAAATATAATTAACTGTAAATGGATGTACTCTTCTTTACGTTCAAACATTATATCCTCGGCTTATACTTAAATAGAATGAATAGGGCATTATATTGACTAGAGTATAGCCAATCTGCCTATCACATCTGCCCTTGTCTTTCTTGTGCGAGTATGTCCTAATAATTTGCGTTTAAATACCCTACCCTAACCGTTTCTTGGTGTTAATAATCAAATGTATCTTAATTACGGTTGCTCTTTGTTGTCCTTCTATAGATACAGGCGTCTTAAACAAAAATTTGACGTTGTGCAATCTGGTTCCATTTAAAATTGCACGGGAACTGTTTATCGTTAAAATTGTCCAATTTTGAGTATACAAATTCCCAGTAATCAATAGATGTGCATCTCCATATCACGGGTTCGATTGCTAAGAACTAAATAAAATAAATACCCTGTTCACGGTTTTGAATTAGTGCTCTTGCATATTGGTCCAACACTCGTCCACTTTAGCCAACCAATTAACTCAATATTATTAACAAAACTACTACCTTAGATCTGCCCAGTCTGTTTGGTAGCCATGGCCTATGTTGATTAACAATAATTTAGTGCGTCATATATTTATTACCTGTATGCCTTTCGCACGATGTCATTCTTCAGATTCGGCTTTATAACATAAAATATCATTTGTTGGTCACCGAATGATGATTGATGTCTTATGGCCACGTTTGTGCACATGATAGGGTAAATGGGCCGAGCGACATCCAAAGGTAATGAAGCAAAGTCAAAGATGAAACACCATTCAGATATGCCCACGTCTAGATTCGAACTCAGGTGGTAGTCATCTGTGGTCTAACGTGCTACCAACTAGACCCCGGAGGCGAATATTCTGTACTATTTACCATGGTTCCTACAGGCAAGGAAATCTTATCTTCCAGGACAGAATTAGCATTTTCCACGACAAAGTAACACCGTATTTAAAGGTAATAAATATACTTGTGAAAAAGCATATCATATTTATTCAATGTATGATCGATTATTGACAGTTTTATGGTACAGACACCCCCTCAAGCTTTTTATTTAAATTTTAACTAACACGGGATATCAAGACTCTTTTACTTCTACAATTGAAGTTTTCTTCTACAGGCATAATATTTATTCATGGGCTTTTTGTAATAAGTGAGATTTTCAGTATATTTCCAGATTTAGTCAAATTCAAGGACATTTCCAGGATGCGTGAGAACCCTATTTATCAATAAAAACCGACAGAATAAATGACGTTTCGTGTATATAGAAAATGCTGAAAAACCCAATTACACATTCTCTCTTTCCACACACACACACACAGACACACACAAAATAAAACAAAACATTATCATAAGAAAACTATATTGTTATTTCATACTTTACACTCGATCATATAATCATCACTGCAGCAAAATATCTGGCAACGCGAACACGACCAAAACAACCATCACAAGTACAAAATTAATTTAACAACTAGAATCTCTCGTGTAGACATGTGACAACATTCCGTATATAAAGTCGACCAAATCTACCCAACCTCGTCACCAAATCACTAGCGTGGAATGTTACCTGTGTTGTAATTAATGCGTATTGCATAAGGAAACACTACGAAAAGTTGAAATGTTCAATACGGCGACGCAAAATATCAAGAAATATATGCTGGTGTCAATTTGGCTTGAGGGATGTTCAGTCTCCGCTTCACAACCATCTGTGACAAAAATACAAACTGGCTGGCTAAGCATCCTTGTGCTAAAACATTCAGCACTGCAAACCGAGTTCATTATTCAAACCGAACGCATACACAGAGAAAAAACCACAGAAGACTATATGTAGTTTAAATTTACACAGCCATCAAGATTACTTTAGGCGTCTTTAATCAGATCTCAGGTGACGGTGGTTAGCCATGATGTATACATAATATCTATGAATGGCGACTTCAATGCCCATTTTTTTCCTTCTTTTTGGCACTTTATAAATAATATGGTGAATGATGGTCGGAAAGATGATTCGCCTATCATTGGTACATAGTGGTTATCAGTCTAAGGTACACATCTGTGAAGTTGCATTATCTTCAGGTATTTACACAGAAAGTATCCATCATGATACAATAATACTATTAATATTATTATATGAAAGCTTTACTATGAAATAATCCATTGTTCTAATTTACACCTGGTGAGTGATGCAGCATATAATACACAAGCTTAATTACAGAGCAAAAAACAAATAATTGAGACCAAGGCACTAATGTAAAAATTACCAACAGCTTAAAATTCAATAACCACTGTACCCTTTTTAGCATGTTTACAACAGATGCTAATTACAATTTTTGGTTTAATTTCGATGTTACATAATTCAGTTACATAAAAATTTCATAATTTTTTGGTTTATATATATATATATTATTTTTTTCCCAACATTTTAGTTGCATGAATATCTCACCACCTTAATGGCATATATAGACAACCATTTTAGAAACATACATATTTTATCCTTTCTGTGAGAAATACACTATGCATATATACTTCAATGAGGTCCACATCACACTAACTTCATCTTTCTTGACAACAACATATATATATATATATAAACACTAGGCATATACTAATGTCATACACTAACACAGCAAGAATATTTAAAAAATCATGTTTTATGAGTAATACTCTGTGATATGAATAATATGTGCTAAGAAACAGTTGTGTGTGTGTGTGTGTGTGTGTGCGCGCTAGCATTTATAAATATTATCAAGTGAAGAACATCCACATTGCTTTATGAAATTATCACAGTAAAATATTAAATAATGCATCCTTCAGCTATCAAGAAAATGGCATCTAAGAGATAACCAAACAATTCAACAAATTTTATACATTACAGAACATTGTAGACGAAACATTAAACAACCACGTTGTTTAAAAGCAACACTAAACGACTGACATTACCACCCCACCCCCACCCCCACTCTTTCACCATCTCACTGCATCACAAGTAAAACTTACCTGGCTCCATCAACAAATTACTCATATAAACAAAACTTCTCTGAATCCTCGTGTTCCTTATTGCTGATAATTATTTGCACACTTTCTGCAATTAAAATTAATTGTGCATTCTTTCTGCACTGAATTAACATAAACATAACTTGATACCATTTGCAAATACACCTAAACAAATCAAAGTGTCACTTTTTATGTAGGATTTATTCATAAAATGGAAATTATATTTCTTTTACTAATAAGATTATTCCAGGAATATCAGCCATATTGTATCTTAACAAGTATGTGTTTAAACAGGTATCAATATATATATATATATATATATATATATGAAAGAAACATTGCTTAACATAAGATTTCACTCTACACACACACAAACAAACTGAATGCATTATTTGGACTAAGCATTTACATGCACAATAAATATTAAACTATTATTAGGTGTATTTGTTAATCTTATAGAAAATATCACCTGACTGATGTGCGACTACAGACACTAATTGCCACAGTGATACGACTAGCACAGCAAATAACCATAAACAGACAGAGGCCACACCAGTGAAGTAACGAGTTTCAAGTTCTCGTGACACACACACACACACAAAATAAAATTTATCATACAAAAAGCCATTGAAAAAATAAAAATTCAGAAAATGAACACAGAAGTAAGTCTGAATGACTTCATTGCTGTGAGATCAGCAGAGCAAATGTCTCAAGAAGTATGGAAGATCTGAAAGGGAGCGATAACACAAGGAGTTTAAATATGTCAAACCAGAGAAGCGAACCGAGTCGATATATCCCTAACGTCAACTAAGTCATGTGATACAAGGTGACTGCAAAAATCACAAATGATCAAAAATGAAACATAGCTATAACCAAACACCCTGTAATGGCTTGTTTTGTATACATGTAAATGTTATTGTTTTGATGATTACATCCTATTAAACAATAATATATGTATACATCAGTATCCTTCACAAGCAAGTAATAAAAAAAACTGGAATACTAAAAACCTATTTAGATGTTGATAACAGAATAAAACACTGCAATGTATACCCCCTCAGCAGTAAAATGAGAATGTGGCAGAAGTGAATGATAGCCAAGTGTGTGTGTGTGTGTGTTGTAAAAATGTTTTTCCACACAAAAAAGTTGTCTGCTGACACTGTTTAGAGCTGATAACATCAGCACGGAAGTACCTCAATCGGCTTACCGATGAGTGCAAACGGGTACAAGTACACAAACGGAGATGGCGTGGTATTCACATCAACTAGCTTTCACCAATGAATATGAACAGCATAACATTGTAGAATATAATACAATTGATACAACTGAAAATAATGTCTTATTATCGCAAGGATGATGATGACTCTCTCTCTCTCTCCACACTCAAAGCTCACAAATTTCTATATAGCTGCTCAAGCTCAGTTCATTTTTTTCAGTCTCCGTAGCTGGATGTAAGTAAGGATGAGGAAACCCAAGCCTATGACAGCTAACATCACTTCATTAAACCAAAGATCCCAGAGTGAGGAATGTGGTATTCCTTGACGATCCATGTATTTTGTGCCAGAATCACTGAAACAAGAATACCAACATTAAACTGTGAGGTTATCCGTTAGTACTGAACATATGCCCAAAGATTTTATTTAAAAGCTGACAGACTCGGTTACCAATGACAGTTATACCTCTCTGATGACAAATGAAATCCCTAGATATAACTTCAGAGAAAGCCACTCATCAAATGCCAGTAAAATTATTAAAATACAAACAAATAGTGGCATCAGTGGCAAATCAGTGACCATCAGTGGCAAATAGGCTGAGGGGAATTTAATGTTAGCTGGTGAATGCAATGACAAAAACACCCCCAGACCCTACTGCATAGGTAAAATGAAAACAAGGCACACAAACACCTCCAAAAATTTTTGGAACGTGGCTGCACCCATGCGGAATGTCATTGTTGGAAAAACCTATTATGGCTTTATTTAAAATGATGTAAAGATGTAAAAATGGACAGAACTGTACACCTGGTGATAGGTGGAGCATCCAAAAAGTGCAAAGATGGCCATTGGCAGTAACAACTGAAGGAGACTCTTTAAGCAGATGAATTCAAAACAGCATCCAAGAATCGTGATAAGTTCACTGTAAGTTAATTTAAGGATGATCATATCATCTCAATCCCTTAGTGTCCACTCGCTGTAGAAGAAGGAATATATAGAGTGGACTTACCATTGTATGTCTGTTGAGTTTAGAGTTGTATCACAGAACTGTAAACCTTCCAGCTCATTTATGGCAAATGCCTGAAAAGAAAAATCTCAGTTTTTGTTGTTGCTGTGGCTAATAGTAATAGTACTACGGTGTGGGTGTGCGTGTGGGCATGTGTTGAAATTATACAAGTGAAATTTCAGTGTGTTAATTTATCAAATAAATTACAATTTTCAAATTAAACAATCAATAGCTGTTTAGGCTTAAATTTAAACTTCCAAATTTTTTTCTTAATTTTTAACCCAGTATATTCTGCATGGAAAATAAACACACACACACACACACAGAACAGGATAAATGCTTCAGAATGAATATTTATTACTCAGTGAGTGCTGTAAATAATATTAAAAATAGTCTGTTATCTATTATAATGCTTTTATAAAAACTACCCAACTGTTGATAAATAGTAAAAATTATGCATGAGTAAAATAACAAACTGATTTTTCCAATTGAATGTTACAAACAATTTGTTTTAGCTTATTATAAATCTGTTTTAACAATATTATGTTACATTCAAATTATCAAATATTAATTCATGGCTGGCATTTATCATTATGAGGTACAAATAGCGCACACTACAATAATGTCTGAATTATTGAATGGTCCAAGACATCACTGTACTACGTTTCCACCTACAGATTTAGATACTTACTACAAGTTCGACCATTACAAAATGCAGAAGAGCTTTAAAAAAAAAAAATTGTTTGAACACAATGGAGTCAACAAACCATCAAGGTTCATGGAAAAAATCCTACTCACATTCATGCTGAACCTGAAGATGCTGACCCATTTCAGCCACTTCAACCAATAAGGAATGCTTTCAATGTTGACGAGCAGGCCACTGAATACCATCATCGTCGTCCACACGAGAGCGGTCAGCAGTGAACCAACTGAACCATTGGTCACAGTGGCACTAAACACCAATGCTACAGTTGTACCAGTGATACTCGTAAGGCAAGTATTCAGTGTGAAGAAAAGGAACTGCCCGGCTGTTGGACTCAAACCTGAAACCAGTAATAGATATACTGTATAATATATGGATCCTGCTCTTAGTGAAGTAGTAACTTACACTAATTTTGGGTCAACTGAGTGAGTACTGGTTAACCATGGCTCATATAGTCTAGTGACAACCCCTCAGTGAAACAATCCAGAGAGAAATACAGGGATTTGAAGCTGAAAGGCTAAATGGGATGAGGGATCTCCAAAGATAAGGAGGCAAAATCAAAGATGAAACAGCTTTCTGACACAGCCAGGTCGGTGTTTGAACCCAGATGCTATACACCTCGGGCCAACAACACTACCAGTTAGGCCATGGCTAAACAAGAAGAGACCAAAGGTTTTGCAAATGGCGAATGCAAAATAGAAAAAATTGAAATTCGTAAGATTTTCTTCCATAAAATCATCAAAGTTATATCCATCATGACTATATTCAGACAAGTAACATCCCAAATAAAACTATTTGTAAATCAACAAACGTTACTGGATAGGAAGGACAGGTCGATTTTAGTATATGCGGAGTCTGAATAGCGCAAACAAGATGTTTAGACAATCAACCAATATCAGTTGGATGGCAACAGAAAACTTCGCTCACCCTTACCAACAACATACAATGAAACAATGAAAATTGCACATACTTGAATATCATCTTATATACTTGCCTATAAATAAAATCTAATTTAGAAATATAATGCGGTGAACTTAAAATTTGAAATAAAAATTCAGAAGGCCTTCAGAGTATTACGATGTCTACTAAATTAGTATTAGTATTTCTGGCCTGTTAGAGAGAAGTTACTATGGCAACAAAACTACCAACCAATCATCCAGTAACTAATTGCAGCAAATATGATACTAGGAAGAATCTTCTGTGGCAAGACATCACAGATTAACTTTGACAGGAAGTAGACTGACACACGATAATATCCGCTGATGTTCTCATGTCTGGTAAAAGAAATCATAAATCGTTTACAAACAAACAGAATTCCCATCAAATACTTTCGATGTATAATTATGCGATATTAAAAGTGTTATATCTGCTATGGCAGCCAAATACATTTATTTAATGTTGACCTGTTTTAACTGTGGCTCACAATGATGAACCTGCCCTAAGAGAGCTACATTTGAAGACAAATGGTGCCACAAGACAGGTTATTGTATTTATAATGGTGCCTATGGTAAAAGAGGATATATGTGACTTTCAGAAGTCTTATGGTAGGTTCAACTTTCACAAATTATGGTACAACTGGGTTACTGTCTACTTACATAAATACTGTTCTGTCCTTGAGAAACACTTCCATCGCAGACATGTTACCAAATACAAAGTTCATCACAATGAAGAAGAATACCCCAACTCTATGACAAAAATGAAACAAACCACACATTTAGAGATTTGTTACCATTATTAAATCATAACAAATGTGTGTATGTTTTGTATGTATTATTATTTTTATTTAATTTTGGGTTATTTTCTGCAAAAATCTCTTCAACAATTTCCTAATTTATGGAATGGCACAACTGTCGATACGACAGCAAATTGCACGATTCACAAAATGGCACCCTTTGCTATGAAACCAAATATAATGCTAGGTTAAAACTCTTCTACGATTCTATTTTCACGTGGGAATCCACTAATTAGCTCAGACATTAATCAGAGTCTTCAAATTGAGAGAACCAATCTATTATACAAATGCTCAAGCTGTCAAGGACTTGTCACTATGTTACATTGGTGCGCTTGTTAGCTGGGTTAATGGCTAATGTCCGTTACAAATATGTTACGTGCAATCTTGGCACACATAAAAAGCATTAAACAATTTAAGTTAAAGTGTCTCAACATCAAATAAACTGTTGTCAAACCATTTTATTGACAATTATTATTAATTAATTTCCACTCTGAAATGAGCCTAAATAATTAATATTCCGAAATACAGCTAGGAACATTACCCAAAACTCTTCTAGATATTATATTTCTTGGCATATTTACACTGCTGGAAAGTGTAATAAAATAGCACCATATGAGCTATAAATATTTAGCACAAATCGAAAACTAGATTATTATTGTTTAATATATGTAAATGTGTAATATTATACTGAAAGCAAGTATGCAACATAAACTGGAATCAGGTATAAAACCAGGTAAATGTTGATGAATCAAGTCAGTGATGAGATGACATGGCATTGATAGGCATTTTTTGGTCTGTCTGATTAATAACTGATAACTGCAATTCAAAGTTTATCATCTTCTCTTAATATGAGGATATCACTTTGTCTACAAACTGTGTTTGTTATCTGAAAAATCTAGAAACAAAATTCTACCATTAAAGTAAAAATTGAATGGAAGCTGCTGGATTTCTTGACCTTTTCCACAGAAAAGGTCATCATGAATGTAGTACATCAAAATGATTATTACCTGTTCTGGAGCCCAGATTTGAAGCTGTTATCAGTCTGGTAGTATATAGAACCAACCAAGACGGAGAGAATAATGGCAGAAATAACCTAAAAATTATAAATATTACATAGAAATAAAATAGACCAGAATTAGTTTGGTGGCAAGACAAACAAGAGTTTCATTAATCCAACAAGAAAATGAGGTAAAGAATATGAAAAGGTCAGGAAAGAACGATTCTTTTACATTCAATTCATCCTCATGATAAATGTAAGGTGTTATAATTGCCGACTCATAATAGGTGATCATTTCGATAAACTTTTGATTAGGACAAATAAAATTTAGCTTTCTGACTGATTTGGGTTTATCTTTGAATGTGAGCGAATTCATTTTCATATTCTTCACCTTATTCTTTACGCATAATTATTATTTAAATAGAAGAATATCCACATAAAAGTCACTTCTACACAATCTTCAGATGACACAAGAACAAAAATGCACATCATCACTTACCTGAGTGGCCAAAGTATGAAAGTTTCTGATCATATTAAGGAATGTACGACCTTCAACAATAGACAGCTGCGTTGAATAGAAACAACAGATACATTCTTAGTAATGAACAAAATAATACACATCATCTGAGATGATTTAGTTTTATTATTCTCTCAAACAGCATTTTCACACACACACACACACACACACACACACACACACACACACACACAACCTGAGTACAGAAGTTTGTGGGGTAGCTCACTGTAGCTTGTTTCATTTTCATCTTAGTTGTCAAAGATTCCTCAATCGGTGTCAGCTGTTTTCTAACCCTAAATGTAAACAAGATCTGATATAAAGTCCTATCTATCATCGACCTCGTTCCATCTTCTACTTCCCTCACACATCTTACATCATCTAACAAATTACTTGCTCGTCACTCACCTCTCGTACCACTTTGACTGATGAAAATCAGCAACTAACTGATCATTCTTGCTCTTAGCTTGGTCTTCAAAATCTGGAGTTAATGAGAAATAAAGGAGAAAAGGTCAAAACAGACCATAGTTGACATTTTGTATTCCAACAGTAACCACACCATGACCATTTCCTTTTAGAAAATACACCCTCCCCTATTGGTAAGAACCTGCACAAACATTAAGAATACAAGTCAACGTCTGTGATCTCTACTCCAAATATAATGCGTCCTACAATCCTACAACAATATGAAACTAATAAAATGACAATTAATTTTTAAAAAGGGTATCAGATTTAATGCTGGATATTTAATAATAAAATGGTATAGTTATATTTATTTATGTATTCAAGTTTATTGTGTTTTAGAGGTTTTTCTTTGTGATGTAGTTAAAACGAATATATCGAATAATTACTAGGTCAATTTAACTGTATTTTACAGCACAGTTAAATCTAATCATTGCATATCTTTAGCAGAAGTATATATAATGTGCTAATTCCAGTTTTAAAATGTCTTTGCATATATCTATATATGGTTGAATGATAAAATGTCCTTATAACTTTATCATCTAAAGCAACACTTTGATGATTAATCCCTTTTTTTAATGTTCCCAATAATAATAATAATAACTACTTATATTGATATTGTTAATCACTCTATCACATATATCTTGCAAATTATACATAAATTATTTTTGACATAGAACTGTCATTATTAGTTTGTGTTTACATGTGTTACTTTTAGCTGGCCACCATATAGTTAATGTTAATTACACAACAGAACATACACACATCTCAGTGTTGGCACACAGAGAGTGGAGTCATTATACATATACCCAAGAAAAGCTATACCAAAATACACACCTGATGATGTCAGTACACAACTCTGCACAGTGGGACATACAAAGTCAAAACAAACAAATCCAAAAATTGATCAAGAAGCTGTATGTGGCATCCGACTGCTGCTCGGGATCTGAATTGCTACATGTGCCCAACCAAAATAGCCACATATTGTACTGTGTTATGTCTTTAGTGTGTTTATTAAAATGACGATTTTGATCAACTTAAATATAAAATCACCAGAATCAGTATTATTTACAGTTTTAACTAGGAATTGTATACTTCAGAGTGGTCTGAAAATTCCCAGAGACTCGCTTTTAGACTTAATAAATATTCAATAACTTACCTTTTTCAACTTCAATAATTATACCATTTTCTTTCGACTTGGCATCTAAAGCTAAAAGGAAAGTCATTTTAATTGACTCTTCCATAAACCATTAAACAAGATTATTCAAAAATAACAAAAAATAAATAAAACATTGCCAAGAAATAAAATTATGTCAACACAATTGCTTTACATCGCAGCTGATAAATGCTACAGTGCCACGGATGTTTCTAGCAAATAGCTGTACACTGTTGTACTGTAATTAAACTCACTGATCTCCTGCTGCTGTAGTACTTTGGCGTGAGATGGCTGTACTAAGTCACTGACCAGATCCAGGAAGAAGTCTGAAGGATTGTTGTGTTCCTCACACGTGTACCCTTATGTCCAAAAACAAAATTTAAACAAACTTACATTATAATATAAAGGTTATACTTGTATGACCTTAAATTCTGTTTCACCTTCGCTAAGATACTAAATGACAAAGAAACTTTAATTGCTTTTACGATACTTTAATATTTCTCAAATTAAAGCCATGTATTCTGCATTTTTTGGTGTGAAATAAATTCATATCTGGTTAAGATGGTCACGTACCAATACTACTGAAGTAACTAAGAGCCTCACTGGCTTGACCTTGATAGAGGAGCTTTCCCTCATCGAGAAGGAAGAGATTATCAAACAGTTTGTAAATGGAGTAACGAGGTTGATGAATAGAAAATATGATGGTGGTTCCCTTTTTTGATAACCTGAAAAAATAGATGGAAAAATGTATTACTAACACACACAGACACACCCACATTACTTGAAAACAAATCTGTACAGAACAGTATCCTATTAATAATACACATATTACTTGAATACACAGCTGAACACAAAAGTAACCTATTAACAATACACATATTACTTGAATACATAATTGAACACAAAAGTAACCTATTAACAATACACATATTACTTGAATACATAATTGAACACAAAAGTAACCTATTAACAATACACATATTACTTGAATACATAACTGAACAGTACACAACTCACACCTGTAACATCTCCATTTCATCTAACCCAACCATTAGCGATAATGATAGTATTAAAATAACTACCTTTTTAACTGATACATAACAGAATAAGCAGTTGTAGCATCTAATCCTGTTGTTGGTTCATCCAGGAAGAGAACTGAAGGTCGTGTAATCAGCTCCATGGCTATGTTGGTTCTCTTTCTTTCTCCGCCAGACACACCACGTTTAAGAGCTGTACCAATCTATAGACATAAAACAAATATCACACGCTGTCATCTCAAAAAGTAACAGCACAATAATGAAACACTGATACGAACATGCTGATTCTATAAATATTTACTAAATCTTTGGTGAAGCATTCTATTTAAGCTAAAGGAGTTACATGCAGGATGAAATAAAATATGACAAAAACTGGTTGTTACAAGTTGGTCATTTTACAAATCTTCGTACATATTTTTTTAAGTTTCCAAGATTTTTAATTCAGTAATACAATGAGGCAGTTCATGAAAAAAGACAGGCATCACACTGTAAAGGAGTTTACTTGTAAATTTCACTCATACACAAAACAGAGAAGTTGTTATGTTATGGTTTGGTCCATATAAGATCTATCACACACCTGATAGCAATGTTAATGTAGCACTGACCAATAACTTTGGATTGGTTAAAATATTAACAAAATTAATATGACCTAAGAGAAAATAAGATCTGAACTAAGTGAACCAGTCTCACCCAAACCTAGATACAAGTTATTAGATCATCTGAAATTATCCATCGCTCTGGCAGTAGAAATATAAATGGGATGATTGGTCTTAAATGTAAAACCAGGGCTATACATCCCATAAGTTTACATGTGAGATACATGAGATATGAATATTACATTTACAATACCCACACTAGCAGAAGCTGCTGGAAAATGTAGCTAAAACCCAATTAGAAAGTTCTTAGAGGATATTTAAACTTTTCAAGAAATGACAAATTTCTAATTTCCTATGGCAGAATAGAAATAATAATAATAATATTTTATATAGTGCCTTATTCAACTTGAAGGTGCTTTACAGTGAAAACATAATTAAAGGATATTTTAAGCTCATATAGCACAAATACATTTCTACATAATTAACTGGTTTTAATATTATAATTACACTAATTTAAATAAGTGTGCTTTAAGAACTATACAAAATATGTCTTTATTTGCTGCAAGTTTAATATGGTTTGGGAGCTGAATAGTTGGGGTCAGTGTTTTAGCCAGCCAATCATCCAGCTGTGATTAATGTGGATGATTTGAAAATAGAAAAGATAGGGGGTCACTCATACACTCACACACACATATTCTGAACGACCTCTCCTCCATCAACAGTTTTTGAGTTGGGAATTTGCCACACAGATGAAAAGTGTGCACCATGCTTTGGATTTCTGGCAAAAACCTTGATGGGGTGGGGTAATATAATATCTTTGTAATATCTTTCTTTAGGTGAACTAAACGATTGAAGAAAACTTTAAATATTGACTTAAGCTTAAAATATCAAGTCTAATCTTCGCTAATATGAAAAAAGGTGCAAATCTAGGAATGCAACACATAATTAGAAACTGCATGTAAATTAAGTGGGCCAAAGAAGTAATATATACCGAAAACAAATGAGCAAGATCGGACTGAATTCATTTACATAATAATGTTTTGTAACAATAAAGGTAAATTTGCCAAATATCCGTCAACCTAATCATACTCACAGTGACCTTATTGTTTAACTGAATATGCTAATTTTTAATTGTTGGTAGTGGAGATGCCTACTTTGCAAAAAAATGATTCTAAATGAGACAAAGAGTCACTACCATCAAGTGTTTTTTTACAGCATCACATTTTCATTGGAAGTATGAAGTTCAGGAATTTTCTGATCCTTCTCCTGCGAATGCTATTATACGCAAAACAAGACTGATAGGTAGGTTACAAATACATGAGTTATGGCTAGCACACATACAACATAACTGATCTTTACCCTGGTATCAGCACATTTTGCCAGACCGAGCTCCTGTATCACCTCCTCGACGCGTTGTTTGCGTTGTTCCTTGGTAACTGATCTGGGCAGCCGGAGGGCCGCCGAAAAGTGGATGTTCTCCCGAACTGACAGCATCCCAACAACAATGTCGTCCTAAGGGAATTAATATAAAAAGACGTTGATACATTAATTTTTGTACCAGGCAATTACCACCGTATCGTAGACGATACCAGATAGAATTCTTCAAATAAAGGAGATAATACCAAATAAAGACACGCAAAAGACATTTGCATAAAATCCTTGGATGTTTTTTTATCCATCTATTTATTGGACTGGAGTTTATTCGGCAAAACAATCGCACCAGATGCAACTCACCAACACTCTTTACTGCGTTTAATTAATCAGGGAATTAGTGGCGGCATGGGAACACGCAGAAAACTGACTGCTCAGATCAAGCACAGAACAATCGGAGCTAAATCAGCTTGGATATGGTGGTTCATTTTTAAATCTTGCTCAGCTAATATGACACTCCAAACCATTTTCCAGACATCCAAAAGGGAAGTACTGACTACATTATGTAACTATCTAAGATAAACAGTATCCTGCCTATTGTGGATCCAGACAGTTATCTGTGATTTTAAAAAACCAGGATGTGCCAGGAAGAACACATCTAGTCACAATACAAACAATGCTGTATAAATATTAACAAGCCAGACTGAATTATGCACAAATTATTTAATCACCATTCGAATTAACGCCAATTTAAAAGTCAAGATTTGAAACTTTTATATTTTATATTAGAGGAGATATAAATAAAATTCCAACAGACAAAAATTACCTGTATAACATAACCTGCAAGACATTTATAATTGTTTGGTTGTTGAGCGCCATCTACTAGAACCTGCCCTGAAAGACCTCTGGGATCCTTTCTGCCAGCAAGGATGTCCAACAATCTGGATAGAAAGAAAATATATGCTACAAGTATAAATAACATGAGTAAAAAAGTGCTCTCCAAAACTAACAATGTAAGTCAAGCCAGTGATGGGAATGTTTTACGGCTGGTGTTCATCTCCATGGCAACTGTTCAACATTAACACATACCAAAAAAAAACATTTACATTCATTTTTGTAATACAAATAAAGTTTGTATTTCTATTTCCAGTCCTGAAAAAAGCAACAACTTGTACTAAAAACTATCACAAGAACAAAGATTTCAGATGTTTAAATACTTCTGTAAAATATGTAAAGGACCTTTACATTATCCGTACAAGGATAATCTGATAACAAAAGCTACTTCAAACCGTCTTTAGTATTATCTCAAAACTAGGCAAATAAGGAACAACAAATCATGTGTACTGTAGAACTATAAAACATTTTGTGTACTCAGGAATGAGTGGCCCTTGGAGAGAAAAAAAAAACCCTTCAAAGTACAGCAGGAAATTGCAGAGCAAAATGAGCCACAATCAGTGCTCCCCACAGGACAATCTGAGACTACTTGAGTCAGAATAAAACACGTCTTCAGCAAGAGAAATTTTCTTTAAACGACCAGTCCGACCCACTACCCATTTCCAAAATATTGTTCCTTTCAGCTCTGGAAAAACCGGAAATGTGACAAAAATCAGAAAACTCTCATCCGTGTGTACTGCAGCACATAGCTGTCAACCTCTGTGATGATTATCACAATTATGATATGAACATGACCCAATTATTACGGTTTAACGAACACATTTTATGCGAGATATTTTTGTCTGCCTCCAACTAAACACGAGACAATACAACCAGCCAATATTAAACCACAAACTGACATGGTTGGTAGATAATCTCAGAAACATTAGCATTTAAATACAGTTCAGTGTATATGATCAGTCTGTTATGTACATTTGTTATGTAAGGATAAAAACATTTAGTGTAATATAGTTTTGGCCAACCAGTAACTTTACTATACAACAGTCAGACATGTAATAATGATATCACACTGGTTTATGGCTCTGTACAACTCAGTACCATGGACAACTGCCAGGAGGGAGAGAGAGAGGGGGGGGGAGTTATCACAGTGTTTAGAACTAGAGATGGCTTGTTATCAATACAGACTTATATTGCATAATAAGTTTTACAATCTAGTGTTTATGGCTCTGTCAACCAATCAATTAATATATTTAATATTTAGACTAGCAGATTTGGAATGAGAGTAAGCTGTGATAAATAAATTATGATCAGACTTAATCAGCTATAAATTAGCATACACACACACACACACACACACACAGATCAGCCAATTTATTTGGAAAACATAAATGTTAATCTGATAAATATTAATATTAGCCAAACTAGGCATGTAGTATTGATTATGGCAGATATCAAACTAAACTGACCAATTATAACGGGTATGTTTATTACATAAAATGAAATACGACAAGCCTAATTACTAGTGATGGTAACAAGGACGATTAACTTTACTTGAGTGTGACACACACAAACAGTCACACACACACACACACACAGTGACACACACACACACTATACATAACAAGTTTTAGTAAATCTGTTCCTCAGTTTTCTGGTAACAGGTATGACAACAATGGGACCTCCGTACTCAAGACATCTGGTAGTTATCTAAAATTTTTACTTTTTAGAACAAAGTTTTAAAAATTACATGAGGATGATGAAGTATTTAGGAAGCAATTATAACCAATCCAAGACACTACTGATTGATGACTCAGAGATGACACAAGTTATCACCTGTTTCTTATCTCATCCAACAGTGGACTCATTTTATGGATGTTTTGCAACATTCTAAACTTTGCACTCTCTTAGTGTACAAAAAGTGTTCCATTCTGTTTGTGACAGCCATTACAAAGGATCTGGATCGCACACAAGTGTTTAAAACTAATCTTATTATGTCTGCTATTTAACTCATTTGAAAATGTTATGTATTCCACTTTAAGAATATTGGAATTAAGCTAACTGATTTTACGAACACAAATACTTCCAATTAGCTGATTAAAGACAACTTTCAGAGACCAATTTTTTATAATAATAATTAATCCAACAACTGCATTTATGATAGATCATGAACTAAATGCATGAAACAAAGTTCTGTATTTGATAATCGAAATTTAAAAAAATATCTTTCATTCAAAAATAGTATGTACAGTATAATTGACCCTTTTTACAATAATAAATTATCAGTTAAATTCCTCAATGATATCTTGATCCGGGCATAAATATGAGTAAAAATAAGAGAACCTCAGCGACTTCACAGTGATTTTCAATATGGAATATATCCGTAAGTAAAACAGTCACATGGTTGATTGTCAGCTTCTGGTAAACAAAATAGAAGAAAATTAGTATACTGTTTCTAGTATAAGTCATGTGATAAAATTGTTGAATCATTTATACAGATTACAGAAACATGCAAGGATCAAATTACACCAACAGACTAATCCATTTTCATCTGGAAAAAAACAACACTACCCTAATTAATGTTCTGTAGTTACCAATTTTAATATTGCTTTTCAGACCGTCTACTGTACATTGGACATCGACTTGTTTGTAATTCAGAAAATATATCCTGATACAGAGAAGCATTCTACATTAATCAGTAGACGTGGTATATAAAACAGATTTATTCCCGTAAAGTTTACGTAAAGTGATATGAAAGATTTTCACTAATTCCACCGCAACAATAAATGTTATGCACTTTGTTATCATGTACCTTATTAGACATGTTCAGTTATGCCGATTTGGTTAGCCCTGGCACTGGTGTCAGTTAACGTCTAGGTTATATGGCACAGGGCGGGGGGGGGGGGACTTGTCAAGGGAAACAAAACCTAGAGACGCAGGTGCGAGATGGATTCAAACCGACAACGTGAAGGTTTGCAGGGCAACGCTCTAACCTCTGCACCATCGCCAGGTGATCCGAGTGACAGATTTTACTGCATATTACGGTATCTATATTAATTATATTATTAGCATCTTAATAATCAATCATATAACAACACTCCATAATCTTTATTCAATTACGGATGAGTCAACAAAGAAATCTGCTGTCCATAATTTTGTTTCACATTTATTTGTTATGCCATTAACTAATGGATACGTTCATCAGCACTAACACTGCTTGATGTGAGTAATATCGACAAGAATGTTCCAATAAATTATACCATACCTTAATAAAACATTAGGTAAACAGTTTGGTATCTGGGTGTTCACTTCTCCACACACAAAGTCGGACATTGCATATTTCAACCTCTTTAGTATTTTATTCAATATCTCAAATCTTTGATCTAAGAACTTGACATTTTGTTTGTTTTAGACAATCCACATCTCATTGGTTCACACTATGAACTTATACAATTCAATTTGGGGGTTGGGGTGGGGTGTATTTTCCCAGCCGTGGGCCTTGGTTCCGTCACATCACAGTTTACCATAGAGCACCAAGACCTAGACTACATGCCACGAAGGCACATTTATTGGTGTAACAAAAAGGTAAACACCGGGTTGTAAGTGAGAAAACCCCAGCAACACCACCAATAAAGCAGCACAAACTACTCCCCCCACCAATTCCGCGGATAAGTAATACTTCAACTGTGTCACTGCGCAGAATCAGTGAGCGCATTTTTGTTGTTGCTCTTCGGACTGCTCCCAGACGGCGGCGGTGGTAAACAACATCCACTAGGTCACACAGCTCACAGTCCAGCAACAAAACATCTAGGCATCAGCAACTGTCTGGAGTCTGTTGATAACCAAGTGCTATGCGCTATGTATTGGATGGATGGGAGGAGAGCGGGGGGGGGGGGCGGCGGTAGGGGGTATTCTGGGATGTAAGCAGAATTCCGTGACGGTGCCAGCTTATGTCGGAATCATTCGCCTATCAGCGTTACTATCATTCACCAGCTTACTGGTGCTCTGCTGGTGGTATCCAGTTTCACTCCTGCCAACATTACCTATGACGTCAGGAACGGGTAGAAGAGGTGCGGGTTAACTATTGTATCACATTATCAGCTGTATATGACTATATCAGCTGCACATCACACTACAAGCTGTATGTGATAATATCAGCTGTACATGATTATATCAGATCTATCAGTTTATATCCATTATACACGACTATATTGGAATCACTGTACGATAATAGTTGCCACCCTTAAGAACAGTGTTATCTGTCATCTCACAGGAATATTAGTCTCTGGAACCTGGCTATTATTTTACGCCGATAATAGTACACTGTGATAACTATCAATGAGACTAATATGATTACTGAACTTTGATGTACCACTATTTTGCTATGTTTTATCTTGTCACTGTGCATGCGGGCACAAGTTTTAGACTCGGCCGAGAATTACAATCGCGAACAAATCATAGCTGGAGTCAATGACTTCGTAGCACAGACTTTTCACATTAGGACCTGCGATGTCTCACTAATTCCAATGTCACTGAGTAACAAAATCACGACACAATTGCCTACACTGTGGTGTTTGAGACTGAGAGTATCATGTCTCAACCAAGTATTACATAGAGCCATCTCTTGTATTTTTCATCAAACATTAATAATTTAAATATAGTAACCAGCTATTGCCATTGCTTACAAAGAATAAATTATTCAACGCACGAAACTTATAAGGCAACATACGTCTGAAAACCAACACCTTAATTTCGGGGGAGGAGATGCCCATGCACGTGTGCATGCATGCAAGCGTGATGGAAAAGTTCTAAATAAGAAAATTGTAACCAGTTATAGGCTGTCCACTATTGCATTGTAACATCAATACTAAGACCACCTGCACATATATCTGTATCTCTATTGATATATTTGTGTCCATATATATATATATATTCACGTGTGTGTGTGTGTGTGTATGCTTGAGTGTGTGGGTGAATGTGTGTGCACGGACATGCATATAAACACAGCACTGCAACTGGCATCAATGTTACAAAACTGAATTCTCTTGACTAGCAGATTACTAAACAAACTTACGATGTCTTTCCACTTCCAGTTGGCCCCAAGATGGCATTCATTCCAGGTGGACATACTCCACTAGAGAGAAAAAGAAATATGAGAAAACTTAAACATCCACTGATAAGTCACATACAGTTACTAGGCAGACCTCAGGTAATAATATATAATAATTATAGTAATGATCACTTTTATTATGTAACAGTGATATAAATGGTGATGAAAAACAATGTAACAGTAATAACAATAGAAAGCACTGTAATATTAATTAAAATATTATATTTTTGTTACAATTAATTCCACCAAATAACCTCCCTAATTAAAAAACTGAACTTTATTCCTGACGTGCTTGCTCATATTTCGGGGGGAAATCCCCAGGCTGTCGCTTATTCGGCACAGCCTCATTGTTGGAGTGGTTGATACCATCTCCTCCTTCAACCACTCACTCACAGGGGAGCAGTACGGAAAGATGGAGCCGAAATATACTGAGGGTGGTCACTGCCAGAGTGTTTTACGTCCTCTGGGGATCTTTAACGTCCCCCTTTATTTTATGACTGACATGGAGCTGGATGTATTATATACTGGTATTGTTCTTATCCAATTAATTAAAAAAACAACCGTGGTAATAAGGGATAACTAGGTGTGAATGTGTTAATGTTATTTATTTGGAATCCTACAATACACATGTCTATTACTATATGATAACTTTTAAAATTGTTATAACAAAGATAGTAGGATCCTGAAATCTAATAATATTACAATCTATCAGTATATGTAAAATATCAAATGATAAAAAACATTACTGTAATGTGTATTTGCACTCCATTATACCACAGTAGTCAGTGACAATCTTCTCATTGTATTGGCTCCAGGGATCATTAACTTTGACGTTAAAAGTCTGATATAGCTTCACTGGTAAGATTAGACATTAGACACTTCGAAAATAAGACACAGCCCATGTGTGTATTATGTTGCAATTAATGCCTCCAGGATCAGTAGTTTCCTAACAGTTAGTCAGCTAGAGTTAGCTAATACGTATACTATATGAACTTTGATGATGCTATAGAACTACTGACATATGTTCCATCAAATATTTACACTGAATGAATTTTGCACATTCAAACTTCCTGTCCATACGGTAAATTCTATACTCAGTTACCATAAGAAACTCTCCCGAACATAGATGGGTAACACAGACTTTTACTATTTGGACTACGCCACTGAATATAATTAAACAGTTTATAATCCATACAACAAAGCTGGGATGAGAAAAATATAATGATGCTAATAGTAAATCAATATTCAGTTCATATGTAACATTGCATCAAGCTGTCACGTCGTATTTGTACACAAACGCAATGTATGTTATTGTATTACATATAAATGGTAACAGATACAAATACAAAAGTAACAGATTACGTGGGATTCTAAATGTAATAGTAACAATTATGCAACAAAATAATAGATTACATTTCAATATAATTGACCCGAGGTCTGCTAGCAACCGATATTTGACCATTAAATTTGTCTCCATGTTTTCTCGCTACAATTCTGAAGATGGAATCGTATCGTAATATATCATTAAGATTGAACGTAGTAAGTTTAGGAGTTCACAGAATTTGCGGTGTTAACATTAACCAAATGTCATGCTGTTGACAGCAAGTCTTGTCAAAATCGTTTTTTTTATATCGTCTGGTGTGGTTTTGGATGTTTTCTACTGACTTCCATTTGTGTCAAAATCGTTTTTAATTATATTAAATGGACAAATTCTAACTGAGAACAGAAACCTTAACAAATAATCATCCCACTGACCAGTCAGTCAGCAAATGAGCTGCTGTCATGTGGCAGTGCAGACAGATTATTTAATGGTACAAGCCCCAAATCCACAGGTGATTGATTAGTCCATAGGCCTATACATATCCTAGTGATGTTGCTGTACTCCTCAGCTAAGTATTTCCAGGGTCAACACCTCTAAAGTACAGTAAGCCTGACTAAATGATAGGGTTGGCAAGCTTTTTTACACAGAACCAGTGAATTCCAATTCCACATCAAATTTATCAATTCCATTTTTACATACTATTTTTTTACCACGAGTAGGTACTCTGAGTAGTTTAAAAATACCAAGTAGGACTGTCATGGAAGAAATATATCTGAATTAAAAAATTTAACGGTAAATTAATTTGTGAAACTTTTTTTGTAGCAAACTTCAATTCCAATTCCATTTTTTTAAATAAGCAATTCCCAAATTGCCCATCAATTCCAAGTCTGGAATTAAATTAACTCCCACGTCTGCACAGAACTGTAAAACTCCCTATTTATTTATAACAGAAGGGACCTTTACTAAATAGCTAATAGTGACTGTTAATATATAATTAAAGGATTTGCTCATTTCTATTTGTGAAACGTAATTATGTTTAACAAGTACGCTCTAAACGACTGATGACGCAATTTATTTTTTAATCTTACCATACTTATTTTTTATGCTATTTACCAATTTTTACAGTTTGTGTAACATTTTATTTATGATGTGAAAATAGGTTTTACAGTTAAAAAGAACAAGTGCAATGTTGAGTCTCATTGTAGGTCATGTCTAACACGTATGGCCAAGACACTCCCCCCCCCATCAGGAAATGAGTAACGATATAAACCATCCACTGACAAAGGTATTACTGGGGGATTCAAACCTGGATATCATTGGTGCAGTGACCTAAATAAAAGGCATGAAATCAAACTACTAGCAGAAACTTAACAATAACAATACTCTTCCTGTTAATAAACAATTAACAAGTCCACTCAACAAGTACACACTGGTCAGTTTCACTGTTGTAATGATTCATCCGACCCTGGATAATCATCTAAATCCTGTCTGACACATAAACTGGTGACAGAAATCCAGGGTCTTACGTCTTCTAAAACACACAACCGAGATTCTGTCACCTTCCATTATGGAAACTTTGAAATCTAAGGTGTGACACATTGTCATTCACTGACAATGAGCTTACACCAGACATATACACTACAAATGGGTTGTCTATACCTAACATGTCACATAAAACAATTAATAAACGTGAGCTAATCACATACAACCTGGAACTTGTGACCTTAATACAGTGACAAAACAGTATCAATGGTATGCCTAATTTTTCTCCTCCATTCGTCAAAGATGGGTAAACATGAAAGATGTTTTACCTCCATCAGTCCACGTAAATCATCCTTACCCCTGTAAGTTATCTGAAGGGTGTTTCATGTTTGACCTAGCTTCATTAACTTTGGAAGTTGCTGTGCCCATTTAGCGCCAAATATGTCACAAAAGTGGCCATAAAATATCACCTACCCCTGTAATTCACTCATTCCCTCCTCCAATCATACCTATGCCAATACATTTGATAGACATTCTTGTTAAGACTTATTACACTTATACACCATGCAGCTTTCCCAATAATGGATACAACATATTATCAATCATGTACTTCTCTCTATTGGAGGTGCTTCTGTGGTCTAGTTGGTAGCGTGTTGAACCACAGATCACAACCACCTGAGTTCGAATCTCGGTGTGGGCATATCTGAAGGGTGTTTCATCTTTGACTTTGCTTCATTACCTTTGGGGGTCGCTCGGCTCATTTAGCCTTCCTTGTGCACAAAAGTGACCGTAAAACATAAATCATGATCACTTCTGTCAACAACTTAACTGGTTTAGGATTGTGCTGGTTAATGTAGGTGTGAACAGAATTTATCAATGTATCTGTACAGAGGTCATTTAGTAAGTTAGTGATACTGCTATCTCCTTTACTCACCAAACCCTGTGGGTTAGGGGTTTAGAAAGCCCCCCCTCCCCCATACACACAGCGTCCTCCTGTGTGTTGTAACAGGCTACTAAAGGCTGATGACTGTAAATGGTCTCAATCAGTCAATTCCAAATTCACATATATCAATAACAATTCCGAAAAATGACTATCAATTCTAATTCCACAAAACTAGATTGACCTCATGTCTTGCCAATTATGTAATAGGAGCAGATACTTTAAGGTGCAAAAAGAGAAAACACTATTTGGTGTAAAATCTTAGCAACAAATAATAATGCTATTGCATATTTGTTTGTAAATGAAAAGATAAATGGCAAATTATTTTTGTGAAAATGGTCAATTCCACCAATTCAAATCCTTAAAGAATTATAAATCCTTAACTTGACCTCAATTCCAAAATTTAATAAACCAAATGTCTGGTCTTAATATAAATATTTAATCTTATTAGTTACCTCTTATGCAATAATGCATGCACGAGAATACAGTTGTCTGATTTAAAATGGCACATAATTAATGCATTTAGCCAAATTCAACTATGAACCTTCTAACTGAGCACACTTATTGGGTTGTATCTACATCTAAATGTTATGAAGGCAATGATCTTGATTTGGCAGTAAACTAAGTGTACTATAAATGAATTATAAACATTTATTTTAACAAAGAACAGCTTTAATTGTTTAAATTCTATTAATTTTATAAGTGTACAAACAAAGGCCATTTAATTAGAATACTCTGAAACACTCATTTAATTTATCCAACCCACATTTAAGTGACCTTTCTGTTCCAACTCTTAAACCCGCATAAACTAGTCATTACAAGTACAAACAGCCATCTGTTATCTTTAATACGGGCTCGAGGCACCTATAACTAGTTATAAAGGAATTGCGTGTCATCGATCTATCAGTCCTTGCTGATACTGCCTCAAGAGAGACGTGCGTACGAGCACGTTGAGCAGAAGAATTAACCGGGATTATAAGCACCATATCAGCAGCCAAATAAACAACACTCGACAAAATATCGCCGAAACAGCGCCATATTAATAAAACACCGGCGATGCAATCTCGGTAAATCTACGTTGGTTAACCTCACACGTGGCGAGCTTGGGGCTAAATCTCGCTACTGGTGTTATGAAAATAACCTCGGAACAGGTCCGAGCATTAATCCGTGCGAGGTCCCTCGACCCGCTACAAGTACTCATGTGTAGCGTTTTACCATAAACCTATTCTATTGCACGAGCTATTTATAGCGCCACACACTAACTAACAGCCTGTGCGACTGCGTCATGTATAATTATGAGCCGAGCTGCCGGGATTTTCCAGCAGCCTGTGCTAGAAATAAACACCGGCCACATAACCATCAGCTCGAGTCGATCTTTACCAGGACACTGTATACACTACCGGTGCTTTGTCGGTGCCGACTTCTGGTCGCTTAAAGCCATTTTAAGGCCATTTCTGCTTGCTGATAAACTTATCGTCTCAAAATACATGTACTAATTACATAATTAAACAATTTACGAACGCGTCTGCGCTTAATTATTTTTCTGTACACTCGTGAGGTTCTACGATAAGGAGGAATAGACTTATCAGCTGGTTTCAGCCAGACACGATATTTCAAGGTTCCAAACCCGCAATAAAGCGAATCTTATCGAGTCTTGTACGTAAACAATCACTTTCGCAATCTGCCCGGTTATCTCTCTATATATCTAGATCTAATATAAATATGCTAATACAGTAATAGGAGTATTCAAAGATTGGCCATACTTATTACCTTTCTTTAAGTTTCTACATAGTAACATAAACAAACACTGTCAAATCGATTTACCAGACTGCTCTTCGCCGTATTTCATCCGTAATAATTACCTAATATCGGTCAAGATAAATCGGTCGTCGTGTCCACAGCAGCCAGTTCTGGTTCTCTTGGCGGCAGCTACCTTCACTTTGTAGTGAATTCCGTGGAACGATATGACGGCGCCATTGCGCCTTTCCCCGTTTGACCAGACAGACGATTTGCTGGTCGCCAGATCATCCTTCACGCTTCCATTTCCATAGACGCCGCTCAACAATGGCTGACTCTGGGACGTTTTCTCGACGTCGCCCGTTACGGTGACACCGGGAACAGCGGTACCCAAATCGGGCGTCGACCTCGCCTCGGCGTTCAACGCGCTGACGGGCTGAGCGTCGAAATTTTCGGCTCCGCCACATTTGTCATCCAAATCTGGAACGCATTTCGCCGGTTGCTCGCTCTCGGGCTCCGACGGTGGCCGGTCGATTTTTATTTCCGGCCGAGCATCTTTTTCCGACGACGAATCGCTCTTGCCATCTTTCCGTTTTAACAAGGCGGTGGCCGTCTCGTCCTGGGAATCGGCCTCTAGAAAACTCTTCCTCAGCTGCCAGATCTTCTCTTTCGATTCGCTCGCGTCTTTCGTCAGTTCCGACATCGTGTAGTGATTATGCGTATGCACTGTCCGTTGTTGAGAAGTCAAGTTACATTATATGAATAATCCAAATAAGCAGAGACCGTACCTTTCTCTCGTGGACGCTCAATCACATTAACACGCAGCCTTTGTTGTCATTTCATAATCATCCGCGCTTTGTATACGACTGGCCTGGGTTCATTCCGTTCAATGCGCACAAGCGAAGTAAGTCAGCGGTTCGATTATCAAAACTAGACGACGGCGCCCCTGGTGAGTGCTAGAAAACCGCCCACACGATGCTTTGTTAGTTGGATAGGTTGTCTTGAAATTCACTTCCTCTACATGGTGTAAAGTTATTGACCGAAACAAATGTTCGCTGAGAGATATCGTCAGGGAACCACAAACTAAAAACAAAGCTGAATAATCGATGTTTAAGAAGGAATCACTTAATCAGCGATGTTACGTTCGCAACTCTTCTTATGTTCTGGTTAATGGATAGATACAGCTAGTATTCTTTTCGGTTATTTTAACATCACACTTTGTGACTTATTCAAGTTACGTGTTTACTGATAATTTAAGGTAATTTTGATGCTTTGCTAAAAAGGGTTCCGAAAATGGACAGCATCATTAGTATGCGCAGTGAAAACCTCTTAAGATTACGTCATATTTTATGGTAATTAGTCTAATTGTCTAAAATCTGATTCGTCAGGTGTTATAGCAAATATTAAAAAGCATTTTGGCATATTTTTGAAGCACATGAGATCATTTTCAGTGTATGGTTTTAATCACCCCATCCTAGTGTAAAAAATAAGAACCATTTAGACATTTTAATTACATAAATTACCTGCTTCTGAATGCAGATCCTATACCTTCTGCTGATCCGCAACGACTGCATCAAAAGCCAGTTAAGGATACGAGAATTGAGCGCGTGTATTGCAGACGGAATGAACCAAAACTAAGTATAAAATATTTGAAAGATATTTAGTTTATCATCAACAGCCTTTTCAGTAAAAGTCGACGCTATACGTCGCCCATTTTAAAGTCCCTCGATCATCGGCAGAAAATCCGGCCGGCCACTTTGGTGGAAAAAGTGGCCTAGAATGCACTACACACTCCATTTTCCCCAAATTTTCAGGACTCCCCGTATCCAAGCCTCCTTATGGCAACCCCGCGGCGTTTTTACAGGCCACCGCAGGTGAGCTGCTGCCTACTTTTTGTAAGAGGTCGTCTGCTCTATACCTTACTGAAAAGGCTGTATCAATGGGCATTAATATAATGACGATAATGTCCGGTATGGCACATGATTTTTTTTTAATAAATGTAGATTGCCATCCAAATGTGTTCACTAATAATTAAATCACCTTGCGGGGTAAATCTAAATAAATTTGGACAGTTGGGACAGAAAATTTGGCCAATTGTAGTGCCACATGTCGGACTCGAAAATCGACCGTATACACGGCATCGGGTCTTTGGACCAGAGGTCCCGGCCCACACACCCACTTAGACGCAGAAGGTTGACCGAGGTGGTATGAAATTTTGCGTGCGTGTAACGGTTTTACGCAGTATTTTAATGGCTGTACTTGGACATTCTTAGATTGATCAACATCTAGCGGAATATATACAACATAATTGCAATTGCGACACAATATAATGGCTGTTTTCGTATCTCTGCCTGGTCCAATCATTTGACAACCCACAGCTGGGTACCGTATTAATCATATCGTGTCCAGAGAAGTAACACAGAAAGACAACATTGCTAATGCACGTGTTTGTGTAATTTCTCTACATATTTATTTATTTCATATGTTTATTAGCTAGGGAATGTCTTTAGCATGAGCATTGCGATTCTGATTCTCCTTTTTCAGATTCGTGCTACAGTTTAAAACTGGCATGATTCCAAAAAATATAAATACCCCTAGGTTGGTCACTCCCAATATTTCAGCACACCAACGCGTATAATGTCCCAGTAAAAACGAACGCCTATTGAACCGTTTCTTGTTGATAAATTAACATCCAAATTGGCTTGGATTATAAATATAAAAACTTTTTGGGATATTTTAAATAAGATTTGATTCACCACTGAATCTCAACATGATCGAGTTTGGAATGGTCTACTACTTATGTTAGGGCAGACGACAACGACAAGCACCGTTCCACATAAAATATCTCTGGCATAAATACAAAATTGCTACCGTACTATTGCATCTTGCACAAATGGACATCTGTTTTTATCAGGAAATAGGTAGACCGACAAATCTTAAACTAGCTTAGCTTAGTTTAATCCTAATCTAATACTGAAGATATTCAACTAATGACAGAAACAATTAGACGCCATTATACAATCATGATCATGCACTTGTTTATTTGTTGGTCGCTAAAGCCGGCTAATGTGTTCCATGATTGGATGATTTGTTAGTTACTTTGTTTCCGTGTCCTACAAGAGAGGACACGATGATTCGAAATCCGTCTTCTAGATAACACACTGGATGAATGGACGCAGTTTTATATTCCAGGTACTGTCTATGTCGTTAAATAGTGTGTTCATATAGTCTGATCATCCGTAAAGAATCACGGGCAGAGGATTCTTACCAAACTGTTGTCCATTTGAGGACTGATAATGCCCAACCAGTTGCTACGTATGGCTATTTTTATGCACACCTATGTTTATATGTATATCTAAATTATGCCTCTGTGTGTCTGTGCGTTATGTATTGTAGGCATCGACATCCCAGATGTAAGTCTGTAATGAATGTCAGTTTACAATGAATACACAAAAAGGGAGACATTAAATCTTGCTGTCAGGTATCACAGCTGATTACTGCATCATATGAATTAACACAAAAAAGAAAGAAAGAAAACACAACTGACTAAACATACAAAGTTTATGTACAAACAACTTCAATAACATAGTTATGAATAAATCAATCCTCTTGCAACAGACAGGAATCTGGACATACAATGATTAAATTGTGACCATCCAAGAATTCAAAATCCACGAACAATATTATGGAGTTTTATTTTGTTATTATTTCAGCAAATCCTAATACTGCACGATAGAATTTGATACAAACTAATCATGATTCCACGCAACTATCTTATAATTAATATCTTTTAGATTATGAGAGATCTTTACTTTGTGCAACACTTAAGGATGGGGAAAGCAATGTAAATGATCTTCCGCTGGGGCTATATGTTCTCTCATTCATCACCTGATAGAACCTTGGTAGATGGTTAACACAGGTACCATACATCCCTGCCTTACGCCTCCCTCCACCGAAAATGAAACGCTTTGCACAGCTGGTAATAGATATACATGTAAAAGCAAATTCTGGCTCAATTTAACATTGTGTGTATGTGTGTGTGTGTGTGTGGTCATTAAACAGCAAACCAAATATTTGAATAGCTGAGGTTCTTAACAAATAATTTGGACAGTGATAAGGCAAAACGACCAGAATGCTTGAGCGGTTAACCCATCTTTCTCAATAGCTGAATGTCTCTTGAAGTGCATTACGTTATGCTGATGGCACGGACATATCACTACAAATATATGCCAAGAAAGGCACAAGGACAGGCTGGTGCTGCTAAATGGTGCCTGACCCTTATAACTGAATGACTAGCAGCCATCTGTCTGTGAGAAATCAGAATCGAAATGTACACGGAGCTGCAATGAACAAAATCTATACGCAGCTGTACAGTAACTGAACTGGTAGCACTGCACTCCAGACGCCCACTGTCCGTGTGTTAGTGTATCCGCGTCAACTCCTGAATTGTTTTGATCAAGTCATCAACAGTTGCTTCTCGCTTCATACCACTACCGTCATCGATCTGCAAACATTGTCAAAAAGAATAGCCACAGAGTTGTCAGAATCATGCCGTTTAATGTATGCTGCTTATTCCAAATGAATCACACTTATCATTGTCATTGTTACGAACCTGCAAGCCCTGCACCACTTCCTGCATCTTGTCTCGACTAAGATCCAAGAAGCTCTCTATGAGATCACCGTCTATGAAACCAAAACTCGATTCCGTCTTTCGTTCTGTGTGGAACGAACGCCAACTGGGTGCTGGTTAAGGTATACAAGAACAACATGGAAAGACACAATCAGTTAATGAGAATTTGACATAAACCAAGGACATAACAGATAAAGATTGGGGGTGGGGGTTGGAAGCAGAAAAGATTCAAAGCCAACATGTGGTAAACAAGGATACGCTGTGTGTTCTATTTTCCCCACGCTATGAATCACTTTGGCAAGTTTGTTCTGTACTTCCTGCAGGAAACTGAAGAAATCTTGAGGCAACTGGGTCATCAGACCTGATCCATGGCAAATAAACAATAAAAAGAGATATCAGCAATTTTATGTCACTGTTAATGAGAATACTTTGAGAAGGATTAGTCTCTAGAGAGACTCTTTTAAAATTCTATTTGACAATACTGCATCAAATTCAAGGTGCGATGTGAGCTTAATAATTCGGCTGTATCAACACACAACATGAAATACTAACATATTGCTCCATTAACTGTCCCCATCAGAACAGAGCCCTGTGTCGGTGTGGTCATCTCACCAGGATGTTGCATAACAAGTGAACCTTAAAGGCAACAACAACAATATAGACTGCTTTTGAATGGTGGTGTGAGTAACTCATTTAATGTATGTTGAGGTATAGAGATGTACAATCCCAGAATACAAAGCTGATAAATGCAATCAGTCATGACATGATGATCAACAAATCAGATAATACACCAGACAGTGTTAGACGTTTATACAGACCATGTCTGAACACATTGATGAATTCTCCAAGATGGTAGAGTCCATATGTCTGTAGATGATGTCTCTCCTCATCCGTAGTGGCTGCACTAAAACACAAAACAGAACTAATATAAAATCCATGTCCAAAATAAAAATCCAAAGGATCACATTAACTTAATTACTAGACATGCCTGGTCTATTTCTTTTAATGCCTAAAATACTTCTATATCTTGGAATACAATTATTTTTTTTTTTTTATTTCCATTCATGAAACATCTCTCCAAGTTCTCTATACAGCTTTTCCTTGACCTGATATTTACAGACTTTCACAAATTGCATTCATGGATTGGGGAAGCCACAGTGACTCGGTCTTCCCAGATCCTTAAAATTTACAGGCAAGGCCCTGCAATGACCCCCAACATTTATGGGCTGGGCCACCCATTGGTTAACGAAGGGAATGGGCCAGGACCTACCCATACATATCAACATATATATAAATGTTCACTAGACATGTATTTAAAAGCGGACACCAATACCAATATTATCAAGTTTTTCAATATCTGCCATTAGTTACACAGCCCTGGTTGTTATGATCATTTTGTCAGGTCACTATCATTTGGAGCTAACTGGGTGTTATTTCTCTGTCACAGTAAAATGACAATTGATAGTATTTTGATTTATATGAGTGGTAGAATAAATGAATATCAGACCATTATTGATTCGGACAAAGATATTGATTTGATGTTGATTTGTACAAGTTGGTTTGTTTAGCGTTGGCACTAGGACATATGTCTGAGAGGGTGAGCCTTTAGGGAAACATCTCACAAATACAGGCATGAGTCAGCTTCAAACCAGCAACTTAGCTTAAGAGGTTTGCAGCGCAATACTCTAATCACTGTGCTATCAGGGCAGCCACATGCAACTGTTGAATTGTTTGATTGAATATTGTTATTTATCTTGCTTGATGAAGTATTTTGATGCATAGAATTGTTGAATTGATTTAATAAATAACTCAAATGTTGTTTACATTAAACTGATTATGCCCTGGATATACATTTTACAGTTTATTTTTCAGATTATTTAAAAACAGATGCCCCCACCTAAAACATCCCTCTATAATCACCTATGACTGATTGATTTTAATACTTTTATTATTTTTTTAGTGCCACAGACCTGCATCTAGAAAGAAAAATACCTGCATCTCAATCTTTAACAAACAATAAATGAGATACGAGAAGACAAGCAAATAAATAAATTTCAATAGTTTATGGTAAAGCTGTGTGTAGCAAGGCCCTATGCATCACCGAATGTAAATCCTCAAATTAAGGGTTTGAAAATTTATATGTTATGCACACAGTATTCTATTTGTATTTTAACTGATTTACAATGCTTTTGATGGTGTTAAATAGTTACTGTATTTAGGTTTGACATACCTATCCTTCTGACAAGTGAATAAATTAAAGGAATTCTCAGCACCTAAGAATGTGTCGTCATCCAAAATCTCAACGGCCGTCATCCAGTTTGGATTAAAGTCTGTGGCAATCTAGTAGAAAAAATAAACAAATCATTTATTTATAATTTGCTTTATAAAAAGCATGAGCTAAAAATGTACATATAAAGAAAGGTTGTTTTGGGGACAGCTTCTACTGAATTTATTTCATAACTTACAGAAGAGGTGGTGCAAACAGATCAGATAGAGACCACTTTAAATATACATTATTATTGTCACTATAATCAGAAAACAAATATTGAACTAGAAATTAATTAAAGCACTAAATGTTGACCAAATAAGTTGGGGGTTAATAACACCTTAGCACTAGAGCACATTTTGATGCACCTCCTTTGGTGGAATATGTAGCATGATCTCAGATAATACCGCGTTGGATGTCACAGGGTGATTCTTACCTCTTCAAACTGACACTCCAAAGGTTTGTACGCCAACAGTGTTACCGATCTCATCAAATCACCCACTAAAATGAAGTCACCCTTTGTCTTCAGATAGAGGGCGACGATGTTGTTGAAATAGCTGCACTCTCCACGGAGTTCCTTATCAGTTGTCCACTCAAACAATTTAACCTAAGCAAAAAAGTATATACCACAATCATCTTAGATGTACCATAACACAACACAGCAAAGTGAGCAAACTGTTTACAGGATTATTTCCTAGTGTGAATAAGTTGAATATGTGCAATTTATCCTATTGAAGAAATCACTAAAATATTGTTGTTTGTGTTGAGGTTTGTTATGGCACTAACTTGCATGATATTTGGAGACGTCAACTGCTTAAATATAGTTTTGTTCAAACTGTTCAATTGTTAGTAATTAGATACACTAAAAAAATTTAAATCTCTCAAAGAGTGATTCAGTTTAGTTCACATGTTAGTTGCTAGCCAATAACATTAAATTACATTTTTATTTGGTCACAGGCTTTTCATTGACATTTTGGTGCATCGTATTCATTTAAGCAAGAAAAATTACAGTATTTGTTATCCTGCTATCAAACTGTTATAGCAAATCATCTCATCTTTATTTATTTTGTTACTTATCTGAATGGATAACAAGACAAAATTCAAAGAATCAAACCAACTCCTGTGACCTGTATTTTATGTACATAAACTATCATATCTGTTTATATTCTAAGGAGATTTACACTGATCTTTCCACATCAACAGCTGTGTTAATTAATAACTAGAAATACTTAAGCATAACTTCGCTGATTTTGTTTTGTTGATAAACTATTCAACTATTAGAAATTAATGTACTATAGTTGAGAATAGTCATAATTTTGCTTTATTTTCTGTTCCAAATCAAACTAGTTGCACAACAGTAAGCAGTTAGCATGCATATACTATACAATTATTTTATCCATCTTATAAAAAAGACTGAATAGCAAACCCAAAATCAATTTATTCTGCGTGCAGATGTATACAAATTATGGTATCATGCTTTTCCTGAAGCTAGCATAGGTACTGAGTTCGTTGATGAGTGATAAATATTATACAATATTATTAAAGTCAAAATACATGCAGTGTCATAGTTTAAAGGTTTATTATAACCAACAAATATGTTACCAATTACAGAGAAATTATATTATATGTAATACTCACTGTACTGTTGATACTGGCCAGTAATTTACCATTAAATTCACAGAGTGAATATGGTGCCCCTTTGATCTCTTTCTCTGCCACAAAATTTAACTTGCCTACAATCAGTTGAAATAAAAATATTTTTGTCAGTTCAAAAGTCACAAGCCAAACTACATATCTAAACATTTAGCCAATTCAACTTATCAATTTTCTTACCTTCCGCATAATGGAAGATGATTATACGTCCTTGTTTAGGTTCAGCCTCCTCGGGGTAGACCATGGCAGTGCCAACTATGTAATATGTATTTGGATCCTCACCCAGCTTAGCAGATATCAGACTTGTAGCATACTCATTCTGCATCAGTTGGTGAGCGTGTAATACTGAAAGTAGGCAGCGTATAATAACTTAACTTGAGCTTTCTACAAACATTTTTTGGCTATGAAGTTTTTTCCCCAAAAAATACTGTTATAGTGACAGTGAATTATAGAATAAAGTTTTTTTACTTTCCACCAAAATATGCATATATACTAAAATAATTTACATATAATATAAAGATGTGTTATAAAAAATAACTTTGTGAAGCAGATTTAATGATGTAGACATCTGCCAGCATTCTAGGCTGATCTTATTTTCATAACTGACAAGAACTGGTTCCCTGATGCAGATATTATATCTAGCATGGATAAAGTTGTCTTTGAACTCACATAACTGGCATTGTGGTCACAAGTATTTCACCTGTTAGTTAATATTTGGCCAACCATTTGAAAAGCCTGTTATAAGTATGACATTGTGATGCAGGATACAATAACAATCACCTGATAATATTCCAGCCCTCTATTTATATATATCAGCAAGAGTAACTAAAATTACAATAATAATATTAATAAATGATCATCAATGGCTGCATAGTTCATTATCTATTCTGTGTGCAGGAGTTCTGAAACATTTACAAATATTTCATGTGGATTTACTAATCTTTGCAATATGCATTATATATTTTAAGCCGGAATATGCATTACATATCTTAAGCTAGATCATACAAGAACCACTAGACAATATTAAACCTGTGGGAAGAAAGCAACAGCTACTCCAAACAAGATGATGATTGATGTTCCCTCGCTGGATGATGATGATGATTGATGTTTGACGGCCACTTTTGTACATATGGTAGGCTAAATGGGACAAGTGATCTCCAAGGGTAATGAAGTGAAGTTAAAGATGAAACACCCTTCAGACATGCCCAAACCAGTTAGACCATGGAGGTGCCCCAAACAAATGATGTGCCACATTATTACTGAATTATATTGCAACTGTATAACACTTTAAGCTGTTATTAGTTATTTAAATATTGGAAATAGTAATAAATTATGTAAACAACTGATTTCATCCCAAGTAAATAACAAAAGAAGATTTACAATAAAATCAACTCCAAACTTAAATAGTTTAAAATTAGATGCCTCGTCTAAGTAAAGTAAACAAAACAATAAATATAGTGAAAGAAATGAGAGAATAATGTCTAAGAATCTTTCACTTTAAAGCAACAATGTATTAGTATAAGCGTAATTTTTGGTTGGTATGAGAAATTCAACCAAGTAACTGATCAGGCCCACACCTCTTTCTGACAATCACCACTTACTTAAAATTTGATTTTTAAATTAATGGATGCTGTACTGTAAAGTTTCTGGTAAAAACTGCAGCTGACAAGTAAACCATAAATGTAATAGGATACTACCATTTGTACTTGCGTACAAGTAACACCCACATATAAGACACACCCGTTTTCTTGGATCCATAAGCCCCCTGGAGTCGAACCAGCGTATAAGACGCAATAAAATCAACATATTATCAGCAATATTTAATCAAAACCCCAAAATTCATCATTATCACTCTCTTCACTGAATATTTGTTCGTGTGTCATCATGTCATCATAAATATCGTTGCCTTCTTTGTCGGGAGTCAGTGTTGGATTTGTCATGCTGTTCAGCCCACAATACATCATCTTCTGTGCCATCTAAATTTGATAGAGCACTTCTTGAACGATTTGGTAATGATGGCAGGGTCGATAGAATCCCAGGCCATCTTCATCCACTGTGTGACAACAGGTAACAATGGCCACTTCAGGTTGTCTGCTGCTGTACGTTCGTTTCCGTAATGCTGTTTGAAGTTGTTTATTAGTAGTACCCATGTCCCAGGTTTGGAAGTAATTAACAGTATTTCCTGTTATCTTTTTCCTTTGATGTGGCTTGAGTGGTCATTCTTTGCGTGTCCTCATTTACCGTTCCATCCAATTACACACACTCACATATCTCTCGGTAATGAGTCTTTGTCATCACGTCACTAATTAGAGCATCGGATTAAATAATGATGGCAGTTATCACGATTAATTTGGTTTCAAAAGACAACAGAGAAAACACCCGTAATAAATTTGTTTATTGTTAATATTTTCATTGTTAAGGTTGAAAAATAATATTTTGTATTTTCTCCATAATTATGCCAAATATACTTTCCCTTAAAGTCTGACCCACATATAAGTCGCACTCGGTTTGGTGTTGAGTATAAAAAGTGTGACTTATACCCGAGTATATACGGTATTTAATTTGCAATTTATTCCTACAGGGTGCTCACAGTTACACTGTCATAGCTTTAACAAGAGTGACCACAAACAATCCTGTGTGTATGTTTTACTTTCTATTTTTATTGCAGTACTTAATCCGATTAAAGGTTATAACATTGTCTGTCATTAATCAATTAAGTATTATACTGGTCATAAGCTAGAAAAGAGTGAAAGGAACCACTTTTCATACTAACATACCAAAACTAACCTTCAAAGGTGTGCTGATCAAGTACTAGCAGTGAGTGTGTATCAAGTTCATCACACATATGATCCGGTACCGACTGTCCTGCCATAACCTTCATACTGGATGATAACGAGGTGCTGAGTGCTTGCGTACTGGCACTAGGACGAGCTGGCACAATCCCGCTGGTTTCCACAATATCAGATCGCATGCTGATCACACCAAAGGTCTGTGAAGCTTCCTGGTAGGCTATTCGTCTGCATCAAATCATTATGAAAGTAAGTTAAATGCTAGGATTACCAGATTTTTGCACTGACATTCTTTAATCCAGGCATAGAATGATTACACAACCAACATAATTGATTATAATTACTTCAGAATACAATGCTCATGATTATATTAATACTTAACATAACTAATTACAATCAGGGTTGGGGTGTTTTTACTGTAAAAAAACTCTTTTTTACATTACATTGTAAAAAACCTGTTAATAACTGTAAAAACCTGTAATTTTTTTAAATACTTTAAAAACATAATTCATTATGTTACATACAATCTACAAAAGTTGTTGAAATTGGGAAATAACAAGATCCAACATATGACCCAAATTTCAGTTTACAAAAGAAACACTTCTGAAGGATATTTACAAATGTTTCTAATGATGAATCCAATACAGTAGGCCCCTGTTATACAGAGCACTGCTATAACACAGTCAGACCTTGGAATCCATGACAGGGCATTTTTATGCTTGTAATTTGTTTGTAATTTGCACGTAAAAACATAGCCAATGGCCACAATTTACACACAAGTAGATTTATTAACCAGCCAAATTACAAACCTCATCTACTCCACCCACTAAAAGGTTTGTTAATTCACAGCTATTGTATATGTTTTATTTATTACAATTAGGAATTATAATCTTTTGTATAAACAACCTCTGTTTTGATCATATTGTATCATTTCTCAAATGCTATTCTTCGTTCACAATGCTACTTCAAAATGCCAAAATGAAAAGCATACACCTGCTAAAAAGAAATTGGAGACTATTACAAGAGTTAAACATGCACCTATAAACGTTCATTTATTGATCCTTATATTTGCTATCTTCATCTGAAAAAGATGCACTATTTCTTGTGGATGAATATCACTAATCCAACATGGCTGTTACTTTTTGAGCAATTTTGCAGAAACATTTAATTTTCCACGCAAACACTGAGGTAATATTTATGTTTAATTCAACAACTGATTAAACAATTACTGGGAACATTAATGAAATAAACAGTTGTATGTAATCTTTAAGAATGGTGTAAAACTAGGTTAATACATGGAATCCCTATTACCGCCCACCTCTGTGTCGCTTCACGGTCCACCTATAAAACAGTCTACAGGTTGTGGACTCTAAAGAACGCGTTATAACGGGGGCCTACTGTATAAAACTCTGGAGATAAAGAATACACATGTCAGTACCTGGGACTTTCTCCGAGTGGCACAGTGCGAATGTGTAATTTTTGTATTTCATCAATGGTTCCTATGGTTAATGTGCTATCATTAGCAAGAGCCAAACTGAAGAAAAGAAACATTTATTTCAAGCAGTATGCCAATATGTTATAGAATGAAATCCAAACTACTCATAAATAGATAATTGGTAATCTTTGACACACACACACACACACAGCCATACTAACAAATCTTTTGTTATGAGAATAATTGCTGCATAGCATGACAAAAAACTGATCTTACGAACCTGTCTGGATAACCATCTGAGTTTAATGGACACATGTAACTAACTTCTTTCAGGTTGACATTGGAGAAAACCAGTTTATGATTGCTAGAATAGATCACTGTTGGACGATCCGAGCAGGCAAACACGTTGACTGTAGACAGAGAACGGAATGTTTTCAATACTGTTGGCTGTGTGCCCAGCGTAACCTTCTTGCGGTCGTGCAAGTAACCAGTTTGTTTGTTCAGGTTAAAATAGAACAGGGAACCATCGCCAAGGGCCACCAAAACATAATAGATGCCTTCAAATGTTGTCAACAGAATTGATCGAGGAATGATCTCTGAAAAATATGATTTTAACACAGAAATATAAATGGTAATTTCTCTGCAACTAAATCGATTATTTATAGGTATTGAAGTAAATAGAAAGACAAAGTCCGTACAGAACAGTTAAATCTAGTTGGATGCTCTAAGGTTCTGTAAATATTACAAATGTAAATATGAAATAAAAAAGGAAAATTCAGTAATAAAAAGTATACAAATCCCTGTGAAAACACTTCATTGGTGCTTTGGTAAACAACAAATCCATATTAATAAGACCAATCATAAGCACGGTGTTAGCAACCAAAGTCCCATTCTGATTCAGACTACATATAACTGTCAACTTGTAAAACTGCATAAAAGTACAACAAACATGAAGAAAAAAAAATGCCCACAATTTTAAATATTAAAAAAATATTTTCCCTGCAGTTCTCAATTTCAAATTAAAAAAATGGCTTTAGATTTTTTAACTTCTACCAACAGCTTTCTTTGATGGGGAAATTCTTCTGAATTCCCCCATATTTCTTTTTTACCAGGAATATTTGCCATTTACGAAAAAAACTAAAATTCTTTTGAAACAAACAAAAGAAACCTTACAACACAAACCTGTCTGTAAAGAATTAAAATATAACTGTATATACTCGCGTATAAAACATATCTAAAATATTTGTTTATTGTTCATATATTCATAATTAAGGTTGAAAAATACTAGTATTGTATTTCCCCCTAAATTAAGCCAAATATTACCTTCCCTTTTAGTATGACCAGTGTATAAGACACGTCAATTTCGGAGTATGAAAAGTGCAACTTATACACGAGTATATACAGTAAGTGATATTTTGCATAATTTAGTAATTTTGGCTGTTGGTAATCCTCTTTTATGAACCATTAGCTACAGTCTTTGGTGTTGATAAAAATAAATGATAAGAATAGTTATCAGCTTACTTCTGATACAGTGTTGCTTCTAGGATTTAGCCAATGTGGGGGAGCTCTCCTTAGGTTTTAATAACGTAGGGAATTTTAATGTAACATGGGCACTTGGCATGAAAACCATTTAGGGTTACGAACACATACCCCCAGGAATATTTGAATTGAAAATGATAACACTTGCATCCAATTTCAGGTATTTATAAACATAGTTTTACAGTGCAAGCATAATTAAATGTATGAATATCACTTACTTAATTATATCTATAACATGAAAAAACTAAACTACAGAAATGCTTCAGATTCTATTGATAAGACACATTTTTATATATTCTACAGGCTGTATTAACTCATAGTCAAAGTCAGCCATTTAATATTTTAATGTTTTAATTGTCATTAACACATTGAGGTGCTTTTCTTATAATTTATTATGATGACTTGTCTCGATGGAATTTTGGCAATTAAACCCACGCTTGAACTCAGCAGTCTGTTATGGCATTATTAAAGCAAATGTGATGGGGAGATCGTTAATGCACACAACACTTACAATATTGCATCATGGGATTTTATTCTGTGCCATGTGGTGCCCAGGGATGTTTTTATTTTGTGGCATACGTTAAAATATTGTGGGACTCCCGTAAAATCGCGTCCTAGAAGCAACACTGCTGATATATCATCTAACAATGATCAAATGTAATGACTTTTTCCTTTTTCTGATGTAGTTGTCAGAAGTGTCCTTTGATTTTTTAACAGGTCACCCCATTTGGTACCATGTTGCCAAATAAATAGAAGTCTAGCGATTGGTGAGTGCATACGGTAGGCCAAATGGGCTGAGCAACCTCCAAAGGTAATGAAGCAAAGTCAAAGACGAAACGCCCTTTAGATATGCCCACCCCAAGATTCGCACTCGGTGGTAATGATCTGTGGTCCAACGCACTACCAATTAGATCACAGGGGCGCCCATATGATGCCATAAAGAGTTGTCAAAGTTAATCTCATCGTGGCATACGTAGACTACTACCTTCATGGGAAATGTCCTGCCATAGCGACCAAGAAACATGTAAAAATGATGACTCGTGTTGAGAAAATGCTAAAGTGAACCATTATGTAAATAGAAGAGTGTGAATAATCCAAACAGATTTTGTCAAAACCATCCTCTTCTCTCCCAAGTGAGACGGGACGAAAAAATTAACAAATCCAATTCAGGTACTGACCCCCACCAAGCATCTCGACGTGCACTGACTCAAAAGTGGGTAGTTTAAGTATCCGAGCTGATATATCGGTCCAGAGGCCTACGGCACAGAACTCGGAGCGTGACGAGCTGTCTGTTAGTGGTGTGATATCGAGACAGGCTACTTCGTGTTCTATGGTGGTCGTACTAAAAGTACAAGAAATCACGGGCAAATCAGTCCGTTATCTGTCATGGCTGGAAACTCAGTTGAAAGAAAGCATACAATATGGATCATCAGGAACAGAGATTTCAGCAGATCACATAGCACGTCTCATCGACATGATAGTAAGCCTATTCAATACAAAAATTGTTTGCAAAACTAATGCAGCTAAATTTTATTTATTTATCACCATCTAATTAGAAATAATTATGAACCGATGTAATAAATACGAAACAGAATCTGCTTCTTTTAATGGAATGATACTTCATTTTCTACTCCAACACCTTCTATGTTCAACATACCTTATTTGTTTCACTTCACCTGGATGTATCTCCAGGTAAAATAACTCACTTCCGACAGCACATACCACCTGGTGAGTGTTACAGGAAACTACACTGATGTTCTTTCCACTGGGTGGTCTCCACTCGTTCACCAATTTTTTTGACTGTGTATTCACCAGACGTACAGACGCTGCTGTGATCTACGTTGAAATAGAAAAGAAGTGGAAAGATGAGCTATAAAACTAAGGTGTAGGTGTGTGTGTGTATGTGCATGCACTCTCATCATAAATGTACACATGTATAAATATTACCTGTATCAACTGATCGTGGGCAACGTTACCACAGTAGAATGTTTGCTGTTCAGCATCAAAGCCAGCTAACTCAGTCTCCTCTACTTCCTCACCACTTAACATCAATACTCTGTTAAACAAACAATAAAACATGGATATAATATCATTTTCTACAACAACGTGATGTAACTAGACTAATGAATCTCTCTATTTTTCAATCATCATGTGTGTTTTTTCCATTAATTATTTTTTCTTCTAACAACTCTGAAGTACTCTTTCCCAAATCACTATTCACCAAGATAATAACAAAAAAATTGTTATCACTATACAAGAAAAAAAGGTGAAAAAACATGATTATAATACAATACATCTCAGTCCCCATCGACCAAATAATACTGGCCTAACCACTATTAACTCTCCATCTGAGAAATTTATACACAAAATGTGCTGTGTTCAGGTTGTATCTGGCGAATAGGCAAAACCAGCAACACAAGTTAAGCCATGATAGTGCAGTTAGTTAGAGTAGGACTTGCAGGTTCGAGACCCCAGGAGCAGCAATCCTGTCATGTGGAAACTGGTTCACTCATCCGTAAATTTAGAACCTGACGGGATGTGATGGCTATGGGTTTCCATTACGCTTTGCACCTTTAATGGCAGCATGTATTGTATGCTCCCTTGGGAGTTGAGATTTGTGCTGGGTAGAAACAAACTGAGTCAGGGATAATAATACTGTACAGCGCCTCAGAACAGGCTTACTTGGTTCTGGCGCTATATAAACATGTATTATTATTAATACCAGTAAAATCCTTTTCTGGTCATCAATAGATTGCACTGTCAGCTCAGATTACTTAAAGTTTTGGTCAGATTTATACTCGTATGTATTCTGTGAATCCTTATTCTTATACTTAATGACTGATTGGCATAAAAAATCATTTAGTTTTGTCCCCTTATAACAACTACCTGTTATCGTATACACTTGGATATGATAGGCCAATTCTAAACCATAAAGTAACAACTTCTGCTATCATAATTTACGTCTAAATTATTGTTTCATTTATATCATTATTTGGACTAAAAATAATATTATTATTATTGCTATTTTCCTGACAATCATTCTCTATAAACAATATGCGGCATTGGGTTTTTAAAATTCACCATTGTTTGGTTAGTTCTTCAGATGTCCAATACAACACTTTAATACGAGACAAATACAAGAATAATTAGAAACAATGCACACCTGAAAAATCAGTAATCTACAGGGTTCAACTTTGTTATTAGAAGGTGTGCAATTAAACGAACCCTTTTCAACTACACAATATAATAAACGCACACACCGATATGACAAACCTGTCCAGACTGACCTCTGAGGAAGGTCCAACTAAAAATTACCCAATTAAAAACAACTATACAAAATACGGCGCCTTATAGGACAGACCTTGTTTGTCCAACAAATGCCAAAATGAGGATGTCATCTTTCTCGTTGGAGTGCACCTTAAGTGGCCAGATGCCCTTAACACCCGGTAGATCTATTGTGGCATGTTCCTGTATACCGATACCATTCCTTATGATACGTAAACTTCCTTCTTTATGGGCACCTGAACAGGTGACTAGCTGTAAGTACAAGAACCGTATCTATTACTAGAAAACCACTCATTGCAGCAATATATGATTTACAAGTAGCAAAATGGTATTACAGAACTATATCTTTGTATCACTAATTAAGCACACCCTTGAGTCTGTTTTAAAATAAGAATTACTTGTAACAATTAAGGAAGACAAAACCATAATGATACCACGAATATCTGCATGGTACTTGTGCATAAAGATATTCTTTTCATTACAACATTTATATTCTTTGTAATATACACTGCTCAAAGCAACCTGACTTCTGACACAATATAAATATATATATATATACAACCATTAGGTATGAGCTTCATGATAAACAATGTTCTTAGTTTTTCCACCTGGAGCAATCACATAAAGATTGTTTGGCCTTCCAAAACGTGAACGTGCAATATAGGGCTTAGTTTTTCCACCTGGAGCAATCACATAAAGATTGTTTGGCCTTCCAAAATGTGAACGTGCAATATAGGGCTTAGTTTTTCCACCTGGAGCAATCACATCAAGATTGTTTGGCCTTCCAAAATGTGAACATGCAATATAGGGCTTAGTTTTTCCACCTGGAGCAATCACATAAAAATTGTTTGGCCTTCCAAAATGTGAACGTGCAATATAGGGCTTAGTTTTTCCACCTGGAGCAATCACATCAAGATTGTTTGGCCTTCCAAAATGTGAACGTGCAATATAGGGCTTAGTTTTTCCACCTGGAGCAATCACATAAAGACTGTTTGGGCTCCCAAAATGTGAACACATCCAATATAGAGATGTCCATAAGAAAAGCAGGACTCTTCCAACCAGAGTCCAGCTAAAACCTTGTTCCATTGTACAAGCACGGCTGATCCAAGTTATGAAGAAGGATGATCAGTGTTCCTAACTTTTGACTGAGATAATGTGGTATGACTTTTGGAGGTTAAAGGAATTAGGAAACACTGTGGAATAGCTGACCAATTGAACCTGGTTAGGAACTCTTTCAGCTGACTTGCAGCAGTGAGTATTATTTGGTAACAGTGTTCATTTAATGCTGGTTCCAGGGCCTGTTTATTTAATGCTTGTACCAGGCCCATTTATTTATATGTTGATTCAGGGATGCAGGGCTTCCATACAAGACTGTAAATTTTGGCTTCATTTTCCCCTCCCATGATCTCAGATGGTTTTGGAGGTGAAATCCAATGAACAAATGAAATTAACTATCAAAAGTTACACCACTGAACCTTCAGGTACATTTCTAGAGTGAGCCAGGAGACATACCTGTCCTTGACCTTGCCTTTCAAGGTCAACTACACACATATCTATGATAGGGCCAAGATTGGTAAAGGATTCCATCACTTGGACATATGATCCTGAAGCATCAGGTTCTATGTTTAGCTAGAAAAAAAGGATAAACAGTATATTAGATTATATGAAATACCAAGTTATTACTCAAATATATTCCTAAGGGATCTGTAACTTTCTTTTATACAAGAAAGATTTAAAATTATGAATAACAAAACTGGTCAAATACATTTTGTTGTCATCTTATCAAATATCAGAAGTATAAATAATAAAATTATTTCATGCTTCAAAAAGATCACGACGCTAATAAAAATAAGAATCAATTACAATAACAATACAAACTCCATCATTTAAAACCACACAGACTGATCAATAAAAGATCAATACATTTGTTATAAATGCACACACAACACTGAAATGTTACCACAGATGAACTTACCTTGACAATCTGTGAATCACCAAGCCTTGATCCAATGTAGACCACACCGTTGTCTAAATATGTGATACACTCCGCTACAGCCGTCTGCTCATAAACAAATCAACTAAGGTGCATACATGCTCAGAGAAGATATTTATTACAGCTAAATTAGAAAGCAGTATTAAAATATTACAGCTAAACAATGGAACAGTTACCACTAGCAAAAAAATGGTTTGAAATAAAAGTGTTAGAGAGAAATGTTCCCCAAAATATTAAATAAATCTGACATCGCTCAGAGAGTGTGGAGTGATGTATGCAATTATTATTATTTACACTGGATGTACAATAACAACTAAAATATTTCAATGGAAATCCCAACCATATATGGTACTTAAGATTACTAAATGTTCTACATTCGAGTGGATGTTTCAAACTCAAATAATTTTTATCTACTTTTAAATCTAATTATTTAATAGGAAGTGAAAATACATTTTGGATAAAGTGAAATTAATTGCAGTATACACATTTTAAGTAGATTAATGTTGTTCTCTGAAATGGATGCCATACAAATGTTGTTGGCGTATTTAGTGGTGGGGGGGGGGACAGGAGGTCAGTCATTTACCCACTATATTGATTGATTTAGACTTGTGCAGAATTTTATATTAAAAAAATCAAATTTTTCTGTGTTAGGCTAAATTATGATAAGCAATATCATCATCATCATCATCATTATCATCATCATCATCACTAACACAAAAATCATCAAACTATTTTACTTTGTTGAGCTTGTCATATAAGGAACTTGTCGAACTTCACACACTGCAGACTTTCACTAGTCACTTACCTCACCAAGAAGTTCAAGCTTCAAGTCCTTCACAGCGACTGTTCCATCCATTTTCTCCTCTTTCTCCAGTAATAACATAAACAATCTGCCTGCCATGTCACCAAGAAGATAACGCGAACCATTCGAATCAACTTTACCACAGCACGTCACTGTGCTTTGCTGTAAAAAAATTATAAACTGTCAGTTGAGTCTGACATAATTGCATTGAGATGTAAGAAAATGAATGAGTACAAGGTCTATGTCTTTGGCAACTGAAGAGTTGGTGTCAGGGTGATGTTCAACATCTGATGACTGGAAATTTGGGAAAGGGTTTTAATTTTTGTTTTTTTGGGAAATTTTTTTTTCAAAAAGGGAAAATTTTTGTTAAAAAATTTTAATTTAATAAATTTTTTTGGGAAAGGTTCCAAAAAACTATTTTTCTTAAAATTTAACCGGAAAAGGTTAATAAAAAAAAAAAGTTGTTTTTTTGGAAAGTTGGGGGGGGGGGGGGGTTTTTTTTTTTTGTTAAGGGCCCTTTTGAAACAATTAAAGGGGATGGAAACATGAAAGGGCCCATTCTTGATGAAAAAGTGGCTGTTGCTGGTTAATTTAAAAGTGGAAGGCTGTTAAATTAATAACAATAAAATTAGAATATTGATAAAAATATATTGGTGATTTATGATGGCAATGGATGGGAAAAAATAAAAGATTAATTTTTAAAAAAGAAATGGTTTCTAACTGCTTTCATTTAAAACTTTATTGTTTATTTATAGCAAACCGATCTGATTTTTATTTTATTTTCTGTACTACTATTGTTGATCCCATATTAATAAATTAACTGCAGTACAAGACTTACCTTTATCATAGGTGGCGCTATAGCCAGATAATGTTCACCTCTGTGATATGTGATGGACTGCTGACCAATAATTAGGGCTCCATAAAAAGGCTCAGGTACTGAATGCATAGACAAAGGTTGCATTTAAACAAACATGCAAGAACGACAACAAAAAATAACAATGAAATGGGACTGTTTTACACCTCAAAATGAATACAAAATCATGCCAGCGTTCAGCAAAATACAAAGCTGAAAACCGCACACAATCATATACAAAAAGTAAACTTTTCAATGCGAAAGATGTAAACAACTTTAAACACATTTTGTGACTTGTGCTATATCCTGTTTCAAATCCTTCTCTAACACACCAAAAGAATCCCTACCATGTCACTAGAATATACAACAGCTCAGAATCCTACTTTTCTGATTGTACTACTAGACGTAATACGTAATCGTCATTCTATCTCATTACCTGCAATAATAAGGTTGGCTTCCGTTTCAACATAATCCTGTTTCCACGGACCCTTCTGAAACTCCTTTTCTCGTAGTGATATCTCATACACTTTTCGCTGGCGTCCATTGTTATCCTAAAACCAGTCAAATATTTACATGAAAGATTATTACTCCCTGACATTTAAACTAGCCGCCAAATAACCATTTTGTCCAGAGAACAGTGATAACCAATTTTTCCTTCATTTTCTCCACAAGCAAATTTCAACATTATAATTTACCTAATCACATTTTTTAGGTCCACATGATAGAGTAAGCACTCTTTTATTACTCCTCACTATGTTTAACGAAAGACCTTTCAACCTAGCCATTAAAACTGAAGTTTGGATCAATCTTTTTAAAACCTGATATTTTATAATGCAATTTTAACACAATCTGATGTGGATTACTCCATAGTTATTTAAGTTTTCTGTGCGAAGACCCAGCCACAAATAACTACACTATTTTTATCACACCCAACTAGTTTTGTTTTATTTTAAACACTGAATCATTTGTGTTACTTGTTTTAGTAATGTGTTGATGTATAATGTATAAATTTTAAGAAAAACATACATTTCAACACCAGTCAGCACCATTATAATATTATTCTTTTAATTAATTAATTAATGTATTAAATAAATGCACAACTGTTTTATTTTTACAAGTTTAAAAATTACCCATTATCATAAAGGAATTAACAAGAAGTGACATTTTGTGGGTGGTCGATCAAGCTTCAATATGGTGTCTTCCGAGGAGGTATTTTTGTGATAAATCGTGTATAAATCTAAATAGTTCAAAACCTTTCTCAAACAAAACAAGATTCTATCAATGTTAAACAAATCTGCTTATCAATATACAACATACGCAATGAATACAGATGAGGAATAGTGTCAACCAAGCATAGAGTTTGTTATGTCATTAACCATCACAGTAGACTGCAGTTGAAATACAATTATAATACTGTACGCATAATTTAATATGGTGACAACACAATTTGGCTACAATGTGATTAGTATTTCTTGGACCTAAGACATCACTTTATTAATTGTTTTCTTTGTATTTCATTCAGTGACTGAAGCACCAAAAAAAAACCTAAGCAGTCATTTACTCATTGTCAGACTTTTTACGTATACAGTTATTACGCTACAGATAGTATATTCTCAAACTAACAAGCTTACCTGATAAACCACAAGAATTGTAGGCAGATTACATCCATAGAGAAATTTTATATCAATGACATTTAATTCATCCAATCTGAAAAAAAGACAACGAAATAATACTAAAGGCGTGGTGTGCTTGTGTGCACGTGGACATTTATGGACACAAGCAAGTATTTCGTTCTGCAAAGTCTATGCGTTCTGCTTAAATGCCACGAGTAGTGAGTGTTGATAATATAACTATCAAAGATTTTATGCGATTTCATAACCTCTCGATACATCAGTATAAACTAATAAGCTGACCATAACAATTCTGATACTATTTTATCATTATACACGTCAACTCTATTTTTGACACGTCATCTTGTAATTGATATGGCAATTTCCAGTTGCAAGAAGGCAATATCCAAAATGACATAAATGAAAACATCCAGTGAACTAACCTGATATTGAAGGCCTTCAGTTCTCTGTTATCTTTATCAAGAGGTATCACTTTAAATAAACCATCGTAGAGTCTTAAGCCTATGACGCGAACTTGTGGATCGATGATACCGATGATTCCCGTCTCAGATGGTCGACCAATACGATCCTGATGAAGAATATGTATGAAGTTATAAGACTCGGTATAAATTTTCGTTTTCATATTCAAAGCATTTCAATGATATTCCTATGGGGTATAATATTATTATCAAGGGTTTAATTTTACACCCATTTCTGTATAAAGTTCTTCTTTTTTAGCCACACATTAAGTGAGAAACTTGCTGTATTAATTATTTAATGACACACAGCTGTAGTGGAAAGAATCGGTAAAATATTTATTACTACAACAATTTCATTTAATAATTATATTTGTCTGTGTATATTTAAATCATAATAGCCAAATTTCAACTCTAGTAATTCTTCTCATATATATGTATGGTATGCTACTGAAACAATAGTTTATTGAAATTACAAGGTTTCTGTACCATAATTTGCTATAAGATGTTGAAGGTTATGGCTAATTATAAATAGTTAACTTTTGCTTTGGGTGAGAGCGTTCAGCTGTATATGGGTAAAATCATAACTGTTTTACGATTAAACTAACAAAGAGCCAAATATTCCAGAAAATGAGGCTGAATAGTGAAATGAGGATAATTCTTACATTTATATTCTCCAGCCATTACCACATATAATCGCGTATAAATCGCACTTTTCATACTGTGGAATCAATGCTAAAATCGAGTGCTTCTTATACTTGGGTCATAATGGTACCTATCATAACAATTATAGGTACCACCTTGTACAAATAAACTGTTTGGTCCTTTTTTTTCAAGCATCCTGGCATGGTGAATTTAATACCAAAGAAACGACAGCCTCCCTTATGCAATAGACAACAATTTAAACAATTTGTGGTCTGTTAGCCATCACATGTATGAATCAATTAAAATTTTTTCAATTTCATACTTTCTTCTTTATGTGGTGTGGTGCAGACAGGTTAATTATATTTGGTCAATTCCAAATCAAATTTATCAATTCCAATTCCATGTTTTTACTCTTTTTACCACGAGTAGCTACTCCGAATACCTACTCCTAATAGTTTATATGGCAGAAATATTTCTGAATTAAAAAACTAAATGGTACATTAATTTGTGGATTTACTTCAATTACAATTCAAAATTTATTAATACCAGTTCCATTTTTTAAATAAATTCCAATTCCCGCCAATTCCAAAGAATTGACCCTATGTCTATTGCCAGAGTCACAGTGTGAAGTGAAAAATAGATTCTCTGCTTGTTTATTACAAGATTCTGGACCACAATCGTTAACTAGTGTTAACTCATCTTAAGGGTTTCAGTTGAATTTATATGCACCATATACCAAATTAAGTGCCACTGGTGAAATTATGATGGCTCATCTGTTAAAATTTTGCATCAATAGTGCAGTGATGTGGCCTATATTAAGGCCTACCTAATTTATTCAGTAAAGATTTTAGGACATCGATAAATACGGAACTTCTGATATTATCATTTCACTCAATATTATCAAAGACAGAATTAACAATAGCTTGGTGTGCCCCCGTGGTCTAGTTAGTAGCGCATTGGATCAGAGATACTACCACCTGAGTTCAAATCTCAGCGTGCGCATACCTGAAGGGTATTTCACCATTTGCTTCATTACCTTCGGAGGTCGCTCGGCCCATTTAGCCCACCATGTGCACAAAAAAGTGGCCGTAAAACATCAATCAACTAACAGTGGCTTAACACAAACATAGCACTAATGTATCTCTCTCACCTGAACATTACCATGAGCCTTTGTTATTATTTCCAGGTTTTCACCATCCTGTTTACATTCCAGTATCATGGCATTATATCTGGCTGTCAGCAGAAACAACAGATCTTTATCTTCTTTCTGATTAATAATTAATAACAGAAATTTAGTACATAAATTGTTACAACCATAAAAACTGGCCACTGATAACACTGAAACGAATGCCATTAATATACTTTTCCAGGTCTCACTAATGAACAACAGCTTAAACATTAATAAAGAAGTACCGCTCTGCCCCTGAAAACAAATGAAATCATGCTTCCATATCAAATTATTATTTCATCCAACCTCTCCACTAAAAATGACTTTGTAATGGAATAAACAATTATTTCATTACAGCTGAAATGAGCATCTTCTGTTTCGTAATTTTTCAGAAATTTTGTTATGATTCTATATAAAATAAAGCCACACAGAGAGGTACACACGACAGCTGTTACAATGATATATGCAATAGATTTCATTCTGACAAAAATGAGACATCATGTTGATGGTCTTGTGCATTAAATTCATGAAACACTCAGCTGAACTGGTAAATCAGAAATGCACTTGCTATAAGTTGCAATACTACCAGTCTGTCCATTATAAAATTTGAATTATATATCTTTAAGTATGACATGAACAAATATTCACATTATGGCTTCAATGAAGTGCTTATTTCAATATGCAATACAGCGATAAGCCAAAGGAGATTAATTATACTTGGATGATAATGATGACTGCCGTTTGGATATTTCAGACTGTTGTGTGTGCTATTTGTATGCCCAGCCTACATAATTAATACACTTTTGCACATTCTGAAATATTATGTACACAATTTCATTCTAACAATAAAATGTCGTTGTTTTATGGGACATTCCTGTATGCTAAAGGCCAAAACAATTTCTAAAGCAACTGGGTGAATGAACCATTTATCAGCAAATAAAAACGTTTAGAAATGTCGGATCAATTTATGCCAAAACCTTTTCACAGTACGATAGACCCTTAAATGGGAAATAAATAGTATTGTTATCCAAATATGATAATATACAGTGAGGAAGAATGAGTTATCACAATGAACTAAGTGAAACAATTACACATAGTAGTAAAATAGGATGCTAAACAGACAAGTATATGGTAAACCAAAGTCATACTAACTGGTGGCCTAAAAAGCTCCATAACAGCAATACGTCCATAGATCCCAACTTCCTTTACAGGTCTTAATCCTTCCGGCGTGACAAGGTATATTTCCATGCGAGTGTTCTTGGCAATGATGAGGTTCAAATCCTTGGCTGATGTGAAGTTTCCTTCAATGATAGACACAAGTAACCATAACAATATATTGGCATTATCAAACAAGACCAGAGTTGGCAGTTTTAACCAAAGTGGGACTAAATTTCCAATTTCAGCTAAACTGATGTAAAACTAATTTTTAAGCATAAACAATCACTAACTTGTTGTACGTAATACACAGAAATTAATTTGAAACAATCCTTACCTCCACACATTAGATTTGAAAATGAGCTGAAGTAATTACAGGACTATTTATTCAAGTTACTTGACAATATATTGATTAGATTAATAATAGGTATAATCAGGGTTGGAGTTTAACCAGTGTTAAACTAGTTTCGCTGAGTCCTGTGGATTAAATCTGGGTTTTACTAATGTAATCTGGGTTAAACCTGGGCTAAACTGGGGTTTTCTCAGAAATGTACACATTTATACACATTTAACTTGAATACAAATGAAAATTAGTTGCTAGAATGGCATGAATTTGTAAGTTGTTATCATTGATAAAATAATACAAATGTAAATTTATCCATTAGACCATAAAGATGTGAAAATGGCCAGCATTCATTGTAATAAATTAGCCATTAAGTTGCTGTTCTATCAAATTCAACCTCGTTTCAGAGGATTTTCTCCAACTTCGGTGCCTTCCAGACCAAACTATGTAATAGGTTGAGTCTAGTGAAAGCAGCCAAACTTGTATCTTGCTTTGAAGAACTTTGTGGTGGTGCGTGGTTAGACTGGTGAACATTTGAACACTTTTGTTATGGTTCTGTTTGTTTAATGGACAATTATTGACATACATGTGCATACTGTTATTGGTGTGCTTTATATAGATAACAAATATTTATTTCCCATTCTGTCTGTTTCATTTAAACAATTAGTGGTGAATCATACCAGAAACTTAGTTTAACCTGGGTTTAACCCAAACTGGGGATTACCCCAAACCGGGTTTAACCCAGGGGAAGGTTAAACCTGCCAGCCCTGGGTGTAATTGCATTGTAATGTTTTACGATTAAAAAAACACAACAATGTATACCACCCATATATCAATATGAATTATGATGTATCAAAAGTTATTAATCAAGATAGCCACTTTAAATCTAGATAACAAATAGGATAATTAGTACACATACAAGTAATACTAATAGGGTAGAAAATAGGGTCAGGTCAGGAATAAAGTCATCCAAAATTCCTTTCTCAAGTATGTCATCATATTAATAATGTAACACTATAACATCATTAATAATTGAGTAACTGTGTAATCAAGAAAAGTAGACACTTATTATGTTTGCATTTACAATGATAAAATATATTTTGGAAATGATTACAATAACTTGATCATGCAATCAAATACAGTTTTATTACAGTTAAAAATATGATACGCCTCTGTTATCCAGAGTGTAACTATTACAAGTACACTGCATTTGGAAGTGATGACTACAATTACTTGATACCATGTAATTAATTACAATTACCCTATGCCTGCAATGAAATAATTTACATCCACACAAGCAAAATGCACAATATATCAGCATAAAATATTCTTATTCTGTCCTTTTTGTAGCTGTCAGAAACCTAATCTCAACTAAATCATCCAACCTAGCAACCTGTGACCCAACACAGGACTATACTATTACCAGTAGAAAATTAATTTTGGTACTCTCAGACAATTCCGGAATTGATAAATTTTTAGTTGAACTTGAAGTTTCCAACAAAAAAATTAAATCCACAAATTTTAATTCAGAACATAAACTACCCGGAGAAGGTATTCCAAGTACGTACTGGGAATACCTACTCATGGTAAAAACTAGCAGGTAAAAAAGATTCAGTAAAAACCACAATTGGAATTGAATAATCTGATGTGGAATTGACCAAATGGAATTGACTCCATGCCTGCTCTCAAAGCTATTAAGTGAAATAAAATATCTTATCTAAGATCTACTAGCCCAACAAATTTCTTATTAATCCAAACAATTTCTTTTATTAACTGAAAGTGAAAATTTACTAATCCAAGGAAAACTGGGCTGAATTCAACAGAGAATGCTAGATATACATGAACTATCAACATAACAAGTATGTGTATTTGTAGATTTCTTTGATCGCCTTCGATATCACAATACCATACAAGTTATAACCTATTCACTAGTCATAATACAAGTATACAAACCATTGAGTTAACACAGTACCCCAGTAAGAGTTTCATGATGTTGTTGATCATTTGGCTAGAAATCTTTTTCTCGTAGCCATCGAGATGGCGGCCACCATTATCAGATACTGGCCACTTATTAATGATTGAACTTGGATTAAAACTTTTAGGTAATGGGCCATAACATGCACAATGAATACCCCCCCCCCCCACCTGGCAACATCATCAAGTGCAACTTACAATGAAGATTGAGAACTTGGAAGCTCTATGTGAAAAAGGTTGATACTAAACAGACATTTGACATTTTGAATGACACACTCTCAGGCTTTATGAAATTGGTTATATTTTAACTAAACCTACCTTTACTGGTTATCAAAATATTTGTTCCATTAACCATGACTGAAAATAGGCCCAATTATCTACCTAAAATATTAATATTTACTAATTTTTAGTAGTGGGAATATTATATAAACTATTAAAACAACTGTTAGTGGGCGTATCCTTCTGAATTAAGTTCTGTGCGTGAGTGAACTGATAAAAGCATATAATATTCATGAATTTTATGCCACAGCAAAGATGTCCAAAACAACCGCAAATAACTGCCCACATAATTACCTTATATTCTGCCTTCAACATCACTTGCCCAGTAAGCTATTGTTTGGAGCAGTTAATAGCCAGAAGGCACAACACACTAGTTTCAAGCAACTAGGCTATGGATTTTTATGGCCTGGTTCATTTTAGATTTATATGAAAGTTGATTAATGGTAGAAACACCATGAATTATCCCTTTATAGGGTTTATATTACTTTTTTAACAAGTTAGTTAACAATACTGGCTTACATTTCTTCAATTCATCACCCATAAAAAAAAGCACAGATGGGAAGAAATTAATTGAAGCTATCGATAATCATAATGTAAAGTTTCTTTGTGTTAATTGTAATCTAAGGTTGAAAATGGCATATCCTGACTGACTTACCAAAAACATTGGACATAGCTGTATTATTTGTCAAATTTTTGTGTTAAGTTTCCAGCACAAATATCATGCAGGACCAAAAATGTGAATAGTGTTTATTTTATCATTTGTTTCATTAATTTACTTCATGCTCATTTAATGTTGTATTTGAGCTCACATTCAGTTCACGTCAGGAAAAAATGTGGTGATAGAAAGCATGTAAAAAAACAACAGAGTGTGTAAACTTCAACTGGATAGTACCATGAATTTCCTGAAATTTTACTCATGGACATTCATAAACATTAACCCAGTGGACATGTCAAAACTGTAATGACAAAGTTGGTTACATGTAAATAGCTCAGATGAAGTCTCCAAAAGCTATGATTCTGTTGTCACTGATTTGCCAATCACACATCTTAATCACATTCTAATTTCTATGTCTACAAATTGTGTTCTAGACAAGTCAGACCATGATACAACTCAGACTGGGACAAGCTGGCCAATATCAAGACAACTGCCAGTTTTGAGATGACATGTTAACATATATAATATTCAGAAATTGTTCATTATTAAATTACTGATGTCAGTGATGATGTATAAGAAATAGTAATAATTGGTGTCTCTTATAATTCACCATTCTTATTATATTCACCATTACTGTGGATATGTTATAATAATACATTGGACCGGTTTGTATCAAGACTGTGGCCGAGTTGTCTTAAGTTATACCGAGTCGTTGCCAAGTCCGACTTGTGTCAAGACTTGTGACATTCCCTTTTCTTCATGTTATAACTATTCTACTTTCCGAATCCATGATGAATATGGCATATATAAACAACTACTGCTTTATAAACACAACTTTATGCCACAAAACCCGCTACTGCTAGGAACCTCATGATGCCCACCATCCCATGCTTGGACGAAAATAGTGGCGTACTATCTCATACGATCTCATTTACCGGTCGGTTTGAAATATTTCGGTCATTTAACAAACAGCTATGTCACTAACCTGTAACACAGGCAGTAACTGCCGTCGGTTTGTGAGCCGTAACAATATAGTTGTACGCCATTATACCGACAAAAGCCTATAATTAACACTAAAATACCGAATCACACAACAAATGACAATCAAGACCGGAAGTAAATACCACCACGCATGCGTGGCGCGAAATTCGGGGACTCAAAATCAGTTGATCAATCGGTCAGTCAATCAATTAAAAGGAAATGGCCTATTCACAAATAAATATGTACGTAATTATAATATGCACACATTTAAAGATTATCCCCAAAATCACTGTTTATAAATGACACCCTTTAAATCACCTAGCTGTCTCATAAAAATCAATGTCGTACGAAATTCGATGAATGAAAGCCGCGTTCCAAAATCATGGAAAAATGCTAAATTGATTCCAAACACTCAGAAAAGGCAGTAGTATATATATATATATATATATATATATATAATGTGTGGTTGAAGCTATCTATTTCCTACTTCTTACAGTTACTGAAACGGTCAAGGACAGATTAACCTATATAGGTTAGTGCAACCTAGAGGGAGCTGAAGCCTTGGGGCGTGCTAAAAGATATTTAATGAGCATAATATTTTAATAATTTACATTGCTGAATAATGTATTTAACTTTAAAAAGTGGCCCATGTTTGAGGGCCCTTATTTGAGATAAAGCTAGGGCCCCTGTTTGAAACTTTTTTATTTGAGATAAGGCGCCCCTGTTTGAAGACCTTTATTTGAGATAGCTAGGGGCCCTATACAGTATCATTAACCTATATAGGCGTCTCAAAAGATCACAACAGGGCCCTGATCAAAATAGATTTTCTCATATGTCGAACAAGAGACGCATATGACAACCGGACCACCTTTAAACTGGTTCTGTTAACCTATTGATCGATTCCCTACAGACGTAAAAAATATGGAGCACGTTCGGATACAATGTCCAATTTGCTAAGGACGTATAATCGTCCACTGATCTGCTGGATCCTATTCCCAAACGAGTGTGGAAGATAATACATGATGAAGAAAAATATAGTGTGTGCGTGTGTGTGTGTGTGTGTGTACAACGTGTTCCCTAAGCGGCTATACTGGGTAGAATATTTTTTTCTTTCGTCTGTTTAGTCGAAAGAATGGTTCGGTTTGCTCAAATCCGCGAAAAAGTCGACCCCATCGGACTTTTTCCTCCGTATTTTCTACCCAAGCGTGACATATTAGCCGTTGTCAATGGGGAATTCCCCGTGTTGTGTCTGATTTGGTTGTTAGATGGCTAGATAAAAAGTCAACCAAGAAGCGCCAGTCTTATAGCGAAGTCAAACCACGGAGTATAGATATACCAGTGTACTGGGTCAAATAAGTAGCCGTAACCAGCACATATGATGAATCACATTTACATATGGACTTTCATGTTCCGTTGTAACAGAGTGATACAGACTAATGCGATGATGCATTAGCATGAGTCGCATGAATCATGTTCATGACGAATGAGTATTTCCGTTTACTTACGAGAAATTAATTCATAACATTGTAAAACTATGACACATTTCAGGGAAATTTCATAATAAAACGGTTGGAAAACACTAGCTACAGATTTTCTGTCATTGAAAAAAAACCCAGACTGGATGACCAAAATATTATGTTTATTGCGCTGCATGTCACGTGCAAATATCCATTTTACATGTTGAAATAAATGATATAATATGTCTTATTGAAATATTAAAACATATGCAGGCCGCTCAGAATTTACAGGCTTCTGGGTGTTTCGAGATACAGGCAATTTTTTTTTTTTGGCTTACTGACATGATATGCGGCTGATGAACACAGACATATTATTTATATCGTTCTTGGATGAACATAATATCCACTTGCTGTTTCTAACCATGCGGAACGACTGTTTCGCGACTCTTCTGTGGTAAAGCAGTATGGTTGTGCCTGCACCAAAACAGGTGCCATCACAGAAGTTCTTGCTGATGCAAAGAACATGGCTTCAGTATGGCAACTGACGCCAGCATTGACTTTGAGGCAACAAAATTCTACCCTATTGTTGCGAAGCTATTTGATGACACATAATAATAATAATAATAATTATTAATAATATTATTATTATTACTATAATTATTATTATTATTACAAACTTCCATAACACCGATATCCTCAGGCTGTCGCTTAATCAGCACAGCCTCTATGTTGGAGTGGTTGAGAAACCCCTCCTCCCACCACTCACAGGGGAGCAGCACGGAAAGATGGAACCGAAATACCTTGAGGGTGGTCACTGCCAGAGTGTTTTACGTCCTCAGGGGGGTTTTAACGTCCCCCTTTATTTTTAATAATTCAGTGGAGACGGCAGCGCCATTTAACGTGGTCAGTCACCCACGATGTAGTAAGCCGAGAAATTAATCCCTGGAAAGATTCGACCTCTTACGGGGTTCGAACCTGTGACCGTTGGTACCAAGTGCCAGGTGCTTAACCTCTAGGCCACCGGAGCTCACTGTTAAAACGCGAAGTAACAGGTCTTGTTATAAATAGTCTTTGGTTAAGGTACAACCACAGCAAAAAAGATCCAGCTAATTAGAGTTGTTTATTAATAACAGGGATCAGCAGTTGATCTGTATTAACTACTTTATTATATTATCCAAATGCTGAACATTTAAAATTTTAATGTGGGGAAATCAAGTGTTGTTTAATTGCAGGTATCACTTGTAGACAAGGAAAGCATTGTTTGCTGTACTGGATAATGAACTAAGTAAGATGAAAATTCCCCGAAAATGTGTATATTAGTATAGGTGCGGATAATGCTTTGACTATGCAAGTGTAATGCGTGTGGGGTGTTGAGTGATCCGACCAGCACAACAGCCAAGACGTGGACATTTTAGGTAAAACACACCCAGCAAATAAGACGCAAAGTGTCACACAATGAAAACACCATGATTTGGCAGGATATATCAAACAAATTAATCCGCATGTCCATATATTGGAAAGTCCTTGCCATCTTATCCACATCTCAGCAGAGAAAGCAGCAAAACAACTGCCTTTGACATTTGAGGAAATACCCTCATAAACATAATTTATTGTTTGTATAAAACTTCAAACTGTCATCAAAACCTCAACAAATTTCAAGAATTATGTGGCAGAGAGATATCAATGAACAAACCCAGTTGTTTTATTTGCCATGTTCAGCTTGTTTTATGCTCGCGCGCGAAAGTCGTTATTTCCATGTCTTAAACGTTTTCTTGTTGTCATCTGAAGCATTGGTTCGATGGATGATGGTGATTGACCAAATATCAATAGAATCTGCTCTTTCAACCAACCAGCAATCTTTTTTACAGGCATGGCTCTGGTATTTCACCAGGAAATTTAAATCTCACGCGTCAACCAATCGGCAACATGCTACATTGATAGTTGGGAATCACCCCCTCCCCCCTAAAGAATGAAAAGGTTGAGCCAAAGTTTTAAATAAAGTGTTTGATGCCACCAAAAGGAAAAGAAAAACAGTTCCCTCATGAAAAGCCGATTTGTTTCTGGCTGGTGGTCAATGATACTGATGAGGTAAGCTGAAATATTTCAGATTTACCAATATTATTGATTCATGATGCACAACATTCAGACTTTCCGAAATTATAGATCATCCACCAAACTACATGGTCCCATGATTTTATTGAATGGGGGGAGAACTGTTTAGGTATTGCGGTCCGGATAATTCATTTCAGAAAGATCTGTAACCAAGCAGGCAATACACCTACACCACAACAGAAGGCCAAACTTCACGGGGGCACGTAGGTGAAGAGCTATACCCGAGACCCGGGCAGTAGAAGTGCCTCAGCTCCAAGCATTTCTGAATCTGATCGTCATTCAGATTTGCTCTGAACAAGAGGAATTTGATCATCCCAGTGATTAAATTGGTCAAACGAATCTTTTATTTTATGTTGAAATAAAGTTTGATGTTTAATAGTTAAATCATTGGTAGTTTTGTATTTCACATGGTTAAAATAAGCTTATGGCTATTTCACTTTCTTTACCTCATCAAGCCTCCATTTATAAAGCCATTTCCCACTGATGTAGTCTAGCCATCGTCCACACACTGACAGCCATTGGGGTTTCAAACTGAGAACATTAGGGTTCTCCAGCTGCTAGAAACCCAAGGTTCGTAGTTGGAGACACCGAGTTCTCACTCTGGATGCCCCAGGTTCTCACCTTGACTCACTTGCGTGTTATTGTCTTGTACTATAGCCTCAGGTTTTGGCGCCAATAGTCATTTTCAGTTGGTATCGGATCTGGACAGGAGTGGTGATAGGAATACTCGCGTTTATTTTTTGTTTTCAATGAGAGGATCATGGATAAAGAGTACGCAAATGAAAAGATAAGTATCTATAGATAATGTTCTCATAGATTACAGATATATATATATATTCCCTTTTTGTGCGCTATTTCACGTGTATTATTTACGCCCCATATGATCTGTATACAACGCTAATTGTAGATGCAGCCCAGATTGTTGCTCTCCTGGGTCTATCAGTACAACTACGCGAGAAATTGTCGAGTTTCGTGACGGAGCCAGCTGATGAGAAACCAAGGGAACGGTTCCACCCAATCATCCGTGTAGACAGGGGTAATTTGTTGCTGGTGACTTTTCCATCGTGGCAGAGTCAACATCAGTATGTATCACAAAGTGTCTTATAAGTGCGTTCAAATGCTTGTTTGCCACTTAATATGCCTTTAATTTTGCATTTCCTAAGGAATTTCAAAGTTCATTAACATACTAGTATATTAATATTACTCATTGTAAAAAGACATTAACATGATATAAACAATGTCTTTCATAAAGTTGTCATTGGTTTTGTTTCTTCAGATGCCAGTATTTCCAGGCAAGTTGGGTGGACAGCAACAGTGACTAATTTCAATTGGAGACATTGCTGATACCTACAACACAAAACCTGTGCAAAAATTACAGAGCAAATATTTCCTGGATACACCATAGGGATGACACCCCACGGTGTTATTTGGAAACCCGTGGTTATCTGGTTATAACCTATGGTTATCCTGCTGAAACCCCCATGTGTGTCTATATGACACATATATTCTCCAACTGAAACCCTTGGGTGCTCATCTTGACACCCTAGTTCTCCACCTGATATCAATATGTGTGTCAAATCGAAACCCCTGGTTCTCCAAATGAAGTCCATGGCTCTCACCTCAGGCACAGTTACTGTAGCATCATTTGTGTGTCATCCTGACACTCCAACGGCTGTCAGTGCAGTTGTTTCCTTGCACGTCCAGTTTGCTTCGCGATTTCTGGGTGGTTATTCTGGTTGCACCTGGACTGGCAACTTTTCATCGGGACTGACAACTTTTCATCGGGATTGACAACTTTTAGGACTTGCCAGTCTTGATGTTTCTTGATAGCCAATTCTTAGTAGGCGATACGAAACAAGCGAGCGGCGATCAGTCCATTAACGTCGATTAGAATATATTATTTTATATAATACATTATAATAAGGCTTCAGTTCTGTTCCATTCACATTAATCAGTTCGGCTGTTGTGACGTATTGAACAAGGAATGTTTGACGCGGGGCCTTTGGTATATTTCTTCACTCATCTGACGGACGACTGTAGTAGAGCTATAAATACGGTTAATATATGTGTGTGTGTGTGTGTGTGTGTGTGTCACTAAATGTCTTGAAACGGCAGATAATCATTAAAACGTCATTAAAAATGAAATCCTCGCGAGTCCGGTTATATCCGCGTTCACAAATTCCCGGAATGGGTATTTGTGTGCTACATTTCTGTTGACGTCATCCACACATGATGCCGAGGTAGTTTTTAATAGTTTTGATTCCGCCAACAATTCATAAGGGATGAATATAATAATGTTATATAGCAACTTTTTATATCTGACATCTTGTCATTGCCTCTGTGTGTGTGTGTGCGTGTGCGCGCGCGCGTGTGTACATATTTTGTTATTGTACAGTACTGTTTATCCGATATAATGTTCAGTGATGTTTGCTATTTGGTGATATAATGTATCGTACCATTATTGTATCGCTGTACAGCGCCTTCTAGTGAAAGCATTATTATTATTATTATTTGACTAATTTATTCAAGTTAGATAGAGTTCAGTGTCTAGTTTCAGTCTGTCATCATAAATCTAGTAAAATAATATATAATCCGTGACGAAAACAAATTGAACTATGTCAAACTTGGGACAGGGTCTCGTGTGATATAACCGATAGGTGTCCGTTTCATTTTGTCGTGTGCTCATTTCGTTTCCAACACAAGGCGATTGGATGTGACAAAATCAGACTGGAAAATTTATGGTACACTACAATATAGACCAGCCAGTAAAAATCATAGTATCGGTCGGGTGTCGAAACATTACGTCTGGATACTGTTACTGTCGCACAACGGCTTACGATAGTGTTGAAACTCGATAACACAAAAATGGATACACACACACACACACACATTTCTGCCTACGCGGGTCATTTGTCAATATCAATCACCAAACCCTTCTCTCTCTCTCTCTCTCTCTCTCTCTGTGTGTATGTGTCGTACCTCAGATGCACGTCTACACACTGACAACTATCTGCAAAGAAATTATTTTATTATTATTCCTGAATCGACCTAGCTTTCTGACAATTCACTCTCCAGGTAGATCGATCTCTGATTAAATGTTGTTCACTTTAAAGTATATTATTCTGCAAATCAGTAAATCGGACTGATTATGGGGATTAGTGTAACCAGCAAATAGTTTCTCATTAATTTAGAAATCAAATGACAAACCGAGTGAATATATATGTTGTAAAAATTAGAACAGACGTTCCCAATATATGGACATTTGTTATTGTCCATGGGTCACAATGTACGTACGTAATCAAACAGTAATCAAATCGAAGGGATGTTCCTCCAAAGTTAACGATCCCGCTATAGAATAAATAAAATTAATTGTAATCTCGACCTTCCGGCCTCGAGAGGGCGCTGACTCACAATTCATGGTTTAACTGTTCACGGGCCACAACCGCAACTACCAGGGTTGCGTTTTTACTATACTTTTTTCCTACATTACATTGTAAAAAGGTGTATTTAACTGCAAAAAATGCTAACAATCACACAATTATATCTTCATTCGCGTGCATATCACAAATATACACATATAGAAATTTAGGATTATATTGTTTAACTTTTTGGCATTAAATTACTGGATCATTCTCCCAATTCGGTATATATTGTGGAGTTATTTCGGCATCATGGACATTTCAACTTATGCAGGCTTAAACAGTCTGCCTTGTGTAGTAATTTAATATAGACATGCACTTGGTATGCATGCATCAGTCAACTCTGTCACCGACATCTGAGACCTGGTGAGCCAAACATTTGTCATACAACAAGCATGAATGTATCATTATTATGATAATTTTGTGTGTTTCATGTCCAGTAACACATCATTAAAAACAACTCGATCAATAGTTCGGGTTTAATTTGATAAGTGTGCACTGCCTCCCAATGCACATGCATTATTGGGAACACATGTCACATCGTGATTCAATGTGGCCCTGCTTAGCTGTAAGCACTATATTTAACTATTCATAAACGTTACACAACACACATTATAGATATATGACAACAATAAATAAACATACATTATTTAAATGTGTTGACATATTATTAGTGATGGTAACAGAGTTGACATTAAAATACGACTGTCGTAATCAGTAGCTACTTAAGACACATTATGCCATGGACTGTTGCAATCCCATGTAGTTATATACAGTTGAAATCTAGTGCAGTCATATACAGGCTGATCGACGTTTCCTCAAAAATCTGACCCGTGTATAGATGGGCTAAGCTAGGCATGTCACAACTGGTAATCGCGTCCCTAAAAGCTGATAGTACCGCCAATTGAGTTGACACAGTTGGCAATAATACAACTGATTAATTATACAGTGACAAATTGTTATAATAAATGTGCATAATACTGAATTGTTTCAATCTACAGCAAATAAAACCAGAGTGTACAATTAGACGCCACCGTTGCGATCACATCATAACTATAATCACAGGTAGTACCAAATACAACATATTGTACACATATACATGCACCATAGCATATACAAGATTAGTTGTCTATACAGATTTCCTTATTATCAGAGTCACGCGAAGAGAACATACTGCCGAATAAACTCCCAAAGATGAGGCAGGATCTGGGCGTGTCTACTTCCAACTTACTCTCATCCCAGGATGACAAACAGAACATCTTCAGCTGTGTACCAGCAAACATTATCCAGATACTGTGGCCAGAAAAACTCTGTTTACACCCACACTGTTCATGCAATGTTCACGTCATCGATGTTAGTGACAATCCCTGGATAGACGTTTGCCTGATATCTCACAACGTACCATTTCCCCTGCAGTTCATCAAGTTCTTCAAGTTGTTCCACGGGTACGAAGTCGGGATGCATTGATAGCTGTGAAGGAGCGACAGGCTTCGCAGGACTTGTCCGTGTTTACTTGTGTGATACGTTTTACGTGAACAGCAGGTAGTTCATGAGGAACCAGTTGGTCAGTGACAGTGAGCTTGGCTTGAGCAAATGGCGGAGCTCAGGTAAATTATGTGACGCCGTAGCGTCTGCAATTTAGCGCTTCATGGCTGTTACGAAAACAGCTCACATGCGGCTTGTGAATCCGAATGTGTGTGCGACATTGCCGTAGCATATGCCACATTGCCGTATGGTATGCGACATTGCGGTATCCATGTGTATCGGACTCCCCTCTCACCTTCTGACTTATTTTCCTCGGGAAAGCTTGTCTGGACACTCGAATCGGACGGTTGAATCCAAACTACCATCTTAAGAACATCCGCTGTTTAAAAGCATTCTTGACACCAGAAACAATTGTAACTGTAATTCATACCTTTGTTACATCTCGTATAGCCTAGTGTAACTCCCTGTTATATGGCACATCTGATCATAACAGTAATCGCCTTCAGCGAATTCAGAATAGTGCAGCTCGGATAGTGACAAATATTCGAAAAATACGATCATATCACCCCAATTCTTCAAAAACTACATTGGCTACCTGTTAGACAACGTATCCATTTTAAGATTTTATTACTAACTTATAAATCTATCAGTGATATGGCACCTGAATACCTGTATGAACTAGTATCCATTAGAATGTCATTTCGAAAACTCAGGTCATCAAGTCAGATACTATTGCAGGTGTCCATGTCTCGGCTCAAGTCATATGGTGATTGTGCGTTTAGTGTTACAGCCCCCACTTTGTGGAATAGGTTGCCTGCAAATATTAGAAATGCGTCGTCTTTTGAATTTTTTTAATCTGTTCTAAAAACACACATGTTCAAGGTCACTTACACAGGTAAATAATAATTATCTTTTAAGTCTCTTATATGGTTTTTACAGACATTATATGTGGGGTATTATTATATTACATATTATTTGTATAGCGCCTTTGAATGGCTCCTGCTAGTAAGGGTGCTTTATTTAATATACATTATTATTATTATTATTATTATTATTATTATTATTATTATTATTACTGTTGTTGTTGTCCGGCAGTTGTTGGCGCCAGCTGTCTATCTCCCTGGCTCAATCGCGGGCCGGCTTTTTAAAGCCTGATCCGACGGATGACGCGCTACTCGATCCCTCATCCTCAGTATAAACAGCAAATAGGGTTTGGCTTCCCTCGCTGGATGATGATGATGATGATGATGATGATTGATGTTTGACGGCCACTTTTGTCCATATGTTAGGCTAACTGGGCCGAGCGACCTCCATAGATAATGAAGCGAAGTCAAAGATGAAACATCCTTCAGAGTTGACAATAACGGGGATGACAACTATGCTGGATTGCAATTTGCCTCTAACGCAATATAATAGTGTAGCCATGTTATCACCAGAGAGCTTAAATATTATAAACGGTCTTTGTGATCACGTAATTTCTATTTCCCGCCGAAGTGCAGTGTTCTGATATAACAATGCTGAATAGCGCTTGGATAAGATAGTTGCGTCATTCTTATCTTTGGGCAACAGCATTGACGTGGTATAAAAATATTATTGCAGGTGGCAGTAGAGATTGGATATTTTAGTAAAATTAAAACAGATATATAGAAGCACATATATTTTCTCCATTTAAAGCCGTCGTAGTCTGCTGCCACCTGGTGAACAATGCGGTAATGTCTAAAGAACGTGTTTTTTTCTATAGTTTTATATTACTATTGAGTAACATATGGTTGACTTATCGTTTGGGGACATATGAAAATGACTTGAAGTATGATAAAAATATAAATAATATGCCTATATAGATCATAGACGTTTAATATATTTTATTATATGGTAATGATTATATCAAACAATATTAAAATTATCATTAAACGTGTTGCTCCTATACTAAGACCGAAAAAATAGATTTCGATTCAAGGACATGACATTTTTGCCACCTCCATCATATAATACTTATATCTTTAACACAAATTAGTCAAATTGTTCTTCGTTACGTCGATTAATTACGATATAACATATATGTAGAGTCCTAATATCAATAATTGATATATGTTTCGTATTGCCCTTGGTTTATCAGAACACTGAAAATACGCCACATAGATCTATGTACGTGTTTCTGGGACTAATTTTTTTGTTACCGAATTGAGAGAATGGCCCTACTATTGGCACATAAATCAAATATGTATGTCACGACCATAACGTTATGTACGTACACTGTATTCAGTACACATGCATGCATAAACACAGTTATAGTATTGCAAATCATGCAGTTTCTGCTGAGCATCCTATATATATATATATATATATATATATATATATCATAATTATATACAATTCAAGTGTAGGCCTATATATTGCCTAGACGGTCGAGAACTTTGGTGTGAATATTTCCAAAATTTTTACAACAGTCTCTCAATTTGAAAGAAGAAAAACTACATGAAAACTACCGGTAGTGAAAAAAACACAACAGTTATTGACATCGAATTTGACCGAATTGTGCAGTATACCGTATATATTATAACAATTATTATTTTTAAATTATCTATAAAGTGAATCAACTAATTACGATGGTAACATGCATGGACATATGTAGCTCAAAAGGTAGCGGTTTGTGAAAATATTTCGATCTGTGGTGGCGATTATGATAATTTAACATATTTTACTAGGGTTTATTTAAATTATTGCCATTTTTGTGCCACACGGTGACGGTGTGGCGGTAGGTTAAACATGATCGGGTGGTCAATTAATCGACCTTAGGTAGATCTATAATCATTCGACTGATCGAGTCGAGATACAAAATGCAGCACTATATTATATAGTGTACTCGGATTTAGTATATTTGTAAAACAATAGACACACATATAATATATCATTATATGATTATACTTCGAACATATATCATATGGTTACATGGGGAATGTCATGTAGATCTATATAGAAATATATAAAAATTCCATTTTATTAGCATATATATGTATATAATTAAGCCAATGTAAAACCACTGATTGTTCAATATTTCCAGTTAGACCCAGTCATAATAAACTTTAACGATGTATGAAACCCATAATTCTACGTGACTAGAAATAACTGGGAAATTCCAGACCTAGGTAGTAGGTGTGAGAATCTTCTGATGCAATACATCTGCGTAAATAGTCTGACAAATGTATTAATGCGCCATGTTTGTACAATAATCACTAATACCTTCATTATATACTAATTAATTATGGTTTAGCTACATGCTATATTAAACAGTGTAGTTTTTTGCAAACTTTATTTGAATGGCGATACAAGAAATACAATTTGCTTGACGCACTATGTTTTTCTATCATTTATTATAAAAGCCAGCTACGCAGTCATTTCCTCTTAACTCGCATCGTAAAATGGCTAACTGAGAAAAAATACTATTTGATTCTTATTTGGTTTGTTATCGCTATGGAGAAGTCGAATGTATCTGTTATTTCGCCATTATTGATCTTATACAGTATGCTGTCAAATGTACGATTTATTTCAACTGGCTGTAAAGAAAACGAAGAACTATTGAAGAAACTCGGGCTGGACAATATTTTGCCTGGTGGCCACCGCATGATATCTGTCGTGAAAAGTATGTTTTCACCCTTGGTTCATACAATGGCGTGGATGACTTGTGTTAACAGCTGTATCACGAATCCGACACACAATGACTTGGTATACGATCATATATGGCCCAGAGGACAAGGTTATGTAACAAACTTTGTGATGTATTAAACATAGTTAACGATTTTAGTGAGAGTGACACTGTTTGACAATTTGTTGTAGACCTTCTAGAGTCTAGATCTAGATTCACCATTGTCGTGAACCAGTCGAACTCGGACCTGTTTCATTTTGTCGAACCCGTTTCGGGTGTACTGTTGAAATATGATTAAAGGTTTCTTCATGCAGTTAGAACAAGAGTTCAAGCTGGGCTACAACGGTGCAAAAATGACTCCGGAAACGAAAACGAGCCAGAGTAGTTTTGTATCTGGAAGTTTGTTTGCCACTTTTGCAAAGTCGGCCCTACTGCCATCATCCCACGTAAAGAGCGCTTTCTGTGAACCAGGTAACAGCATTACTCCCCTGTTACATATTGGTGGTCCTGAAGAGTTATTTGGCGTAAATGATGACCCAGCACCCTTCTCATGGGCAACTTCTACAATGGAAAACAACCCAATTACCAAGTCCAAGAATATCTTGACAGGTATATTATCAAATTGCTTTGCACACGGTACGTGTTCACCAGAACTTAAACGATACAGCATCGATAGTTTAAATAACAACAACTGGTTAAAACGTTTGACGGAGCAACAATTGATTGTGGATCGCACAAATAGCATCAACATTGTTCAGCACAGCAGCATGTTTTCATCCAAAATACCAATGACATCTATCATTAATGTAAAGTGCATGGAAGAAATGGATTCATCTAGTCAACGACATCCAGTGATGGAGCTTGAAGCCCCTAAATCATCTCCTTGTTTACCATTGTGTGTCAGTCTGAGTGATCCCGAAATGGATATTTTATCAGAAAGCTTGCAGTGTGGAGGGGGGTGGAGCTGAGCCAGTAGTGGAGTCCACTGGTGGTGCCTATCTATGCAGCATATCAGAAAGAGTGACGGATATCTGTCAAAATGGTGCTCCAAGTGAATTTAAGACCTCAGGAAGTGCAAGCGATCATTTGTGTGTAGAAAAGGAATTGGCTGATTATGCATCATCACATAGTTGTGACAGACAAGAGAGAGTGGTATTGCCAAAAACAATGTGTGTGTGTAGCAACAGGAAAAAGAAAACACGTCCGTCATCTAAGAAGAGAAATCGCCGAAAGCGTCAGTGTTGTGTGGAAGATCATGTCGTGGCATCCTCAATGGAGGGTGAACTGCCAGGTGAGTTCACCAGAGAGAGCGACACATCAGATGATAGTGATGTGTTGTCATTTGTGATAGACTTTACAGGTGGCATGGACCTAAATGAAAACCGTTTCAGTACTTCACAAAGGGCAGCAAGTTCTCCAACACTGGACAGACTATCCCTATTCATCAGTGCTGGTGACGTGTTTGATACTGATGACTCGGACATTGAAGACTTCATCAAGTTCTGTGATGATGAAGTTGATTTGGGAATGAGTGACACATCATCATTTCTAATGTCACCTTTATCCTCTAGTGAATCATTTCACACAGAATTTGATTGCTTGTCACCATTGATGTTGCGCATTCCTGGCAACCAGTCTTCATTGCCATCGGATGAATTATTCGAAAGTCGGTCAGACAGTGATGATGAGTCAGTATTTGTGGATCTTGAAATGAAAAAGCTGCTTGATGAAGCCAATAATAAGTGGGAAGAAAGCTATGGACATATCCATATTGATCAAATCTCAGGACCCAGCAAGGTAGGCATAATTATGAATATAGAACTTTTAGATATTTTTCAATCAAAAAATTAATATTAGTAATGGCAATCTTTGTTATTTTATCCTAACAGGTGCAGTTTCCCAGTGAAGAATCCAGTTTACTGACTGTATTCGAGTTAAGCCCAGACGAGGTGGATGCTTACAGAGAAGCAAGAATTGGAAAGTGGGAGGAACTCGCTCGTGATCGTCAGAGATTTAAGGATAGGATTACTGAGACAGAGAGAGCAATTGGATACTGTCTCCAGCCCATTCACCGAGAGAAGATGCATCGTCTATTGCATAAGCAGAATGCTGTGATATGAGTTTTATGCTGTTTGTGAAATAAATATTTATATTAATTTGTGAAGTTTTGTTTTAGTATGGTTTTATGTTTACTGGCCAATACTAAATAATATAGTTAGTTCTGCTAATAGTGCTATTGTATGATTCTGGGCTTACACACACAGCTTGGCTTTAGATAATGTTTATTTGGTAAACAAAATTTAAAAAAAAATGGTATAAGTAAGTGGAGATTTATGCTGAATTTCCAAACATTCGTATAAACTTTTCTCTTTTGCACATTACAACACAGATGTGCGTTGATTTAGCAGAAACTTACTACCCGGCTGTGTGTTTTTCAAGTAACGGTATTTAAGACTAATACGGTATTTGTACAACCACGTAAAATGGCATGAACAAGTTGTTTAAAAATTCATGTTCCGTTTTCCTCGAATGATTAAAAAGGGATCTTGGATAACATTTTATCGGAATCTATTTACCATCTTTTAGTGTTGGTAAGCTCATGCAATTTTGAAAGTGTAATAACCACGTAATAAAAAGTTTGTTTACAGTGTACCATAATGTGATGCCATACCTTAAAAAGTGGCTGACCTAACAGTTATTTATTACGCATGATGACAACAATTAATAACCTTTTACACTGATTCTGCTTTTGTGATCCTGGTAACTAGGTCTCGCCCGGTGGTACATCCAGCAGCATCTAGTTTTGATCTCCGCTCATACACCTAAAACCTATCTTGAAAGATTACCATGAATAGTTCATCAATACAGATTACTTTTATTACAATTAGCTTTAATTTCACTGTCGCAGATGTTATATTGATTTCATTATCATGATGATATTATTTGCGTGCTGTTCATAACTGTGCTTTACAGTCCCATCTAAATCCATTTCCATACAGACAGTGTCTGCAAGTTGTGGGGAAGCTTGAGTAAAATTTAGCTGATAAATTCAAGTACATCAATCATAAACATTATTATTTTTAAAGGTAAAACCACTGATCAAACCATAGTTTGGAAAATGTTTCCATATTACACACGTTACATATATTTGGCTGAAACACACACATAAATAGTTGGTGCTTTTATGAATGCTACATTCCTGTAAACAAATCCATTGCTCTTTAACCCACCATCTCTCAAACCTACAATGGATATTTCGTCATAGGCAACAGCAAATATATATGTTTTGAAAGTTATCACAAATATTTATTGAAGAAACTTTATTGTATGTGCTTATTCAAGTGTCTTGGCACACTCACAATGACTGTTATGTTTAGGACCCATGAATATATAACAGAGTTTTTAATTGAACTGGCATAGTGAGTATCTCTCCGTACATATTATATACAAGCTTAAAAGCTGTGCTACTTGGACCCATATAAGTGTTTAGAATAATAAAATGAATTTTAGTGAGCAAACATCTTGGTTTTTCCATTGGGAGTGAGGATGGATAAACTCTTTCCAGTCCTTGAACATCCAACAAAGAGCTGACCATGAGAGACACGTACTGGTTATCACCACCATTTAAAACTTTTTCAATATTTTTTGTGAAAACACAACACATTTACGCTTTTATTTATACAGATATGTGCGAGTGAATGGTTTGTTTAGATTTGGTGCTGGTCACAACTGGGACTTTTATTTATATAGATATGTGCCAGTGGATGGTTTGTTTAGATTTGGTGCTGGTCACAACTGGGACTTTTATTTATATAGATATGTGCGAGTGAATGGTTTGTTTAGATTTGGTGCTGGTCACAACTGGGACTTTTATTTATATAGATATGTGCGAGTGAATTGTTTGTTTAGATTTGGTGCTGGTCAAAACTGGGACTTTTATTTATATAGATATGTGCGAGTGAATTGTTTGTTTAGATTTGGTGCTGGTCAAACTGGGACTTTTATTTATATAGATATGTGCGAGTGAATGGTTTGTTTAGATTTGGTGCTGGTCACAACTGGGACATGGCCAAGAGGCAACTTACTAGGAAACATCCCTCAAACAAATTAAGTCTCGGATAGACTGTTTTTCACAAACAGAAGTTTTTTTTGGAGTGAAGAGTACCTGTATTTCCAAAATACTTTGTTAAAATATACAAACACAATTGGCTTTTAGTTAATGGAATACAGATTGAGTTGCTCCAAATGTACTAAATTACCAATGTATGATGATATTTAGTTAAGCCAGAAAGGAAGCCACTAATAAGATATACTGGAAGTCCCAAATTATTCTACTACGATTGTTGATTAGTGTTTAGTTGTATTCATATTTAGACGTGGAAGTATGATGTAGTAACGCATGATGACACTCGGTCATGTGACGTGAACAACAATGATGGTATTCGAACATATTTCTTTTGCAAGGCTGAAAACCAAGTTCTTGTAAACAGAATATACAGGTCATAGATATATTGGTAAGTAAACACCATTTTGCAGTTATACTCCCTCATACATACACACACGAATTAGCAATAAACGTGGAAGAACAGTGGTGGAATGTGTTGGCGTGTCTATGACCCATCTTGAGTAATGGCAAATTTACGTCATTATACAGCCGCCAACATCATTAAGTGGGTGGAAGGTAATACAATGTACTCTGCAATGGTTCATTGACAAACATACCTGACACTTTAGACAGGGTTTATGTTGGTCTTTGAGCAGCCTGAAATGGGCCAGGTAGAGCGTGATAGAGGTTATGTGGGACATGGTAGAGTGTTGGCACACAGCCAGAAGTGACTCATTGTACTAGGGATATTTATATGGTAAATGAAATTTATTGTCGGAGGAAACATGGCTAGAAGTTGAGTCTGGTATCACATTTTAGAGAAAACTGAGCTCATCCAAATGGCTTTAGATTTCACCTACCATCTATCACAAATGCCAATATGAACACAAAAAAAAATCATAATTCTGTGGTTAAATTCTGAGAACAGGTTATATGTGTTTGCTGGCCATTCATTTTATTATTAATCTAGAATTCAGAGATTGGAATTGTACAGTTTGAACATTGCTAACTATCATGGTTCTGAAGATATTGACTTGCAAAGTTGGTAGAAAAAAACAACAATTGAACTGAATAAAATCCAGATTTTGACTTAATCTGCCAACCAAAGGTTTATTTACTAGCTTCATTTTATTACAATTTGAGATAGACCTATGACACACCTTTCAGCCCTTAAAGTTTCATGTCTCTATGCCAATTAGAGAAAAAGTTATCAGGGTTCAAATTTGGCTCCATTACAAAAGTGGCATAATTAAAGGTACCCCTTGGCACTGTAACTCTGAAAATATGTTTTAGTGAAACCTAGAAGACAGACCTCGTCATATACATGGTACTTGATATATAATAAAATTTATACAATCTGAAGTGGTCAGGTGGGAAATTTGGTCCATTTATATGGAATGACCCATATATATATATATATATATATATGCATACGCAGTGTTTTCTAATTTGTTTTATCAATAGATTTGCCACAAAAGTTACACTTCATTACGTTTATTTTTCTATGTTTACACACATGCACACACACACATCTATTAGCTGTATTCTACTCGTATATGACACTGAATCAACGTGTTAACTGTGCAAGAAATATAAAGATCGTCCGACAGCTCTGACGTGCGTCTAGGTGACTGAATGTCATAATGTGAATCGGCATATCGGCCAATACGCATGCTTCCAAAAAAACTGACTACTACCAGCAACTAACTGTAAAAATCAGAGGATATCATGGCCGCTAGTTCAATTGTTTCGATTCCTTATTAAATGGTACACATTGGTTTCTTTAGAAGATTCTGCTTAAAAAGTAGTCAACAAAGATGACAAAATTTGCTAACAAATTAGCACTTTATCAGACTAAACAAAAAAATCAATTACTAAACAAATGATATGAAACAGACTACTTATGTTTATCATTAACACTGCTTCCATTAGTCGCGGATGACAAAATTTGCCTTCCCGTGGTACAGCCAAGTTTAGCTTTCAGCCTCTCACTAAGTGACAACAACACCGGACTTGTACCAACTGTCCGCTCAATCCCATCATGATCTCCAGAAGCTGTCAAACCAAACAACGTACTGACTGATGATGCTGTGCTTTCAGTGGGAACACTTTCCTTCCACGAATGTTCACACATTTCATTCCTTTCTCCTTCTGTCAATGTCTGATGGATGTTTATATTAGCTATATGGAGAGGATGCTGAGTTGCCGTATCACACATCCGATGTCCAGTAGGTGAAGGACTCGTGCCGTTAGCTTTTGGTTCATCCTCCAGGGTAGGTGTTCTTTTGGATGCAAGCAAATTAGATCTCTTGTGTCTATCTGAAATATCCCCACCACGTGACCAAACTGTTTGTTTGCAATCACATACCTGCACACCCCGGTTACACCCAACTACCCCTATCCAACTGTTGTGAACATTTGAACCCGATTCATTCAAACTCCAGTTATTCAGCATTGAAGCCTCTAAATGGAAATTCCCAACATCACCATTTGTCCATCCATCTGGTGATCTAAGTTTGTAGACTTTCTGTTGACAACTGTCTGTGAAGTCCTCACGTGGTGTCTGTTCCTGTGAGTGTACACTTCTTACACTTTCAATGTTACAGTTTGGCTGTAACAAGTTATTTAGGTTGAGGTTGACCGTTATTGGTGACACTGTATCCTGAACAACGAGCTTATGACGAGCTTCAACTGAGGATGGTGTTGATGAGTATCCTGAATTACTGACCACTTGCGGGTATTCCATAGTATTATCGTTTCTCCTCGTTGCGATATGAGGACTAACTTCTCGATCAAATTTCTGGTCATGTCTTTTCAGAAACTCCACAGTCTCTGAATGGTTCTCTTCTGGACAGACTGCAGCAGTTTCATTGACAACTGAATCCTGGATAGTTGACTGCTCCAGAATTGAGCAAAGATCGAGGACTGCATGCATTTGCTTGTACTTTTTTGTTTTCTTCTTGCGCTTTTTTGTTTTTTTTCCAGAATGGCAAATTTGTAGATTTGTTTCAGGCTCTAATCCAGCACTGGCTAAGCTAGTAAGAGATGAACACGCATTAGCTTCTGAAGTACCGACAGAGCATTGTACCAGTGATTCTAATTTCTCATCCGATTGTTGCGAATCGACAAGTGCACTGTCCAGTTTCACTTCATGTATTATTGACTCCATAAATAAATTGTCTCGTGCTTTATTCATCTCCTGTGTAAGTCTGGGCGGAGATTTCTTGGAGAACGGTGCAACACGATGACTTAGGGGCAGAAGATCATTACCTGCAGTGTCCACCTTATTAGCTATGAATTGTTCAGATGGTGTGAAAATCTGTTGCATTCGAGATAGCCTTGGTTCTATGGGAGGAGAGTAAGCTTTTACTTCGAGATGTAAATTCGAGTTATCATCAGAGATGGTCCTTTTATTTCTCTGAGAAGCACATACACTTTGACCAGCACCATCCATATTGCTAAAAACCAAGTTTTCATCGCTGTTTAGGGCATCAGTGAGGTTTCTTTCATTTATACAGGACTTTGTTGATTTCTTGCCTACATTAAATGTTGAAAAAGAAACAGAAATAACATTGAAGTAAGACCATTGTTTTGGTCTTTGAAGCATCATAAATATATTATGACTGATATCTCACTTTACTTCACCATTATACCTTTTGTTTTGTACTTTTTTCCAGTCAGGCTCTCAGTTAAGTTGGCAACAAGATCTGGGAAGCAATCAGAAACAAGGTCCCGTTCTTCCACGGTGATGTAATAAGATCCTTGTGTGATATCATCGAAATCTGGAATTATAAAGCAGAAATATCTGTTTATAACTAAACAGTGATTGCATCCCAAACATTTGTTTTTGTCAATTTAAGAATTTACGCTTCGACTTAAGGATGGTTCATTTTGTATGTAGTCTCTTCAATTCACATGCAAACTAACACCACAATCAAGTTCCTGATGAGTACCAGTAGCTTGCTTCTAGCTATCAACTATAGGTATACAATGCATTATAATCCATTTTTCTACTACTAGAAATTTATTAGAACATGTTAAGAAATAATCAGCAGATAGTCAACAGATCCAAACCAGTGTCCTATCTTACTTGCACTGAGCTACTATGCACAGTGCAAATAATAATCAAGGCCCTTAACTTTAACTAGTCCGTAAATTTCCAGTCCTTGGATCAGCAGTGCTGGATTTAGACTGTCAAATCTCGGTGATAACAGACCTACTCATATTTCTGGCAAATTTCATGAATGTTTCCTAGTTATTCACCTTGACTAATAACATCAACAGTGTATTTATTTATCACATGATAATAAAAAAGAATATTATTATTACTGTTTTGATAAAACATTTATGAACTAACCTATCCAAAGGCGCTACCAAGCACTTCAAATGTGTGTGGGTGATTTTATAAAATACGATAAGAATAAAAGTAATTGTTTTAGTACTATTAAAATTGCTTTAGTAGTACTGAAACTGTTTTAAAGGGACAGTTTATTCTCAGAAAAATATCTTAAATGTGTAATGCATAGAACAGTAACCAGATTGAAAGGATGGAAGGAGAAAACTCAAATGCTCTGACGTCATATATTGTGATAAACATTTCACATCTGAATCAGCTAAAATACAGTTCAAATTTTTGACAGAATGGCAACACAGATTCCTTCTCAGAATCCATTGGCTCAGACAGACAACAGTCAGCATTCCTGTTTGTCCTCAAGGTTTCTTCTACCATTCCGCTTTCTTTGAAACAATCAGAATCATCTTCCTCTTGTAAGGTTCCTTCCGGCTCAAACTGATATAGTTGTATGTCATTCGTGATGTAATTTTAATAAGTTAATTGCCTTATGTTCTGGAATAATTCTTTGCTCACACTTGTTTACATCCTTTTGTGCGGGCTCTACAGACTTCCAGTCAAACTGCTGGGTTCAAGTGACATCAGCATTCAGGAGTTTCTGGTCTCTGGCTAGCTTCAAAATGGCGGCACCCACAGGCTATTAAAATTGATTAATCAGCACTTTGAACTGGATGATTTAATGTGTGGGTGATCGTTTACACATTTTTATATTATTTATGAGCATAGCTGTATTAGTCCTGAAAATTTGAAATGAAGGTGGAGATAGTCCACCTTCATTTAAAATATTCTTTAATAGTATAAAAACTGCTTTATGGGTAGAAAAACTGTTTTAGTAGCATTAAAATTGCTTTGGCAGTATTAAGACTGCTTTAATAGTACAGAAAAACTTTGAGAGCATTAAAACTGCTATAATAGTATTAGAACAGCTTTAGGAATATTAAAACTACTATAGTAATATTAATACACCTTTAGTAGTGTTAAAATTGCATTAGGAGTATTAGCTTTAGTGGTAATAAAACAGATTTAGGAGTATTAAAACTACATAAATAGTATTAAAACAGCTTTAAAAGTATTAAAACTGCCATAATAGTATTAAAAATAATCCACTTATTTTTTTTCAATAACCAATTCAATTTTATTTCTAGTGACTATTTGGTATAATCTGAATTTTAAACGAACGAATCGAGTTACAAACGGTAAAACGTGAACTCACATTTTTTAAAGTATAGCCACACTTGGTAAAAATTACCAATTTACTAACCAGCTAATTTACTCAGTTATAAATAATAAGTATAACAATGACTAGCGGAAGCACTGCACTTCAATTTAGAAACAAATAGTTGAGAATAATTACATAATAAGCCAGATGTATGATAGGAAACGAGACATTATGTAGACGACTAGTTATACTTTAAATTAAGGTTAAATAAAACATTACGTTCTAAGTGTTGTAGGTACTCATTAAAGTTTAGAAAGTTCTGATTTTCCTTTTTTTACTCTAAATAAATTAACATGATCCACCAAAAATCTTGTTATCATCAGGTAGAACTTTTTTATATTATTTCATTAATTATCCTACCCAAGTTTCCTTGCCATCTGATCGTTGTTGATGAACTTTGCATCGTACCCGGACTATGAATTTGCCCAACCCTGTACTGAGCTCTATTCTTTTCGAGGATATTGGCACTATACAAGTTTTGTAATTATTAGTAATTATTAATTACTGCAAGCATGAAAATCTGTATGGTGCTGCATCTTTGGTCCAGCTGGTTAGAGTGTAGAACTCCTTACCATGGTGAGCGGGAGTCTGGAGCTTTGAATCCCGGATGTGACACAATGTGATAGGGGGTTTTCATCTTGCCAAATAAATGGCAAGGTTTTCTCTGCCAAATATACCATTTATTGCAAATTCTGAACTTATTTAGAATTAGTCCCCACGGTGAAGCAGTAAATTATAGACCTTATGCATCTCCCTAATTTGAGGTGGCCAGCCACGTAAAATAACCGTCATTTGGGCAATTATCATCATTATTATCATCATCATCATCATCATCACAAAAAGACTACATTTTAGTACATAGTCCAATTAATCAAACAAACATGCGACTATTCGGAAATACGTACCCAGTTTGTACCACTGTATTTCAAAACAAGGCACTCCTTGTCGAATTCGCGCTTTGGTGATGCTGAAAAGAAACGACAACACATTTACATAGCTGCCAACATTTGAAAAGAGTAATAATTTGCACGTGAAATGCAACCTATGGCTAACATGACACTATGCGTCATAAAACCATGTAATTTATCAATACCAAAATAATTTAACATCATAGGTATTCTTTTGTGAAAGGTTCAACTGTTTTTTTCCCGTTTAATCAGATTTTTCCACACATTTAATAACAATTATGTCATCATGCACCAGTCTGCACTTTTAGTACATGATTACCATACATATTCTACACTATATTAAAATCTTTATAGGATTGCTGTGTTATTTATTATCATGATATTAACATAAAATGGAAAACATCCACAGTGATCAAACAAATAAACATGAAAGGGACGGAGAAATCCACCATATAAACAAGACCATGACCAAAATCCAGCCTACAATCGGGAACAGCGCTGTTTAGCAACAGTTGGTGAGGTATCGGCGCAGGTGTTTTAAACTATCGGGCATGTCATTATAAGTTGGCACCCGGCGAGTTTCCCCGGCTACTTCCATTGCGGCGCTGGCTACTCTGGGTCCAGCGAAATTACATCTCCTTGGTTTAAGCTCGTCCTGAGGTCTCGCTAAGTATGTTCTCCTACTACTCTAGGTCAGTCTCCTCCTACTCTAAAACTAAATGAACAGCCTGAACTATAATACTTTTTTTCACCGCGAAGAGCTCCAAAATAGCGGAAAATCATTCTACGATAAACGAACTGGTGACTACCAGCATATCTTGCCTCAAAATAGCAGTAGCCCAGTCGGGATAGTGTTTTAGACTACTCACTAGGTAAAGCACATCATCCCCACAACATTCAGGGCCCTCCTGGAAAAAATGCACCATTCCAATTCATTAGCACATCAAACGGCTTTCAAGCCATGCGGTCTAGAGCAACTGCCGTGTGATGAGCACCATAGAGGCTGCGCTTAACAAGCGACAGTCTGGGTATACTCCCCGAAATACAAGCATGCAAGCAAGCCTTGTGATACAATGTGCGGCTAAGACAGTGACAGAACTGCACCATATGGAACTATTACAGAGTAATGATTCCGCAGAAATCGTAATGGTTGGCAGCTTTGCATTTAGTATAATACGGATGGTGTTTCCGTTTCTTACTTCCTCGCTGGCAATCGTACGTGCCACATATAAGATTTTTTAGATCATTCCAATAATTGTCAACAATGTTTTAATAATAATAATGATGATGATGTAATCTCCAGCATTGTGTAGAATTAGTATAAATAAACACTGACACAGTATGTCAGTTTAGTGAATGACTGAGTATGTGTTACTGACACATTAGTACAAAAACAATCATTTTGTGTCTTTAGCCATCTTTTATAACATGTGAAAACACACAGTGGGCCACTAGTATACATGTATGTGGAAACACACACACACACACACACACACACACACACACATATATATATATATATATATATATATTAAACAGAAAGTTCCATGCTATACCCAACTGTTCTCAGTTCAATCACGTATAGTTTTTTTTTATAAATTAGTCTCCAAAGATAGAATTCGAATTCTAATACATTTTATGTTGTTTTTGTGGTTAATTTTGTTTGGTGGCATTAATTTATCATAAACGTTGTTACTTGTCCAATTGTTAGTGGTTTTCAGTCATCCATTAAACAACCACTGCTTTAGATGATCAATCATTGTCATGATAAATGATATAAAATCTGTATTAAACTTTTAGCTTTTGGTTGCCATCAGATCTGATTAAGTTCATAGAAGTAATCTCATATATCACAGCTAGAAGCGGTAGAATAAACATGATGTTGTCAGTTATAATATTACCTGTGGGGCTGTAGAATATCATTAGAAGCCGTATTTTCTCGTATGGATCTCAGGTCATACAAGGTCAGCAGTGGAATGACCTTTTCCATACTGTACACTCCATCCCATTCCATCTTATCAACAGCAAACTTCTGCACAATCCACAATACATCAATGGCATTACATACACCGGAGAAAACGATACAGTGCGTGCGTGCACACACACACACACACACACACACAAATTAAATAATATTTGGGGTTTATATATACTTTGAGTTTAAGAATAACGCAACAACAAATTTAATAAAAGTTATTAAAAAATGTAAACATTTTATCTCATTGCTGACATGGAACTGAAATGGTTTGGGCCTTCTCCAGGTGAATGGAGACTTTGGAATGACATCCTTCTGGATGAGAAACTCATTTATTATCTGTAATGAAAATTTAAAAAAATGGTTAATGACACTTACTGCTGCCTTTGGGTGCTTTATAGTTATTATTTAGTTATTAGCATGATATTATGTTATATATATATTTCTGTACAGCTGTGAGCAGTGAAAAAAGGCCATTCTGAGCCTTGTCATACATATGATACTGTACGTTTCTTTTGGTGCCTATATAAGGTCCTGCAAGCATGATGTTTTGGAAAGAATCTATTGAATTTAACAGAAAATAAGTTACACAAAGCGAGTACATGGCAGAGCAAACAACATCAGGATGACTTGACACCCACGGGTACAATCAATGTTATATAATGTATGATTGCTGATGCATATCATATTAGTAAACACCGATCGTGAAAATCTTAATAAATATGCATGCAACATCAAACTGATATCAATAAAATGTATGGCACACCATAAAACTATGGGAAAAATATGAAATACTGTTTGAATAAAATACCATATTATAATTTAGCAGCCATGTCCTACATTTGTAGTAATTACTTGACTGAAGTATATTATACTATGTACTGAATATTTCTTGAAATAAACTGACATTGATTAATGTACGTGTTTTAGCTATATTTCTGTACATATCTTTAGTAAGAGTTTTGTACACAAGGTTTTGCTACTAAGGACTCCTGATAAAAGAAAAAAGGCTTTAATGACTTATTATCATTGTATATGTATGAAGATAAAGATTGATGTTTTACTGCCACAAATTTGTACACACGGTAGGCTAAATGGGCCGAGCGACCTCCAAAGCTAATGAAGCCAAGTCAAAGATGAAACACCCTTCAGATACGCCCATGCCAAGATTCGAACTCAGGTGGTAGTGATCTATGATCCAAAGTGCTACTAATTAGACCACGCAGGCACCTCTTGTATATGTATGAAAAGAAGTCAACTATAGCTAAACTATGTATATAGTTCAACCGGCACCATATTTACAATGAATGCGGTGCAACTTATCCAAACCAATATTGCTCGACACAACATGGCTGAGTTTTAACAGGCTCAGATGAATAAATATGACTGATACACTACACATCTTAAAAAACACTGTACCAATTTAGTGTCCGTTTATTAGGTCAAGTTGTACAAGAGTACATTTTCTACAGACTATGACAGGTTAATAATAGCTATTAACAACAGAATGAAATAATAGCTATTGTATTCTGAATGAGCTACAGTTATCTGTTATCAGTATATACTTCAAAAGGCACACACTGAGTTTAAACACCTATTGGATATACATATATAAAGTGTGTGTGTGTGTGTGTGTATGTGATATAATTACTGCCTTGTCACTTAGACACCTTGTTAACGTACACAAAGCATTTGAAGTTTATCTCCTGTGGAATAAGTACTGTCATATACTGTCCAAATTACACTGAACAGTAAATCAACCAACAACCAAAGATTTATCGAAGTAAATGTTTACATTAATAATCAGCTTGCATCAAAGGCAAATATTAGCAATTTAATAAGTTAATTATAGCATGGCAAGCTGTAATGAACACCTAGCTGTGGAATAGTATTCAGAACAGACAGGTTTTGGGTTTTCTCAAACCGAAACTCACAGTAAATGAATGGAACAATTTCAGACAAGGTCATGTCGTCTAAACTTTAGACGACATGCCAGCTCTCACTTGGTTTAAAATAGAAAATCTAATCTCATGCTTGATTATCAACATTTTTAAGCATTCATACAACACAAACATGTTAAGTCAGATGAAACTGTGTGTACAACTTAGCCAAAAGACAGCATTTCAGGCAGACACATCACCCCATAAAAACTAACTTTCCTTCCTCAGTATTTCTGGCAGCCACTTGAAGGCCAGCTCTAGATTTATTGACCCTCTTAATCAAAGCACACACACACACACGATAATCTTTATAAAACATAATTCCTGTTAACGTCCTTGTACCTGTACTGTTTGCTGAATTTTTACAAAACTGGAACATTGATCCAGAAAGACCAATTTAATTCTCTTTTTAGATATATTTATTAAATAATTACTTTCAAAAGCACTATCTAGTTTTACCATTTGTGGCTTGTAGATCATGCCGGGTACAGAAATAAAAAAATCTTCCATGTTTTTTAAACATTTCTATGAGAATATATTTCTTGTGAGATTATAAAAGGTCTGGAGTCAATAAAATATAGTATTTCAAACTGGCATTCAAATTCAATTAAAGTTGATTAAATACACAAATATTAGCACCAATGAAATATTCGTTAAGACTATCGGGTTTACTAACTTACATCAGCCTGTACAGTTTATTACCACCATCTATTCCCTAAGAGTATATTGTTTTATAGATATCAAGCACAGACACAGAATGCATAATCTCCATAGCCAAATTGGTAGCGTGGTTGGTTATAGATCAGAAGTACCACCATTCAAATCCCAATCTAGTTTTATCCGAAGAATGTTTCAACTTTCGCTTTGCCCCATTAGCTTTAGATATTGGCTATTGTGTACCCAAAAGTGGCCATAAAACACCAACATATCAAACAAGTACATGATTAGCCAACCAGAAACTCATCTATGTTAACCAATCCGTGTGTGCATGTGATATTTAACACTGTTATGCCAGTCTGTTACCTTTTGATTGGGAAAGTCTGGAACATGCAGTGCCTTCTTCCACACCATCACCTCGGCACTACCCACTACAGACTGGCTCGTCATTGTGTGCCAAGGACAAGTACAACTGTATCCAGTATGTGCATCACACTTTATGCTGGTCTTACAACATACACATCCACGATGATCATGTTTCCTCCTAGATCCTGGAAATAGTTATTTAGATGAAAATTAAATTAAAGAAATTAATTTCTCTACAGTTCGACCAGCATTCCCATGGCACAGTTGCTAGTGGACTGCACAATAGGCTTCTAGGTTGTGAGAGTGAATACCTATGTCTGAGTGTCTCTTTCACTCATTTCCCTGGGAGTAAATGACTATGGCCTAATTAGTTCATATCCCCAGGCAGCTGCCCCTCAGCTACTTGATCCAGGTGTGACCAGCCTCAAGGCCGAACAAAACTCACTCACAATTATAACATCAAAAATGGCACCACCAAACATGTTTTTGGTCATGACTGACTCACTCACTCACTCAGTAACCCAATTAAAATTTGTAAACATAAAATGGCACCACGAACAAGTTTTTTGTCACTCACTCACTCACTCACTCACTCACTCACTCACTCACTCACTCACTCACTCACCACTCACTCACTCACCACTCACTCACTCACTCACTCACTCACTCACTCACTCACTCACTCACTCAACTTGTACCCAATCAGAAAAATAAATACAACCTAAAAATTATTAGCGCACTATGAAAAGCACACTTCCAACTAACTCAGAGCTGCCAAGATTTGAAAATTGGAAAGAGTAATAATTTTCGGGTGAAATGCGACCTACGGCTCACATACATCATAAAACCATGTAATTTATCATATTTATTGATAATACCAAAACAATTTAACATCATAGGTATTCTTTTGTGAAAGATTCAACTGTTTTCTTCATTGTAATCAGATTTTCCCACATTTAATAACAATTAAGTCATCACAAGTCTGCACTTTCAGTACATGTTTACCCTACATATTCTACACCACACTAAAATATTCATATCAATTGATTCAGTTAAAAAATTACTAAGAAATCAACTGACATTGTATATAGTGTTATTTCAGTTCTAACATTGCAGAGTATGGAGTGTCATTTTATGATGAGTTTTTGATAGGTATAGCATCCTTTGCCTTAGCCAGGAAAGTATTGGAATGTTTCTGCTGAGAACTTGTTGTGCCTTTGGCATTGAGGGATACTTATGCCGAGTGAAGCTACTGAGGGTTTTGGTCGATGTGCTGTGGCAGAAAACTGTCTCGGTTTTGATGACAAATGAGAATATTCATTCACTGTCTGCACTGCTGTGTAACAAGATCAAACTTTTCACCATCAAAATGTCCACCCAAAATCGGACAATAATATTCGCAAACCGTACGTAACATCATAGATATAAGGGAATATTTGAAATATATCTTTGTTCCAAAAATTATGTTCAGATGACACTTATTTACAGTTAAAACTGGGTCATATAAAACATCTGACGTAAAGTGACATCGGCCTTCTGTGGTCTCTGTCTAGCTTCCAAATGGTGGCACCAACAGATAAGTTACAGTCAATTCATCAGCATTCTGAACTGGATTTTTTAATATGTGGATCATTGTGCTAATATTTTTACATTTTGTTTATCATTTGTGCGAACGGATTTGTTTTCGTTCGTTCTAAAAATTTGAACCGAAAGAGAACCGTTCCTTTAATGCGTGTGGCGAAACAGCTGTTCTCTTTAGCTTATTTTCTTTTCGGTAATCTTACAGGCAGCTGCAGTTATACAAACACACTACAACCTGACCAGGAATTCCTATACAAAAAGAAAATAGAATCCAAAAACTTCATCATACCTATATGGCCGCATAAGCCACAGTGTGGGGATTTTTTGGTTTCAGTTTCATGCCACAGTCGGTGATCTGATGACCAGCTTTTGAATCTGAAATCACCACACATTTGTTGATTATACAGCATAGACAAATAATTAAGTGAATTTTTTTTTAAACATTAGTAACAGAAAAGTTAATCACTTTGATGGAGATGAAACGATGCCATGAGTAGGGTTACAGAGAAACAATCTGGAAAACATGCAAATATGTTGAAAAGGATACACACACACACACACACACACAGAGAGAGAGAGAGAGAGAGAGAGAGAGAGCGAGACAAGACACTTGGTAGCAACATAGGGTCATTCCATGTCAAATCACCCAATGTATCCACTTCTTCAGACTTGTCTGGAATTTTGTTTCTAGGGTGGTTTGGGTTGAAAAAGCCTAATTTTCTAAGATGTGATGAATCACAGTTTTATTTTACTACTGATGATTGTTAAACCTCTGATTCAGTAATATAGTGCAGAAAACATGTTGGGGTATAATATTGGACTATATTAATTGCGAGATCACAATGTAAAATTCAAGGTCAAAGTGAAGGAAAAAAGTAATCACATTTGAACTTGCCCCCACATAAAAAGTATTGGCAAATTAAGAATTTTTTTATGGAGATGGTTTGTGGACATTCAAATGTAGGACACTGTGCCCAATTTTCTTTTCCTAATTGGGCAAAACCAAATTCCAGGGTTAATATTTACATTTATTTGGGGCGACTTGACACAGAATGACCCTATATATAATGAACTAACATCACCTTTCCAGTATGTTGTCCAGTTGGAGTTCCTTAAGCAACTTTAATGCCATCTCTTTACCAATGCCTGGTACACCTTTGGGTTGATAATCACAGCCAAGTAACAGGGCAAGTGCTACAAGCCGTTCTCTATCTAAATGTAGACTTTGTTCTATGTGATCCATTGAATACGACTCAACATGAGGATTCTACCAGAACAGACGGTTATGAAATAATGAGCATCGTGAAGTAATTGTCACCATCTTTTTTAGATATTAAACAATAATTATCCCATTATTATTTTAGGACGTGAATAAGGTAATTTCACTTAGTATACCCTTTGATATGCCTGTGAGTGACTGAGGCTATTTTTAATAAGGACTTTAATAATGGACTTTCTTTAAAATGCTTCTGATGCTACATCAAATATATGGTATGCAAACAAACTGAATTGACAATTACCACATTATTAATAGCTTTATAGAGATATAATTAATGCCTCTTTTTTTGGACTAGAAAAATTATTTGATTGATCTGAAAATAGCGTGTACTTATTCCACATCTTATGATAATATATATCAGACAATTAAATTAGTAGTGCCGAAAACTAGGGTGAGAAACGCTGTGTTTATATTCTAGACATTCATATTATATATATATATATATATATATATATATATATATATATATATATATACACACACACACATACACACACACACAGAGAAAGAGTCACATATACCAGTAAGAATTGAAATGGTAAACCTTATTAAAAAAATACAGATTATACATTTTGATTACCTTATTGTTTAAAGTAAAATTTCTGTAAACAGTCTTGGCACCATACAGGAAGGCATCACCGTCATTAGTAATACAAGCATCAACTAACTTAAAATGTGAAGAAAAAAAGATGGACATATTGTGGAAGTGTACACACACACACACACACACACACACACACACACACACAAACACACCAAAAGAAAACTAACAGAAATTTGAATGAACATATTTCAGTCAGTTTATACTAAATACACAGTGAACCATAATGGTTAGATAAATACTTACCCCTTGAGCATTGAGCATGGCACACATAGCTTCGGCCTCACCACTACTCTGTATGTATGGAATACCTAATGCATCAAACATCTCACAACACTGTAACATAACAACAGAAAACAATAATGTTAACATGACTTTAAGAATCAAATGGCAGTGTGTTCATATTTAAATATTCTGTCCAACACTGCCTTAATGATTTAAATGTAATATTCTGATTTCTGGTACTGATTCAGTTCACTTCAGGAGATATATGGTTGTTTAAATCTTCAGCATAAAGTGTTATCTGAAACTAACTCGATATCATTATTAGCAATTATATTAAAACAAAACATCAGCAAAGCACATTCATATCTTAAATCCCTTTCAGTATATATTGATAAGTATTATCTATCACCAGATATAAGCCAACCCCAAATATAAGATGATAAGTGTTTGTTTGCTAATTCCCCAGAGTTTTAATAAATCTCGATATAAGCCAGTATTTAAAATATTTGTAAGTAAATACATATTTCAATATTTGACCTCACATCTAACAAAAAGACAGCACAGTAACCTGAAATGTGAAACAGTGTAGTACATAAACAAGAGTAAAATATGATGGCACAGCTGTGGTAAAATACTTCATCATCATCATCATCCTCACTATTCTACACTTTGTTTTAGTGTAAATAATATGTGAAAAGGGCAAATCAAAATTAACTGCTGTATGGTGCTTCACTGAAACAAAATCAAAATGATTGTATATTTATTTATGGTTCAAATCAGAAAATGCATCATAGCTAGGTATATAAAGAGAGTTATCCAAAGATTAAGAAAAGTTAGTAAAATTTGGTTTTATAAACCTGAGAAAATATCTTCCAAAACTGTGGTCAGAAAACTTATTTCACACAGTGGAAAAAGGAGCAAAATTTAATTCACAGCAGCAACGGTAGGCTGTACGTTTGCTCATGATCACCAAGATACACAGGCAGTGCTCTGCACAGGGTTATATGGATCAATAAGTGAAAAGGGATTATGGACATCGTGTTGTAGATTTCCTTTTTCAAGTCTGTATTACCCATCATGCAGCAGAGTACTGCACTTACTGCGTCATTTACCTGAGACAGGAATATCCCACATAACAACACACTGCCAAAGACCAGCTGCGGAACATGAGCAAAAAGTAAAGATAAAAAAAGGTTAATGTTAAATAGCTGGCTGCCTCCAGTGAAGGAGATACATGTGGTCTGTAATTTACTGCTTCACCAAGGGGACTAATTCTAAAATAAATTAGAATTTACAATAGATGGCATATTTAAGGGAGAAAACTTGCCTGGCTGAATAAAAACTCTTCCTATTATATTGCCATGGTTGGGATTCGAACCTGCAACCATTTGACTTTAAATCAATGTTCCTCTACTGAGGATGTTTGCAACTATTCTGGCAGGTTACCCATCGAGATACTTAGAGGGAAATATTTAATTCAATTACAATTATTATAATTGTGGCTCGTATAATTATTAACATTTAAACTAATCGCCGTTGCCACATTTTCCCTCTCAGTTTAAGCAGAGACTTATAAAACAAAAACGAGGACCTTTTAATCAACAGATGATGCAATATTTACAATTAATTTGATGACAACATTTACACCGACTACAAACAGGACTTGAAATTGGATCAAACATCTCACACAGAATAGTTGTAAGTAAAAGAAATTGTCCAGGGTTTTTAAATGATATTAGGTGAAACAGGCAATGGTCAAAACCATTCAAACTTATTAAAATAAACAATTTCAATACCGGCAACAGAATGAATGTTTCAGCAAATTGGCTCCATAATCTTGATCGTTATCAGGCCATGTACTGTTGATTAATTATTTTGTTCTAGCCAATCAAGAAGATAAAAAAATAAGGACGTCATGGTAGAGAAACATGTTTCATCCGTGGTTTTCTTTACGAACCTCTTTTGCTAGTCTTTTGAAGCGTGAACGTGTCATTTTATGTGGGACGTGACCTGTGACACCTCTATGTGTAGTTCTGGAATAACGTCCACCCCTTGCTGGGACGTCAGATGTGCCCAGTCTTTTCTGGATTGTTTCCCATTTTATTTCTGGAGGCACTCCATCAACAACAAAAACTGGCTTCACACCGAGCTGTATAAGATTTACAATTCTAAAAAAGATGTTCCTGAAAGAAACATTATTTAAAAAATCATATAAATGGCAGTTTTTTTCCCAATTTGATCAAACCAATGTAATGCAATCACACAGAAAGACAGATATTAAACACATAGAAACATAAAGATGCTTGAAAATATTACTACAATTAAAACTGGTATTGCTATTTGGGCTGAATACAAAACATTATCTGTGGTAATAGAATTATGTTTATTATACATGCGTACATACATACATACACACATATATATATATATATAGTGAGAATCCATTAATCCAACAAGGTTTGTCACATGATAATATGTTGGATATGTGACATACCCGGTAGTCTGTGTCACAAATGTTTATATTGTAAAGACATGCTGTTGTATGTAACAAAAATAATACACAACATCCATTGGAACCACAATGACACTAATAATCTTGTGGTGTATTTATTTATTTTCAACAATTATGACATAATAAATGACCAGCTCATTGGGAAAATCACGCATTTCTGTTTGTAATTAGCCATGAATGGTTATGATTGGCTGTGAGGTAGCCACAGACAATAGAAGCATTGTATGTCAGTGTGTATGGTCAAGGACGGTTGTAATTGAGCACGATATAGCAATTATCGCAGGTGGATGGGTTAATTAACCATTATGGACAAAATCTTGGTGTGTTTTGCAGGACTGAACTAGTGGAATATTTGGCACCATTTTCATTTTGTCAGATTATCGAGGTTATTTTACATTGAAATGTCACATTCTGTTGGCGAAATGAAGCGTCAGAGTTGAAACGTGGAATGCGATCTGCCGGATTCAAGAGTCATTTATAATGGAGCTAAATCAGGCACAGACAATAATGTGTCAGAAGGTGGATTTGCTGGATAAACAATGTCCAGATTAATGGATTCTCACTGTGTGTATATATATATATATATATATATATACACACACACAGAGGGTTTTTCCCTGGTTAGTTGTTTAGGTCTCTCAAAAATCTTAAAATTATCATAAATATTGTGACCATGCAACACACAGTAACACACAGTGATATATATATATATATATATATATATACACACACACACGCAAACAAAATTTTATAAATGTTCACCTAAGATAAGGTTTTTGAACCACTCCCTGAAGCTGCTGTGTGTCACACATCCATATGCTGAGATCTACAGCCAAGATTTCTCCAGACAACTCCTTCAATGATCTGTTCTTTTTTACTGGCTCAATTATTGACCACAGCTCTTTTACACCCATTTCACTATATATATATATATATATATATATAGAGAGAGAGAGAGAGAGAGAGAGAGAGTGGTTGCTAATTAGTCAGATAAATAGCTGCCATGTTTTCAGTCTGTTTAACTTGGATCCAATCAATGTTGTAAATAATCATCCATGTTGTATTTATTCAGAATAGTACAACAAAGCCACATAGTGGGATCACACACTTACATGTAAGAACCTAACCAAAGTTATTTTGAAAATAATAATAACAGCACAACCTGTTTTGAGATGCTTTAGACTTTAAAAAAACTCAAATATAAGGAAATGGGTTAAAAATACAGAACCAAAAATTACCCCAAAACAGTCTTCAAATGCTTCTTAAATTATATAACCTTTGACACTGTATATCTTACTAGGTAGTGAATGATTATACATAATCAAAGGATTATTATATTAAGTGATGCTGTAGTTGAATTAAGTATTCTAGAAACTTTCATGTAGTGCAATTTGTGTATACAACTACAAGGTACTACCTTGTAGTTGTATACACAAATTGCACTACAGGTAGCTCTTGGCATTGGTCCTAAAAAGCTCTGTAGGTTTTCTTATATTTGTGAGGTAAACAGCTGTATAGATAGGTATACAGAACACATATACCTCAGTGAATTTGAGTGGTGCAACATCAAATGTTTCACTCATATACCAGGAGTTAAAACTGGCAAGGTGAGGAAATCCAACATCAGTCCCAAACACTAAGATTCTATCAGATGAATCAACACCGTTATTACAGATGATGCAGGGTTTTCCATCAACACTGATGATCAATTTGCCATCTAGTATGAGTTCACTATGTGATGTTGGATTCTTGGGAACAAGTAAAATGCATTATAATCTGAGTGGGATTTTCTCATAAAATTCTGATCAAATGGTGGGCTTTTGTCTGAATGAGTTTTTCCGCTGAAACCAATTCAAAGCATACCAGCTCCAGAGCCTGGTAAACAGTGTTAGTTGCTTTTATACCCTGCTACAGACTCTGAAAATGCAAATCTGATAGCTTCAGTTCTTCAGTGCCCATGGTACACATTAAGCTGTTTTATGCATGCAGTTTGTCATTCTCAACTAAAATTCAAGATTGGGTTGTGTAAGTTATCAAAATACTCAGGCCTGGATATGTTCAGCCATCTTGTAAAGCTGTCGCCAATTCATTCATGGATAGAACAGGGCAAACAGTTTAGCCTTTTAGGTAAAGAACACATCTTTTGCTGCCCTTTTTATTGACTGTATAAATTAAAATCCTATATTTCATCCATATTGTATATAAGCTGCATCTCCAATATATATTATAATGGATTTGGCTGTTTTCATATAAACATATTTATTCATAGTTATACATAGCTGAGTAATGGACATAGTACTTCATTCCTGTTTGTCCAGATACCAAACACTACCATCTATAGTTGTGCTAATAATCTTTATAACTGACTTTGTACAAAGCAAATCTATTCTTACTAATCTTAGTGAACACTCATGATTATATGATAAAGCTTGGTTTTCCTTACCCAATATTTGTCAAACAATCTTTCACATGTTTGTTTCATATCACTATCTATGAGATGCTTATAAATATGAAATATTACATTCACCTAATGTATAATAAATGCATACTAAGAGTGAGAGTACAGCATATGAGTCTCAGATGCTGGATCTACCTCTTCAGACCAAGTCTATGCCCAAGCCTAAGAAGGATGATCCCCTTCAAGAACATGTATCATTCAACCAACGAGTAAAGAAATATTACTTAAGCACTTATTGAGATCATTTTCACATCCCCTTACTTCATTGATCATCATGCAGCTCTACTCAAAGATATAACATAACACTAGATCTAGTATCTCATATCTGTTGGAATGACTTATTGTCCTAATTACTAATTAGTGGGTAGTCTGTTAATGAAGTGCATACCAAACATACACAAGACATGTATTGATGTAACCTTCTACCTATAGTATAGATATATAGTATATTCAATATTGTTATTGTTGTTAAAGCATACTAGGAGTTCAGGTTGCATCCTAGAGTAGATATAGTTGCTAGTACAGATTTAACATCTTTGGTGCAACCCCAAACTGAAACTGTATCTACCCTGTACCCGCTTCATTTACTGATTTAGTAATTTGTTATGTTACATATATAGAGTCTAGTCTAATCATAGTTGATAGACTAGTCAGTAGTCTAATATAATCTAATCAGACTAAGTGAGTCTAATCAAACTAGTCTAATCATGACTAATCATGACTAGTCTAATGCTATTCGATTGATATCAGATTCACATTAACAATCATGACTTTATCACTTGGATTTTGAAGATCAAAATGGCACTCATTTACTGAGTTAGACTATAGCAGACTGTAAACAATTACATTATCAAAGTAGTTCATATAAAATTATGGTCATCAACATAGATCTAAATATTCTACAGTAAAACTGCTTATATTCTACAGTAAAACTGGTTTCAATCGACCCGCTCAATTGGTGACCTTGGCATTGGATACGATGGCAAAACAAGGAAGTGACGTCAAGACCCAATCAGATGGTTTGGGAAGCTTCGTTCCCGCCAGATTCAAACAATCGAGGAATTCATTCATTTTTACGAAAGAAAAGCATAGAATGCCTCTCTTGAAGGGTCGATTTGTGACCCCGACGAAGTCTGTGGCTGATTCGACCAAAGGGGAGTCGATTTATACTATTCCATATACAAATGAACAGTTCCGATCAAAGGAGTATCCTTGTAAATGCGTTTTCAGGCTAAATCCAAGATGGCGGCGCCCATGAATTCCATTTATGATACCGAAACTCGGCGTTTATTATGTCTGTGCAGAATTTGTCGCATATTTTATCGTGAAATTGTACATTTTGTGTCATTACCTATCTGATGATACTAAATATGTGTGTTTTAGAGGTAAGTGTAAAAATGCGGATTTCACGGTTTTCACGTCAAAACATTGTGAAAGGCTTGTTTACATGGACACAACGACCACGTGGATACAGAAAGGGGGTTCAACTAGTGTTTATAGTCGTTTGTTAACAATTTCTTGTCATTTGGATGCCATATGTAACATTATGTATTGGTGTATATGGTTGTCAATATGTCCATAAAAAGTCAAAACGTAACCAAATTGGTGTTCACATAATTATATTAGTCTTGGTTGTAGTTAGATCTAGTTAGTAATTTAAACCAATGTTTCTCAACCCACCCCATATAGAGTGATTGCCATGTTATAACCCAGTATTAATTAAATATATTTGAATTTGATGTGTTTGATAGGACTCCACCACAGGTCTGACAAGAGCATTATACTTATAGCCACTGCCATCATCATTATGGATGTAAATTGTTAACTGTTTTTGAATATAATCAGATGGTGTGCTGTCATCTCAGTACCAGACCAAACCAGTAATTTTCATTTCAGAACAAGCAGTTAGCAGTAATTACCATTACTTATAAAGTTATATACAAATAATCTTTGTGTGTAGGGAATTAACTGGATTTTGAATGAACAACTCCAACACACCAAATGCATGTAATGGTGGTATTGGTCAGGGTTGGGTTTCTTCCCGGAAGAAAGGTATTTCTTCCCTTCAGATGGAAAGAAATGGGTTTTTACCAGGAGGAAAACCTTTCTTCTGGGAAGAAACTTCCAATGGTCACACAGTCTGACAACCATCAGCTGATATGGTGAGGGTTTAGAACCATTGCAATTGGGATGTAGAGCATATACCACAAGGTGCTCCGTTGTGATGGGTTGGTTGAAACATTTCTTAACAAATTATGTATTAATGTTCCATAAGAAGTGAAGAATACCAAAATTAAGGTTCCCTTAAAAGGGTCTTTGTGCAATTAATCAATGAACAAGTAGATTCCAATGATAGAAGTAAATTAATCAATTAGTGAATCCTGTGATCAGCAGTTCCATGATGCACATGGGAATAGTTAGTTGTCGCCTGTTATGTCTTTTCCATTTATTAAATCAAGATGAAATTAAAAGATACTATTGTAATAGTTTGGTGAAAATTCATCATCATTTATTGAATAATGATAGATTAATAGGCAGTGATTTGGCGATTTTATTCCAACTCTGGCTCTTATTGGGTTGAATCCTATAGTGTTGTGTGTCAATGATGGCTGAAAACATTTTTCCTTCAGCTGGTAGGAAATACGATGCACATGTAAGTCAAGGTGTTTCTGAGAACTCCATTTTCCCTCCTAAAATAATCAACTTAACTGCTAGTATTTACCGTACAATTATTTTCAATATGTTGCTGAAAACAAATCAATTTTAGTTTCTTTCATTTGTCCCCAAATATTTGTTGCAAACCAACAGATATGAGGACTATATCCTATTATAATTTTAAAAGGTGCATATGTGTATGAATAGCATGAAAAGTATATTATTATTTGTCAAATTTTAAAATGGCAAATCTAAATTTGGATTATGAGTTTGTACCATTTTGGGGTTTCTTCCATTTCTGCCCAAAAAGTATTTCTTCCGTAATGGGAAAAAAAGTTTTTTACCATGGATATTACCATTCTTGGAAGAAGCATGCCAACCCTGGTATTGGTGTAATTCAGTTGTTTCAGCTCTCCAGTGTAGATCTAGTTATTGCAATTACATGATTTGACGCATTGAATAATGTGCTATAATGCTGTATGTTTTTATAAAAATGTATTATTGTGTAAATGTTTTTGCTTTTCTATGTAATAATTGCAATAACACATTTCTGTGCATTTGGGATCGTTATTAGATATTTTATATTAGAACAACACAGATGTACAATGATAATTTTATAGAACCGTATTCTCATGAAAAGAATTAACCTATATAAATCACAGTTACTCAAGGACGGAGATGGATTTCTGTTTTTTTCCAGAGTAAAAAATTAAGGGTTTGGTGATTTAATTTTAATGGAGAGTATGTCAAATGGATGGTTTGAAAATAATTCTCTTGCAAACATCATGTTTTATCCCTACTCTAGTAGTAGTAGTCTCAGATTGTCCTGAAAATGCACAAAACCTAAATTTCCTCCACATCCCTAGGTGCATGTGTCTCACTTTGCTCTGCGACTTCCTTTCCTGGTTTTCAGAATTTTATTTCAAAGGCCACTCTCATACCTGGCTACTGGTCATTACATGAGCAGATAATTTGGCTTCCTGCCTCAACTACCAAATGTCAGCTGCAGATATTTCCTTTGTCGAGGATGGAAAGCTTTGCCATCGTAAGGCGACTTCTTTTTGGCATGGTCTGCTGAACTATTTCTGCCAAAATGGTGGCTGAAACCTTTGGGCTCATCCCGCAATGGCATGTACCAATTTTGGCCTGTCCCAAAATAACCTGTATTCAGTCAGATGTTTATCCTATCATTTTTATCCATCTTTTTGGACCAGCCACCCCAGGTATAAAGTTCCCATAAATATTGGTATATCCGGGTGGTACATATTTTATACATTAGGTTTATTAGAACTGTAATTTTATTAAAGGCTAAAAACAGGATGATACATGTGTATTTCATTGTCGATAAGCATAAATTCGGTTCAAAGCAGTAATCAGATGCTACATGAGGCATTATCATGAACAGTCTTGTATGTCGTTTTGTTCTTTTGCTCGTGGAGGGGGATTCAAGAATAATTATTACCAGTAAAAAATGGTTAATTATGAGTCAGATCATCTTTAACACTGTCTCAGAGAATATGAAGCTCGTGTGGCACTGTACAGTGAACCAGTGTGGACTTGCCAAGCTACTGGTCAGATCAAATTAACTCACAAGGAGGCATGGGAATCAGAACAGATGGTTATTAAGATGCTGAAAGAGGAATATCCAGGATATTTGGAGAAGCCAGTTCTTGAAATTGTGCATCATAGTGAGTAAATACTATAAATTTTTGTTGTTGTTGTTGTATTGTCTGATAGTGGTTTTTAGCAGGGTTGGGTTTATGACAGTCATAAACTTGTTTATGACATGACAGTGTCGTAAATACCGTTAGGCCATTGTTTGTTTTTAATAGTTGTTTTACAAAGTCACTGATCACACCTGAAACTGTCAGGAAATAAAATAGACTTTTATTACTATTTTCGCATTGACCCGCCTGAACACCATGCGGAAGTGGATTAGGCTGCCATGTAGCCTAATCCAAGATGGTGACAGGTCAGTTCCACTTAGAAATCTTGTAAATTTAAACTAATAATAATTCCCCCCCCCCCCACTGAGAAACACATAAATAGTTCAAACTTTGCAGAGATCTACTTAAAATCGGCATCAAAAATATTGCTGTGATAAGGCTAGCACTGATAAAAGAATATGTGCATGGTAGCCTTTGTTTTTGGAAGGGATATGTTCTGTAAAAGAAGTATTCAAACAACCATGACCTTATGATGTCATAAACCTCTATTTACTGTATTTTGTGATAATTTTTTTTAAAACTTTCCCTTGGTCTATTTTGCTTAGAATTAGTTGTGGATTATCATTATGTCAGAATTAGTATATTTATGTATTACAAACATGAATATAAAATAATATTGTATGTTGGTCTCTCTTACATTTTTTTGCAATTCAGTAATATCATTAACAACACATCCTTCACACATGTACAATTGTACAACAAAATCACGAAGTCCTGGGATGATCTTGTGACAAAATACCAGCTTGGCTGTTTTCTTGTTACCAAGGTGATTCTGTATCTTAGTGTGGATGGGACCAAAGCTTGAAAAAATCCTATCATTTACCATAGTCTAATAATGAAGCCCTAACATATTCAACTATTGTATAATAATTTTACTTTTAATATTACAATATTATATTAATAACATATTAATAAGGTAAGCTATTCTAAAAACTATTTATCAGGCATATCAGGGATAAGTATGTTACAAATTTGTTGCCTATGCCAATATTTAAAAAAAAATGCTTTTGACAGTTTAATCCATGGTTTTTGACATTGTGTCATAAACTTGCCAACATCGGTTTTTAGCTGAAATAACAGTGATTATATCATCTTTTGTCTCAGTGTTGTGTGTGTGTGTTAGCACACATACACAGACAGGTTTTAGTCAGTTTAAAAGATTTATTGTTTTATGATATGTTGTATGCCGCAAATGTATTTCTCATATAGTTGAAGCATTCAGCTAAAATAACAATATGATGTTTTTAGGTACAGATGTACTGGATGTACTGACAGATAGGGCATGGAGGAAATTACATGAGGAGTTTCATCTCGGTGAACCAGTCATCATACTTAAAGCATCCATTCCAAACAAAAAGTAACTACAGCATTTAAAATTGTATATACTGCTATGACTTGTGGCAAAACTGAGTGGTGTACATTATTATGTATAGATGTGATGCAAGTAGATTTGCATTTCTAGTATTCTTGACCTTTGTTCGGGTAAATAATTGCAGTGATGTGACACTACTGTGGAACAGTTGTCAGCTTTTTGCTCGGGATGTTTCATTCATCATTAAAGAGTTTTGGTCTGACCCCATCATTTCTTTGTGGACTTTTAAGGAGTTTAAAATTGGTCTTCTGTATTTTATTCTCGTTATTGTTGTTAGAGATAACTAAAACAAAGGTGAAGCTAATTGTCCTTTTACTTGTGTTGTTAAACTCGACTTACTGATTTAGTAGCTAAATTTAAGAAATTCTGCCCTAAAATAAGTTGCATTATATTCTTGCTGTGTTTAGAATGCATCCTTCCTGGTCATTCTTGATTTGATCATGTTCTTGGTAAAAAACAGCAAGTTTTCTTTAATGAGCTTTCTTTCTTTCACTGGATGATGCAGCTGATGTTTTTGTGTGTTTGTTTGTTCCAGCATTGAAGGTGTTGTAGTTAGAGTCGACAAAACAGGGGCCAACGTGAGTATTATTTTCTATTCAGGATGTACTGTAACTTCTAAATTAAACATATTTATTTTGGAATAATAATTTTGTGTATATATGTTACAGCTAATCTGTATAATCAGATCCGGACAAACATTCAGTAGGGGGCCCTGTCCCGACTTGCAGGGAGGTCAATCACTGGTGTTCCACTTCCAAGATCTATCCAGACACCAATACATACATCTAGAAAAAACATAACTTTTTTAAAACCGATATTAACCTGACATGCATTACATTGTAACAGTAAAGTTATGTTAAGTTAAAGTTAGAAAGGCATGTAAACAAGATAAGATAAGTGATTCGGACCGGCCGTCATTTACTGGGACAAGTCATGATAAATGGCATTGACAGACATCCACATGTGTGTTGGATCATGTTTGTAATCTTCGCTGTTCAATGTTGACAAGCAGGGAAAACATACCAGTACCAATAGAAGTTATGTCTGAATATATATTTTTAAACAACTCCTTGCTAAACTGCCTCTAGTAGCCAGCCCCCTAGTGGCATGTGGTTTGACAGACTGATGGATCAACAACACTGAAACAGCATTGTAATAATCCGCCATTTACTCCCAATTATCAAAACTTGTTTGCGATTGACTGTTTTTGGATAGAAATTTAGAATACCATTTAAGCTAATAGAAAATGTACTTCCTTTTCGTTTTAAACACATGTCATTGGTGTTAACAGGCGTTTAATTATTGTAACCAAACATGGTTGTCTGGCATCTCGGGGATCTCCTGTATATACTTTCTATTATAAACAGAGCCATGGGAATATTCTTAGTAAAATTCCGGTTTTCCCTATATCATGTATGTGTGGAGCCAGTCTTGTGAAAAAAGGGTAGATATCTACCTATATATTCTGTACTTGATCTAAATTGTAGGAGTTGTATGTTGTTTTCAAAGTCTCTTGTTGGCCAATCTCACCGGATATTGCAAAAACAGTGCTGCACCTAACGAACAGTTGTGAAAACTACAGGAGATGAGCCTAATAATGTGCATTTACCAATGATAAACAGTGGAAAATTATGTACCTCTATACTAGCAATCCTAAATACTTTCTATATAATTCCCTAAATTCACATCTGTCTTTATTTAAATAGGTTTAGTAGACAGAGAGATGCATACAAAAGACAGTCTTTATTTACTGCAGTGCAACTTTTAGATGTTATTATTTCTTACCTCTGTGTGAGGAAATGTCTTTTGAGGAAGTAAAATATCTCTCAATGCACCATTAACTTGATTAAATTCATTTTGTTATCTGAATCATTAATTCAGCTCACAAAAGCACTAATATGCTGTCGGATTAAAGGTGGCATAGTTAGGAGATTATACAGGGTTTGCACAGGTCCCTGAAAACCTGGAAAGTCCTGAAATGTGAAATTGGGTTTCCAGGCTTGGAAAGTCCTGGAATTTTTGTAGAGGTCCTTGAAAGTCCTGGAACTTGGACATATACTGATATAGATCTATATTTCTAATCATAAGCATACAGGAATTCAGTCATTACACTTCTTCCAAAATATGGGTGTATCTTTATGCGTTAAAAGTTCTTGAATTCATTGAAAGGTCCTTGAATTTGACATTGGAAGGTCCTGGAATCTGAGATGTCAAAATGTGTATGAACCCTGTTATATAAACAACCAGAGGTGGTGGAAATGTTAATGTATTATTAGCAAGTGATTGCATGTTGTTGTTGATAGATCCAAACAAGTAACTGCAGCTCACCATCAAGCAACAAGGAGAATGCAGACCACGACAACATTGCAGAGAAGAAAGACAGCAAGGTTGATATTAGTCCTATTGTCAAGCCTCAAACCTCGATTAGCCCCGGCAAAAGCCCAAAGAAATATACCTTTCCTAAGGTGGGCATAACCCGCAAGTATTGGCTTCTGGTCGCGCAGTGTGCCATAGGCTACATTATAACATGAAAGCCAATGAAAGTATATGTTATGTCTGCACAGAGTTATGTTCATATTTAACTGATTCTCTGAAAAAGAATTTTGTTGTTGAATGTTGATAGAATGAACAGAGTGATGTTGCCGTTGCGTAATTCTGAATTCTGGATGTGAGTTATAATACAGAAATAATGTGTGATGTTAATTGCTACATTTGCTGGTGTTACGTCTATGTTTGGTTTCTAATTACTGCCTATTGATACAGGTGTGTTATTGTTGTAATATTTTATTCTTGTTTCAGCTCTTACCATATAAATATGCACTGAGGCTAAACGATGACAATAAGATAATCGCTGATGTTCCTGCAAATGATCTAAAGTAAGCCGGTTGTTCAGTTTAAGTAGGCTGACTGTAACTATTAAGGGACGAAAAGGGTATTGTTAGTGATGGGTTGGTCGAGATGCCTCCCACCAGAATTAACAGAACTGTTCTTAGGATAGACACCTTACCTCCCAGTACCCGCATCTGTGAGCTTAGATTAACAAATACTTCATTGATCTTATGTAGCTCAACGAATGTAGTTCATCGGTTTGTTTGGCAAGCTAGCAGTTAATGTAATGTTGTATCAAATGTCAATTAACAAGAAATACTGGTTGCATAATCACCAGTAACATGTGACAAATATATAGCTCCTTGTATGGTTTAGTTGACAATACAGTGCCATACAGATGGAATAAATCCCTTTTATTTTTGTCTGTGGGGGTGTTTCATCCTCCAATAAAAATGTTCATTCTGATCATCAAATTTCTCTAGGGCCTAGCATCTAGTTAGCCTATCTGGCATGAATTCGTCTAACTGGGCATTAGTAGACATGGGGTCGGTTCTGTTTTTTTATCAATTCCATTTAGTCAATTCCACATAAGATTGATCAATTCCATTTTTTACCTACTTCGATCACTCATTGGAGTAGGTACTCTTGAGTACCTACTTGTACTACCTACTCTGGGTAGTTTATAGTCCGAGTAGTATTGTCATGGAAGAAATACTTTTCTGTAGTAAACTTTAATTCCAAATTTATGAATTCCATTTTTTTTTAAATAAGCATTTCCAATTGAATTGACCCCGTATCTCGGCGTTAGTGGCATTGGTTACCTCCATGTCTGTGATTATAATGTTGCCACACAAGTACTTTAGTTGGAAGTGAAATTGTGGCCACCCCACTGAGAGATTTTCTACGCTGTATTTCTATAGGCATTAGCTTCATGAGCACAGACTTCATCTGGAATATATTTTATAATTGGGCGTTTGAGCTTATTTGTTTGTATATCTGAACTGAATTGATGGATGTAGTTCACTAATACATTCGCCACTCAGCAAAAATTAAATTTCGTCCTTCCATCATTTGCATGACTCTCTCGATAAAGGTATGTTCAAGATGTTGTTGTGTTGTGAAGTATTGTGGCTTTGATGGGAAGGTCCTGTTAAATTTGAACAAAGCATAGTATTGTATTTGTCTGTATATGTTCACGACGGTGTCATTATATTGGCTCAGATTCTTTTAATTAAACGAGGGAACAGAGTAGATGGGGAGTGGGTCAAACTGGTTTGAAGAAAAAATTCTCAAGCTTAAATCCTGTTTTACTCACATTCTAGTAGTTCTAAAAATGCATAAAACACAAGTTATTTCTACCACACCCCCAGGTGCAGGTGCCTCACTTTACCCCCCTTTCTTGACTCTCATGCCTGTTAAATGTCTTGATGTAGTGATGATTTTGTTAAAGCAGAGCTTTGGTTTTTCCCCATAGGCGTGTTAACCATCTTCCAGTGAAGGAGCTCGTGAAGACATTTATTCGTACTTATGCATGGCGTGGAGGATCTCATCAGAGTAGTCCGTGGGTTGTGAAGGAAGATCTTGTGAAGAAGTATAATCTAACCAACAAGATTGCTGATATCTTTCTCTCACCATCAAAGGTAAAGGAACAGTTAGAAGTTGATGAGTATCTCCAGTTGTGTGTATCCATATTATGACTTGATGAATGTTAATTACATAAGGGAACAATTGAGTGGCGATGTTTTATCTTTGAAACTGATGATCCCAGAAGAGGCGCCTCCGTGGTCTAGCGGTAGCGTGCTGGACCACAGATCACTACCACCCGTGTTCGAATCCCGGCGTGGGCATATCTGAAGGTTGTTTCGTCTTTCACTTCGTCTCATTACCTTTGGAAATCGCTCGGCCCATTTAGCCTACCTTGTGCACAAAAGTGGCCGTAAAACATCAATCATCATCATGATCCCAGAAATGCTGATCTCATTATGTTGTAATTGATCTTCTGGTGTGAACATATAGATTCTATTATGGTCGCCAAATATTTTTTTATTATAATTACTTGCAAGTGTGATTAAAATTGAAAACGAATGAGTACAATCAGTTATGATATTTTTAATATCATGAAATAAATTTGAATACACTCATTCCTTCCATCACCTCAACCCTCAGTGTCTTGTTTTAGTTCCTCATCCTCAGACTTCCATTGATCCAGTTATAGAATGGCAAAATAGAATAACAACATTTTAAAATCTACTGACTTTGTTCTGTTTGTGCACCAATGCGCCAATTCAAGCATAGACTTAGATACGCATGAAAAGTAGTTGCTAGAATGGTATGTATTTTTAAATGTTATTAAAGTGTTGACAATTTGGACCAATCAACAGAATCCAATATTTGAGGTATTATGCTATTGACGGAAACAATTAGACATTATTACACTATTGTAATTATGTAAGATTTGATGATTTGTGTGATAGGCTAGGTGTAGAAAAAGTAGCCAAGCTCGTCTCCTGCTATAGTTAACGTCATGGTGGTGCAGTTAGACTGGTGAACATTTGAGGTGGGCAGGGCTGGTTAAACCTGGTAATCCTGAACGAGACTCTTCTCGCTTTGATCGTATCTGATGGTACCTTTGATCCGCAAGTCATATTTCAGCGAATGTTACCTGTTTCCTTTCTCCAATACAGATGTATGAACTTGGCCGCAAAGTTTTGGAGGAGAAAAAGAAGGTAAGTCGCGAGAAAACTGAAGACAAGAAAAGGAAGCGAAGCCAATCTCAGGATAACAAGAAGGCAGTGAAGAAGCTGAAGATGTCGGATTCACCAAAGAAGAGGAAGCAGTCTGGTGATGGGACGTCACCCAAACGCTCAACCTCAGCCAAGAAATCACCAAAGAAATCCGTAAAACAAGAATCAGTTAGCGTGGACAGCGACCTGGACAGCATTGAGGAAGATGTCCCATTGGCCATATTTAAAGAGTCGCCAGCCAAAATAACGGCACAGATTCTGGGACGTCTTTCAGCCTCGGTGTCCCCCAGAAAGAGGGGTAGGCCTACCAAGGCAGAAGCGGAGAATGTCAGAGCTGAGAAGGAACTACTAGCAAAAATGAAAGCTTTAAAGAAGAAATTCAGGGAGAAGGAGAAGGCACTGAAGTCGAGTAAAAAGTCCCCAAAATCTAGCAAGGAGAAAAAGCAGGTAACGTAACTGGTTGTGTGGTGAAACTTCTTGGAAGGCTGTCGTGTTAGAAGGCTAGGTTAGACAGTGTTAATGAGTAGGTGGTTGGAAATAATCATTTGTTATTCGTCTGACCAGTATAATTCGTCAGTCAAAACTACTGAGTCCGTTTATTATTTGCCAACAGTTGAAGCAGATGACCCTATTCGAACTGAAGGGCAGAAAGAAGACGCCTAACACCACCCCAAAGAAATCACCTGCCAAATCGCCGAAGAAGAGTCCATTCAAAATACCACCACTGGCACAGAGGTCATTTCTCTTTTATGCTAGGAAGTGATTAAAAGTAGTAGATTGTGAATATTGAAATATGGTTAATTTTTATCAAAGCAGAGCATTAATTGCAAATGAATATTTAATGTTTATTCAAAATGTATAAAGCTATTATTATTAGTAGTATTTATTAATTAGTTTTATTATTAGTATTATTATAAGAATGTGTAGTTCACTAAGTGGGCTTCGTTTTTCACATCATTGGATATTTAAACAATTACGCATATGCGCATGCACACACATACTAATTGTTAAATTAATTATAATGATAGTTTATTTCCCAATAACCAGATTAATGAAAGCCCAGGACAGTGACAACAGACCAGTATATCATCAGTTGGTAGGACGCTGTGCTAGAGAGCTACCTCTGTCACAGATTAAACAACTGCCCGAAAAAATCAAGGAAACAATTCTGAAGAGATATAGGACATACGAGGAGAGAAAGAAACTGTAAGAATTATGTCACGTATCCAATTATAGCTGTATATTATAATAATATTAATGGCCTAGATGATGTTATATATAATCCATAGGGCTTTATTTATTATAATCTGTACGTTGGCTTATCTAGTTTGCTACCAGACCATCAAAGGATTTGAAGACTTTCTTCCATTCAGTATTTATGTTTTAATAAGCACTTAGATGCTGCATCAACTTGTCAATTTGAATAAAATAATTGACAGCGTAGGATCACACACACACACAGTGATTACACCTGCACCTCACGTTACCACATTTTCTTTTGGCGTTATATAAAAAGAACCCGGTAAAGCTATGGAACCGTCCATCCGTCAACTCCCTGGGTTCTCAACAAAAATCCTTGTAGTGTAGGATGAATGCATACATGGGTTATGTGTATTTATTTTGACAGTGCCAAAATGACACCAGAAGAAAAAGAAGAATACACGAAGAAAAAGAAGGAAGAGCGTAGGCAAAAACTGAATGAAATGTTAAAGAACAAAAGACTTGAGCAGAATAGGGTAAGGAGTTCGATCTAAATTTGCCGTAAAAATGTATTTTGCTTCTGTGGAAACTATTTATGGCAAAAGATTCGTTAATCGATGTGTGAACTAAATTCTCGATGCAGCGTTTTGAGGATACCGATTTGGAGCTGAAACCCATTCCACCGCCGCGTTTGGTTGAAACGCCCGATGGCCTGGCCAATGAGCTGTTCGGTAGCATTGCCATGGTGACGGAATTCATCAGCTGTTACAAGGATCTGTTTACGCCAAAAGATGACAGCACAGTTATCAACGTAACTACAGGTAACTAGCTAGCTTTATTACATCTGTTGTCACGTGTCGGCTAGAAATGGTCTCTTGTATAGAGATATTTGAGATGATGCTTGTAGTAGAAACAAAAACAGTATTGTGGTAGTGTTGTGTCCTTTTGGTGGTAGATATGGAGGTAGTGAGGTTGATTACTTTTATTACTTCACAAACTATGGGTCACTACCACCCCTGTTCAAATCTCGGCGTGGGCATATCTGAAGGGTCTCTCATCTTTGACTTCGCTTCGTTACCTTTGGTGGTCGCTCGGCCCATTTAGCCTACCATGTGCGCAGAAGTGGCTGTAAAACATCAATCATCATCATCATGAACTATGTTATTACAGGGCCATAATTTATTAAGAGCAATATCACTTTCGGTCTGCAATTTGTCGAGATTTTTTAACACAACAAACAAAATCTGGCCACAGATCTTCAGTTTTTGAGGAGATAAAAGGGGCTTTAGGCAAACCAGGACATGTACAGCATTTATTGTGGGTGCCGTCGTGAAATACCGAATACTGAAAATAACAATACAGACACGGATTGGTCAGTCTGTTGATGGTCACTTTGTTGTACAGGATTTAATATCTTTAAAGGCTATGAATCCACACATCCTTGAAGCAATAATAGTTCTAACACGAACTTACTAGTCTTATGTTTAAAGATTATCATATAGATAATAGTAATATAATAATAATAATAATAAGAGTAATAATAATAAGAACGGGAAAACATGATATAACATTCTGACAATATAAACCATTCCTTGATGGGTTTTGTATATTAGGGAGATGGTGTAGTTGTTTAATAAAGTCAAAATAACTAGACAGCAGTCAAGTAGTGTAGGGTAGAATTGTAGTAGCTCTAAGCCTCGAGTACTAATTTTCGGCTAATGTTTGTATTTTAGATGCCTTAATGAACGGTTTGGTATCAGATAGTCGTCAGTCTGGATCTGTGGCTCACATCCTTATCACACTGCTTCAGACACTGTTACAAGATGGCATTACAGAGGTGAGCGGATTTTAGTATCAGTTGTCTGTTCATCTGCTGATATTTTAAAAAGAAGCCCACGTTTCTGTGTGTGTGTGTTTGTTGGATTGTTGACTGGCACTTCACCGAACCTCTCTTTTTCAGGATTACAAAGAACTTGGCCTAAAGATGTCAGAGATCCCAGTCAACCAATACACAGCCAGTGAACTGGTCCGGCTTTGCCTACGGCGACAAGATAAAATAAACTTGGACAGTGACACAGAAAGTGAAGCCAGCGAGGCTCCTTATGATGAAGATGTGGTATGTTACGTTGATTTTGCACCGCAAGTACTAGTTCTTACATTCAGCCAATCATTTGATTTCTTTTTTGACTTCATGGACACAGTTCTGATTCTGAAAGTTGATTCGATAGACAAACAAGTTGAGTAATGCGTGGTTCCACTGTACACATATATGTGCCTTTTATGTCTTCAGCCCGAGGAGTTAATAGAACGATTAGAGATGTGCGAGTTCTATGAGCTGGACGCCGAAGAAAAGTTAGAGATATTGTTGGCACTGTGTCATCGTCTCATGGCTTCATACTCTGTACAAGATTATATGGAAGAGAAACAGAGACATGCTGCAGAACTCTGGTATGTTATTGTTCTTTTTCATGTAATATTAATGTTCAGTTCAGCAAAAAAGTCTTTTTCTACTTACCCTCTGAGAGTAAATTAAACATTATAATATAGGAAAGGTAGAAATCTGAATATAAATAAAAACAATCCCGAGTTGGCAATTTTTCTGTGAATTTTGTTTGTTTAGTTAACACTTAGTGGTGCATGATAAACTGAGTTCTGTGACCATTTTTTATATCAAAATACTGGTCATTGGCCTAAACCTTAATTAGACGGGGAGCAAATAACTGTACTCTGTAGTCAGTTGATTCTCATTTGTTGTGTGCTATTCCAGGAAACGTCGTATTGCTGAACAGAAGGAAAGAAATGAAAGGAGGAGGGGAGAGAAAAAAAGGAAGAAAGAAATGAAAGGAAAATTGAAGACCAAATTGGGTAGCCCACATTCTAATAGTACAGGATCAGCTTCAGGTCAGAGTAACTATTATTGTTCTCTCTCTCTCCATCACTCTGTGTGTGCGTGCATGCGTGCAAGAACAAAACAACATGTGTTTTATTTTCAGTAGCATTTTGTGCTTCTCATTGTTAATACTAATTTGATTGTTTTAGCCTTTTGAGCTGAGAGGAAGTTTCTGCCCTTTAAGGCTGTAAACTAGAGTTTACCCGCGTCTTCCAGGGTGGGTGTATGTACTATGGTCAGAAAGGGCAGAAACAGATATTTTGTTATTTCAAATTTTTTTCCTAATGTTTTGAATTTATCTATATAAATAAAAGCAGGTATGTGTGTGTTTGTTTATCTCTGTGTGTGTGTGTGTGTGTGTGCACAACAACATTTCCGACAAAGATTCTTAAACAGCAATAAATATGACATTGGTTGGGTTTATGATTGGGACTATCATGTTTACTCATTAAAATTTGTTATTACCCTACACCCTAGGAGGGAGTACCCAGAGTAACCAATAAAATAATTTACACTACAGGTTTTGTATATCACCTTTTAAAAAGGGAAATTGACCATTTTTGAGTCAAAATATTGACAATTTAAATTAATTTTCCACACATGGCAAGAACAGTGTTAATAATTTTGGTAATTAATGTAACTTACAGGTCTTAATATCTCTTTGTTCTATGGCCAAAAGGGTGAGTCACTCGTAATTTATTTCTAAGTTTGATTGCACATATTCTATTATGTTAAGTTTTGTGTATGCTGAGCTATTAATTATGCAAATACAGATTCAATTATTGGGCTGTTTTATTAGTGATTTGTTATTTCCATCTTTCTGTTATCCATGTTTGTGATAGGATCATTAGGTTTGTGTTACCTGTTTGTGTGTGTGTGTGTGTGTGTGTGTGTGTGTGTGTGTGTTATTAAGAGGGATTGAAACTGAAATGTGTACAAACTAAATAAACAGTTGTTAATGGCTTGAACTTAATACTATGTGCCCTGTTTGTATTTAATGTGTGGCAGTTGTTACAAATGTGTACTAATCAAGTGTTGTTGTTGTTGTTTTTTTAGGCCAGACACTAGATAGTTTCTGCACAAAAATTGATGATGCTGAGGCCGAGAAGGATTTAGATTTGGCCTCTGTAGTGAAACGTCGGAGAATCATGGCTGAACTGAGACGTAAACAGGCGGAGGAGGAGCGAATACAGTAAGCTTCTGCTAACTTTTATCATCCATGAATTTTATTATGATCTCTGGCATCATTCTTTATTCTGTTATTATTAGAATTAATATTTGATCCACAAGTTTAGACTGATAATTGTTATCTGCAGAAAAGAAAAAGATGCAGAAGAAAATCGAAAGCAAAAAGAAATGGAACTTTTTGAGAAAGAATTTCAGGTAAAAAGAGATCCATGATTTATATTTTCATTGTCTATGTTAGTGTGTGTGTGTGTGTGTGCGTCTTCAAAAATCACTTGTTCTGTTATCCTAATTCTGTTACTTTTATTTTAAGCATCATTACATATATTTATAAGATAACAAAGAGTGTGAGTTGCATATATCAGTCTTAACAATTTTTAACTATATACCAACATGAAAATAGATTTTACATTTCAAACAGTTGGAAGCCCTATTTCTCTTTAATTATTGGCTGTATTAAATGTCTCACTCCCTGAAATATGAAAGTGAAATGTTATAGATTCATGGAGGGCAAATGTTATACAGCGTCCACTCTTGCAGAATTGGGTTTTTTCTTGCAGTATATATCGTTTCAGTTGATCATCTTAAAGAATTACACTTCCCTGTGTATACATCATTGATGGCACACATATACATACCATACGCACGTATGCACACACATGCATGCACACACACACACACACTGATTGTTTATGAAATATGATTATTCTGACTAGTATGTGAATATAGAGGATTTGTTCAAATATTATTCCCTGGAATAATTCAGTGAGTTGGAAACAATCAAAACAGTAAGCACTTTCTGTATAGATTGCCAGACCTTGACTTCCCATTAGGATGTGATCTATGACTTACTATACACAATGAAACTAGGCATTAATAAATTGGACTTTGTAGGTCTGACAGAAGTGTTTCATATACATGTAACCAGGGTCTGAGTAGCAAGTTTTCTTCCTTTTTTTCAAAACCCAGTTGGTCTTTACTGAGCATGAACATTTAAGATTGAACTTAATCAGTCAATCAGCACACTGCTCCAGGTTTGCATTTAAATATCCTGTGACTCGGACTCTCACAGTCAGTATTGATTGATGTGATTTCTACGATTTTTTCAAGGATGGAATTCTAGAAGCCAAAAATGCCTGTAGAAAGGCACCCCTTGGTACTGACCGAAACCATAACAGGTACTGGCTGTTCCACAAGTCTACCCCAGGGCTCTTTGTAGAGAAGGGTAAGTAGTTCGTTATCTTGGTGTATAATGTCTTGTTCTTCAAAAGAAAGTTGTCCTACATGCTATTGTCTAAATTCTGTGCATTAAAATTATCTGAATTTGATCCATTAGCTGTTCAGGTATATGTGCAGGAACATTTGGTGGAATGATCGAATGCTTCTACACAGATCTATCGAATGCGGCTGACATAATGTTCCTTGTGGGTTTTATCATTTTGCAATGATGTTAGTTGAAGATGAATGTCATCCTTCATGTTACATAATTTTTTAGCTTTAAGTTTATAATTGTCCTGTATGACAAGTAATCAGGGACTGATAAAGTTTTTAACCACAAAATTCAGCTTATTTTGTAGTACAAATTTATCATTATCTGATGGATTTACACAATACACCTAGCTGCTGTTGTCAAACATCCGTGGTTTTCATTGTCATTTTGTATTTGAAGAGAAATATTTGTCCATGTTTGTATTATTTCTTGTTCACTTTTTTAGGCTGGGCCTCCGTACATATATCGTACACTCTGCGCAACAAAGAAGAATACACGGATAGCGATAGCTCAGACAGTGATAATGATGTTTCTCTGGCTAATGCAGAGCTGAAGAGAGGCAGGAAGACCACAGATTACAGTGCAGAGAAAACGTATGTCACAGGATTTGTTCATTTGTGCACCGTGGATAAACATTAATCACATAATAATATCGAGTTAAACTTGTCATAAGAAGCAAGAATCTTTCAAAGTCCCATTTGTTTAATTTCCGGGACTTGTGTAACAGAATAGACAGTGGGCTGATTGTGGTTCAATTATTGTTTGATTTCAGTTTATTTCATATGCAATTAGTTGACATGTAAATGAAAATGTATTCTCCAATCTGAAGAAGAAAAAAAAATTATACATTAAACTGAAATTATTATTAATTTTAAATTTGGCTTTAAATACTAATATAATTAATACGGTAGTTGATTCCTCGGGGTCAATAATAACATTAGTACTGGTTCATAAACTGGGAGAAAGATTACGCTGCATATTAGGTAATAGCCTTATTGCGCCTTTTGACTAGATAACGTGCTCGTAGAAAGTGATCAGCGTAGACGTTTGCCGTCTTGTCTTTTAGGGTTCCTCGAACGGGACAGAATCTCTGGTTTATCTATGATCACGTAGCTGACGTTGACCAGCTGGTGGAGAACCTTCACCCTCTTGGGGTACGTGAAAGCGTATTAAAAACCAAACTGAAAGAAGTCAACAAGATCATTGCAAACTCCATACAGGTTCTTAACAGGTAAGCCTTTCAGCCTTCCTGGAAAATGTATGTGTCAAGCAGACTGTTGTATTTTGTTGTTGTTGTTGTTGTTGTTGTTGTGGTATAGTTTATTTGTACCTTACTGGAGAGGTTTTTTGTTCTTGCTTTGCGTTATCAGTTTTATGTTTATGTGAATTGAATATTGAAATGTTGTATTTCAGACAACAGCTTATAAAACCAGAACCAGTGAATTTGGTTGAAGCATTAAGAGAGGTGAGTATATATTTTAAAGGAATTGTCTGCTTTTATACCAGATTTGAGGGACTATTAAAAATATGTTCATATAAACTTTTAAATTTTTTGAAAAAATTTTTCCAAACATTGGTTTTTTCCCTTTTTTAAAAAAAGGGCCAACTTTTTATTAAAAAATTTTTTAAAACCCTTGTTGGCCAAAAAAAAGGGTTTTGGTTTGGAAATTTTTTTCAACGGGGAAAAGTTGTCTGTGGGGGCTTTTTTTTTCCAAATGGGTTTGGGAAGGCCAAGAAAAAAAAAAACCAGGCCCACGGTTAACTTTTCCCTGCCTGTCATACATTCTGATCTTTGAGAAAGTTGTAGAGACTACCCTTCAGTAATTTAGAATATTTTGTTATATCTGTTTTGTCCTGTATAGTTTGTAAATGTTATTTTCAGATTTGTAGTTATTTTCATGAACATTACACATTTTATTCATAATAACTGAAGATTGAACAGACGGAACTGTTTCTTTAAATAATATTTTATATTTGTCTGTTGGAAAAGAGCCAAAAATCTACTGCTGTTTGCTGCATGTGTAATGTGATGCAGTAGTGTTTATGGCATCTCATTAGAAAAGCTTAAAGGAACTTTACCTGATATAAGGAAATAATCCTAATTTCTGGAGAGTGGCCATTATTGTAATGCCAGATTGTACGGCAGGAAGGGAAAACGTCATGTGTTCTGGTGTTAGGTGGCACAAGGATCATGTGGCTATTGTGACCCTGATTAGCCATTTCAGTAACATATGACACTGTTAGCACCAATTATACTGTAATTTGTTCAAATGGATACACGAGTGCTGGGCAAACATTTATTTTCTAAATAAATCATATAGCATACATATAATAGGTAAGATAAAATTACATAAATGAACGTTACTATGGTAACAACATTATGAGTTTTTACACCCTGTCAACAATCATAGTTACATGGAATACATTTTTTTTTTAATTGGTTGTGGGTGGATGGGAAACATGTGTTTCGCCTAGTCCCCCTGGTGGGGATCCTATCCTACAGTACCCCCTTTTCAAAGCTGTTTTTGCTAAATAATTCTAAATATGCTTTTGTTCTGAAATTACGTGTTCGGCTGACCCCTGTTTAGATTGTTATAAACAGGTAATGTAAACATCTTGTATTAAGTGATGTAAGTTTTCCGGAGCTTCAGAATTGTGGCACCCACAGACACATTAAAGTCAATTCATCAGCACTTTGAACTGGATTATTTAGTGTGTGGTTGATTGCATTCATACTTTGATATCGTTTATAATGTGTGTGAGTATATTTTTATTTGAAGTGAAGGCGAACTGTTCCTTTAACAGAATGACAACACCCGAGTTAAAATACTGGAAAAAAAATATATATATGCCAGTAAAAACAATATTCAATGTTTTTAACTTGAATGGTGCCACTAATGGTTGTAAATAGAAATTCCAGACAACTGAACAACTTATCTCAGTTTAGACCGACCTTTATGTACTGCTTGTACACAAAACATGATTCATTACTGATAGGAGTTGCTGGACATGGAAACACGTCTGGCAGCTGGAGGACTTGGTGGCGTGTCAAATGATAAAATCTGGAAAAAGAAAGTGATCAATGCTGAAACAGTCGAGGAGTTTGTAAGTTTAGCCTCTCTTCCTATCTCTGTATGCCGCAATTTATACTTAGTGATATCTGTAATGTGTTAATAAATGTGTTAATAAATTAAATGTTGGCTAGGTTACTATTCCAATCTTTGATAGCAGTTGTAATAGGAGTAGAGCATTTAGTGTGATATTTTGATTTATCTTCGACAGCAAATGTTTTTATTTGATTTAGAGTAGTACATAGCATGATACGTATTCTTAAAGTAGAAATATGAGCCGTGATAGCGCAGTTAGCTAGAGCGTAGGACTCGTACCCGAACGGTCGCAGGTTCGAGACTCTGTGAGCTGCAATGCTGTCATGTGGCGACTGGTTCACTCATCCATACAAAATGAGTACTGACAGGATGCGATGGCTATGTGTTTGAGTAATGCTTTGTGCCTTTAATGGCAGCAGGCATTGTATGCTCCCTTGGGAGTTGAGATAGATAGATATTTATTTTGAGATGGTACAGATAACAAATATACAATTATACAATTATTTTTACACAAGACAAAATTATGTGCATTTCGAACCATCTGTGCTGGGTCGAAACAGGTCTGAGTCAGGGATAAAAATATTGTAAAGTGCCTTAGAGCAGCTTCTAGCTGAATAGGCCGCTATATAAATGTCACATATTATTATTATATATTCCTCATCAACCAGTTGTTATTTTTTGTCAACTCCTGTGGGGTTCATAAATTATTTTTTTAAACTTTATTTTCCCATGTTTAATAGGGCCATTGTCTGGTTGAATGCCAAACCAATATCTTTGAAAGATTCCTTAAGGGGATAATGATCCAAAAAGCGAAGGCATCAAAGGTCAAGGTAAAAAAGGACGAGGACTCTGAGGTGAAAAAAGAAGATGGTAAGGACTCCGTTCTGTTGTGCTGTCGTCCAAATGGACAGAGAAATTTAGATGTTTATTTATTTATGTATTTAATGCTCTGTTTATTTCATTTATATTGTACTGCTGTCACTGGAAGCTGATCATTTTCACGGTTTGGCTATTTACAGGCCCTGAAAAAGACGAGCCAGAAATGGTTGCCATTGGCGTAGAGAAGTGGAAGGAAGCGATTGGGTCATGTGCCACATTCTCACGTCTTCATGTTCTCATGGGTATACTTGATGCCTGCATCAAGTGGGAAAAGTCAGCAGAAAATGCAGTACGTTTTATAGATAATTAGCGTTACTCCTTGGTTGCTAATCTAGATTCGCAATATTTTTATGGGGCTGTCTTGATAAAATTTTCTGGGCAGGCATATTTCTCTGTGTGTGTGTGTGTGTGTGTGTGTGTGTGTGATATTTATTAAGTAAATAGATGTTATCCAAAAACAAAAATAATGGACACTTTTAAGTGATATTTAATATTGGGACAGAGAAAACATAAGGTGTATAATAGTTATGATATATTGCATGCCTACAATTGACAAGAAGATTATCAATCATAAAGTTATAGATATTACATTAATTAACATGTTATTTTACACTGTGAAATTGTGGAGCATGCTTCTCAATTTCTATTGACTACTCTTATATTCATAAATTAATAAGGATAAACATCATCTCTGTATCATCTATAATATCGGTTTGTCATAGTTAACACACCTTTCCCAGCTTAAGGTTGCCATTACTGGGTATACAACAGGTATAACCTCAGTATTGTTCATTCTAATTGGGGTACTGCTATGTAGCTGATTGGTCCGCCTTCATCCTAACAAGCCATTATTAATTTTCTGTTTCAGAAGTGTAAGATTTGCCGTAAGAAGGGTGATGAGGACAGATTGTTGTTGTGTGACCAGTGTAACCAGGCTTATCATCTCTACTGTCTGAGACCAGCTCTGGCTGATATACCAGTTGGGGAATGGTTCTGTCCAGCTTGTGCTGTAAGTGTGTGTGGGTGTGAAGCTTGCAGCTTATGTCTCTTACTTTGCATGTGTGTGATTCAGTTTTAACATCTGTGCAAATTATTGCATAATTTCATGGGAAATAATTTTGCAGTTGGCATATACTAATTTCCAATTAAACTTTATGCTGATATCTACTTAAAAAAATTAAACTGCACCCAGATTTATTATCTGCTTGAAGATATTGGAGTCAGGTGAAGTCTATGGAGCTCATTCTTAAAGGATGTTTATGATCCATGTGTTTTCCACGTGCGATGCTGGTTTAAACGTTTTTTTTTTAAATGTTTGCTGTTGCCTTTAGTAAATTCGTGATGGGACATATTGTTTTTTGTCACAATACTAAATATAATTATTTTGTTTTGCAGCCTCCAACTAGGAGAGTTACGAGGACAAGAGATGAAAACAAAGATTACAGGACATTAGCAGGCTATAGTGAAAGTGAGGTGAGTAATTCTGTAATGTCAGTATTTAATCAGTCTGCCGATGACAACGATTTGTACACAGTTTATTTCCAGTCTTATGTCACCGTAGATATGAGTTATATGTATATCCTTTTGTAAAAAAAACCTAAAATGGACCAAACATAATAAATTATCTATTCTGGCCTTTTCCATATTTGTTGTCAGTCATGACGTTGGTCATTTCCTAATTAAGTGAATTTCTCTGCAACTGATGGTTTTAACATCTCAATTGTCACGTCCAGAGTGAGGAACCAGAACAGGAACCAAATGAGCTAGAGTGTGCCATCTGTGGTGGTGATGAAGACATCTTTCCATGTTCCACTTGCCCGTCATCATTCCATTTAGATTGTCATGAGCCCCCACTCAGACGAGAGCCACGATCTACGTGGAGATGTATGCAGTGTACATCTGGTGTGCGAATAGCTAAGTCTAAGAGAGCTGTGACGTACAGTAAGTTGTTTCAGTGTTTGTGTCACTTGTGTCAGTTCACTATTGTCAGCATGCATTTAGGTGTATGTAGTTGGGCAATCCAAAGTATGGTCTTTTTAAGACAGATTTAAACATTTACAGAAAAACCTCTGTAAATGGACCACCCAAGAGACTGGTTAAAGCTGGTCAGTTTAGGGAGGTAGTCACTTTATAGAAATTTTATCGCATCCCAGAATAAAAGAAAGTTTTTTTACAACAGTATGCTATTAAAATACATGCACAATAATAATACAAAGTCACAATCCATGACACATTTAATTTCTAGAATAAATATTGTTGGTCCCGGCCATTAAGCCGATACTTTGTGTCAACATTTTGACCCTTATTTTGGGGGGTCGGCTTAATGGCCAGTGCTAGTTCAGTGTCAAGAAATTCAGTCATTGGGAGGAAAAATTTCAGTGTGATAGCAGCCGTCTAGACTCTAGTCTAGATCTAGATGCAAAACGGACATCAATCGTCATTTTGATTTAAACTCATGCAGTCATACGGTGAAACTAGAAGTGAAAGAAATTGATGATAATTATACATGGCTTTATAATGAAAATCAATATTTATATTTAGAATTATCTGATGACTCGTACCCAAGACATCCCATTCCCAAGAGTGTCGTATCTCATTCGTTTGGCAGCATAGACATTAGGGTGCCCTAATATAGGACTAGTCTACTTATTTTGTATGGGCATATTTATACTAATAACAGGATAATTACTGATAAATTAATTTATTTTCAATAGAGATTTAGTTACTAACTGACTGCATATACCGATAATTTACATTGTCTCGGTTATTGCATAGACTTCATATGCAGTTGATTGAATGTTTAATCACGCCATTAATTTATGTTTGAGGTCCTACATATGCACTTTGTGTAAACGATCGTTATAATTTGCCTTGATCTATTGATAGTATACAAAACACATTGGTAAGAATGACAAATTATGAAAACAAAAATATTTCCTGCGTTCAAAACATCACCTGGTGTTGGCTGGAAATACTGCAGATTTTTAGGTCAGCTTAATGGACAGTACTACCATAAATCGTGATATTATAGGCCTTAAAAATAATCTCAGCTTAAAGACCAGGACCTACGGTATTCTTTTAGTTGCTTCTGATTTAATATAATAATAATGTATATTTAATAAAGCGCCCTTACTAGCAGGAGCCATTCAAAGGCGCTGTACAAATAATATATGAGACAATAATTGCCTGCCAAGTAGGATATAGCCACCTGATCTCAGGCTCTTAACACAGAAATAATTGCCTGCCAAGTAGGATATAGCCACCTGATCTCAGGCTCTTAACACAGAAATCCTATCATTTTCCTTGCTCGGTTATCATATGTGTGACTGACTTTAATAGTAAATAAAGCATCTCCTCGCTTACCTATGCAGCGGATATCTCGTGAATAACATTTATAAATAGGACAGCCCTAGATGCGTTGTTCATAATTAGATCTTGTTGAGCTGCTGTTCTAGTTTATCAGTGATGTAGATGGACAGCTTTATTATGGTTTATGTATAACTCTAGGAAAATATAATAGTACTAGGGTCTGATATTAATGAAGCTTCTTGGAAATGCTACTTCGTATTGATTAAGTACGCATGGTGTGAATGTTGCACATTTCAGTGAATAATAGTAAAACAGAATTCCTGGAATGTGTTATAATGTTCAAAAGTACATATCCTTGAATGAATTTGTCACATTCGTTATTATTTCAACATCGTCAGGTATTAACTTAATGTTTTTCCTTTCAGAAAAGCCTAAGTACCGATATGATGACGACGATGATGATGACGATTTTGAAGAAAAGCCGAAGAAATCAAACCAACTAAAACAGAAAAAAATTGATAATAATTATTTGGGACATACTAAACAATCACGGAGACAGACACATAAGTGTAGCACCCATTATGTAGATAGTCTATCTGATGAGTCCGATGTAGAGTCGGAGGAACAGCCTAGAAAAACGTCTCTAAGGTCAAAGTCACATTATCACTATACGGAATCGGATTCTGATGAAGATGTAGAAAATTTCCAAACACGGAAATCGAGGTTGGTCAAGTTATGAAGTGTGCACATACTCATACATACACAGAGATAATTTTATTTTATTAAATGTAAATTTTCTAAATAATACTATCTGTTAGAATTTTTTTATAATTTAAGAATTCAACATTTTGTTTGTTGATAAATGCCATCTGCCTTATTCTTAGGTTAAAAAAGTCTGGCAGTAGACAGAGTAATAGACTGCATGACTCCAGTGGACATGATACGACTAGTCCAAATAGCTCCCATCTGACTCGACAGCGAGGCAAAGTTGTCCTCGTCAATGGTGAATTACTGGCACAGGAAGTCTGTGATGCATCGAAAAAAGTAGATAAATTCTAAGTCTGATTATATAACTGTAGATTAATGTTACATGCGAGGTTATTTATTTTGCGCAGTCTTTTGATCGGTTACGTTTGTGCTTGTAGGGTCATCAGATCCAGACTTCGGTGCGATTTGATTCTAAATCTGGACTTGGGATTGAAGATTTAAAATAGATTAGAATGGAATTTAATCTGTATGGAATTGATGTAGTATGTAAAATAATTTTTGTTATAGCTGGCCATTTAGTCGTGTATGGTGAATTCTGATTGTGGAATGCGTTGGTCAGCAGAAAAATACATTAATAATGATGACGATGATGATGATGATGATAACAATAACATATTAACCCAGATTTGTCATAATTTGTCAAAATGAGGGACGTGGTTTTGGCTGAAGAGGGCGTTTATGGATGTGAAAATATGAAGTCTGGTATTTGTATGTGAATACTTGGTGTGGGCTTTTTTTATGTCAAAATATATAGCACCTTTAACTAATGGCAAATATATGCCCATAGTTAGGGCAGCTTTGTATTAATGAAGAATTAACTTGGCCTGTTCAAGTAAAAGTCTTATTCAGCTTAGATCTTGTTGAAACTCCTGCTGCAAAATTATGCCCATCAGTTTTTCTGGTTAAAATAGCCCATTTTTTTACTGTCTAGTAGGTTTATAGTTCGGGTTGTTTGAACCAGAAGATTTGATTCTAAGGTGCAGTATTCTTGAACTCTTGACAGTTGTGGCACTAAAACGGGAATCTGGTGCAGTTGTGTACATTTTATATAGGGAAAACACAGGGAATTTTTAAATCAGGGAAAACACGAATTTTTGTGCCTTCATTCCTAATTTATAGCATATGGGTGGATGGGAGGCCATGTTCACTAAAAAATTAGTTCAACATGCAATTTTTGTACACAATACACAGAATGTTTTTCAATAAGACGTGCAAAATAAAGGGAATTTAATTTTTGAAATCATGTAGGTACTCTGCTTGATTCAGGTTTTATGCCTGGTCTTAGAATGGCAAATTTGTGGTCTTTAATCAATAAGAGCATAGATTATAAAAACTTTAAGATCTGGTCAAGGAATGTCAAAGGCCTCCATCTTGCTTGTGTTTAGGTTGTGTCTTGGTTAAGGAAACTGTTGGGAAGATACCAGTGCTATTTAAAGTATTGCACTTTTTACTCGAATACTTTTTTTTGCACGTTGCACAATGATTGATAAAAGTTTTCACCATCAGTGTGTTTCATAATATGTTGTTGTATGTCAATAGTCATTTATTATTTAATCACAATTTAATTGAATGCTATTCGTAGTAGCGTTGTACATGATGATTTATGTTTAGTTTTTAATGTTTATTGTGCAAGTTCATTACTATAAGTCGGCTAACTAAAGATATACAATGTATGAATATACCTATGTAGGTCAAATTATCAGATGCTTGACTCAGTCTCTGTGGTCCATCATGTGCTCACTTCGTAGAACTTGGAAGCCAGTAATGTTTCAGATAGTAAGATTTATGAAAGGTGCCATCCGGGAGTAACAAATATGTTCAGTTTCTGAATTCTCTGTTTACCTGTGATTTGGAAATGAGCATATTGTTTCAAGTCGTGCATTGTAAATTAATGCTAAATCACCTTTAAAAATACATTTTTCGGACACTTAACACACAATTAACCACCAAATTTTATGTCTTCGTATTAGAAAAGTAGAATTCATTTCAAAACATTTATCCAACTTCAAACTTTCCATAAATGTCTATTTCGTTCTTGATTATATATTTTTGGCACCATACATTTTCTGAAAGTGAAGCATGGATAACTACAAAATTCAGACACTGCAGTATTTTTTTTAATAAATTGCAAATTCGAGAAAACAACCAGAGGAACTATTAATGAATGTCACATACTGTTTAAATAAAATACAAAGACATTAAGTTTCCACAACTAGAATGACACTAATCACAATTTGATACCTGTTTATCTTTCTGATGATAGTTGTTGATCTTCTGAATAAAAGTGATTTTGTTAATTATCAAATAATAGCTCGTGTTTATGCATGCAATTTATCGGCTTATTAATTATTTCGTTAATTGAACTCTATTCAGCTTTATTGTATTTATTGTGAAGCTGATATTTCAATTTAGTGTAGTGTCCGAAAACTGAAAGGTCTGCTTAATTCGCATTGCAGTATTCGGACACCTTCAACGAATCAGGTAGCATTTGAGATTATATTCAAAATGGCAGCATTTGAATAAATCATATTTGGTCAATATGTTTTTGGCCCAAAACACAAAATGAGAGTAATAACAGACTGCGATATGGTTCAAATAAAGCCTTGCTTCTTAATACTGAACAATCGGGGGGAGTAATTGTAATTGTTTTATACCTTAACGGTGTGTTACATGAAACAATTTTTGCTTTTCACAGCGAGACGAGAGTCATATATGTTGAACGTCATTACTTTAGGTCAATATGTCATTGATTTGTGTGTGTCTCAAACAAATTTATAACAGTGTCCGAATTCTGGCAGTGTCCGAAAATACCAATGTCTATTCCTTTTTTCATGTGATGCTGACATAAAATGTGATCATGTGTGTCTGGTTTTGTTGTACAGCGCTTGTAGGCTTTTTTCTCTTTACACAAGCACAAACAAACGTGTTTTGTTGTAGTGCCGTACACGTATACAGATAACATTACTTCATATTCTAAGTGCCTTTAGCTATTAGAAACCTAAACCATATGAGCGATGGCATGGAACAATGATCTGATGGTGCACATACTTTAATTACGTTAGGTACAGAATTTGAGTGGAGTCGTTTAGCTGTGGCACTGGGACATATGGCTAAGGGGAATTTACCAAGGGAAACATATCCCATACATGCTGGCATGAGCTGGATTCGAACCCACAGCTTGGATGTTTTAAGTGCAGTGCCCTAAACACTGCCATCAGACGTCCCCCGTTAAACACAAGTGATTTTAAGTATGGCGTATGTAAAACAGCAATTGATTTTGCTAGTTATGGATGTAGGCAGTACCATTGGGAAAGAGGACTAGTCGAATCTTCTCTCTTGATTTATGTGTAACAGTAAGCCATGATTATAGTACAAATACACTGCAGGAAGGGTGAGGATGATCAGTGAAAGAAACAATAACAGGCCATCGGTGGTGTTTTCTCGGAATGTTTCTGCAATGACTTGGGATAGAATTTTCTGGGTTTCTGTTGCCTGTCCAGTTAAGCTTATTACAACCACCACTGGTTGATGCTGGGAATGTAACACAGTATGATACTATGTTGTACATATTTGACATTAGACATGCGATATTAAACATATTCAAGCAATACTAGATACACAACCGAAGACCGGTTTCAAAATACAAGTATCTAATATTCTATATTGTATTCTGATTTTGGTATGATGCTGGGCATAGATAAAAAATATGCTAATATGAAATAATAGAAAGTAAATTTTGTGTATGTCTGTGTGTGTGCACGTGCATGCATGTACATACATAATTGCGTTTGTAAAAACTTGTATTTATCAAACACACATAAATCTATTTATACTTATATATTTTTGGTTTTAATCCAGATAATGATGGATGTGTTGAGAAAGCTGAGAAGTCATAGATGTGCTTGGCCTTTTATGGAGCCAGTTGATGCTAAAGAGGTTAGTGTCTTAGAGCAGTGAATGATGTGTATGCATATTTTAGTGTGTGTGTGTTTGGAAATATTTTGTTCACTTGGACAGCCACAAGCTGTAAACCCTGATGGATACATTGTATGAAAGAACACAACAAAACAACAGCATAGGTCAAGGTGCTTAGAGCATAACATTATTTATGAATAAGTGTTATAATATTGTATAATAGTAATAGTAGTAGTAGCAGTAGTATGTGTAATAGTAGTAGTAGTAGTCATGATGATGATGATTATGATGATGATGATGATGATATTAGACCTGAGGAAGTCTTGGATGCCAGGGTTAGTCGAGGAATTAATATAACTCACTAAACATATTTCTTCATTTATGGGGGAGATCAATTAATTAGATTGCTGGTAACCCTATTTTATATTTAACGATTTGCTATTAGTCGCTTTGATAGAATTAAAGCCTTCTTTCTACCTAACTTTAATAATATTGTTAAGTTTGAATAAAAATAATCATAATGTGAAATCTTCTTACAGGTACCAGACTATTACACAGTTATTAAGAATCCTATGGACCTTCAAAGTGTTGAGAACAAATGCGTTTCAGAGCAGTATAAAGATCCGCAGCTGTTTATTGACGACATAGCATTAATGCTAAGCAATTCCTATGTATATAACAAGGTTAGAGACTCTATCAGTCATCATCCCATATTCAGCAGCTTGGTCCTTAATGAACCATGCTTCGTGTAGTCATTTAGTGGGCAAACAATTAAAATTATTCTAATGTATTGAATAATATTTAAAAAATACTAATTAATTTTACTACAAGATCATTTCAGTGTGTCTGTTTCATTCACTCGTGAATCTTAATCTGACTCGGTGTAGTAAAGTAATTGCTTAATGAAAGGCCACTCGTCTTCTAACGGGAACAAATTCGTGTTAACGTTATGTTTTATAGTCATGATTATGATTTGGAGACAGTGTTTCTAATGTCCGAATTATTTCCTCAGCCTGACTCCGTGGTTGGCAAGTGTACAAAGCCATTGGAGAACCACTTCATCAAGCTGATTAGACGGCACTTACCTGAATGTACATATCCAAGGCTGCCCTCGTCGGATGGATCGGCGATGAATGGAACGATGTCGTCGGAGAGCGACGGTCACGATGTCTCGGTCTCCGTAGAGATGTTCGACCACGATTACTTTTCTACGCGGATAGCAAGATAATTGATGACCTATTTCCTAGATGATGTGCTGAGTAATGTGTGTTAGGTCCTTTGTCTGTCAATCTATACAGAGAATGATAAGTATTTAACTAATGGGATGCGTGTGTGTGTGTGTGTGCGTGTGTGTGTGTGTGAGACCATTCTATTTTAGCTCCTTGTGTATGTATTCCGTGCGTCAATGTTACTGCTTCACTGTGCTGCCTAATCAGTGCTCTATCCCTAAATGTGTCCAAACATGGTGGGAGTAACGTATGATTTTAAAACAAACTCTGGGCATTTTCCGTAACTAAACTAGTATTATGGTCAGGTTATAAACCTAGGCCTTTTTTTTCGGTTTGGTTTAATACCTTATAGCTTCTTCTGACTTCTCAAACCCTTCGTGTTTAAGTCTCTCAAAGAAATTTACAGGGCTTCAGTTTCCATTGACAGCAAAATCAGTATATCTTGTGGCCATGTGTTGCTGTTTAAAAAAAGTTCTTACTATGTTTGCCATGTGTTTACTGTGTTGTTCCAAACTGAATAGGGATGATATATTAGTGTTGTCGTTGTTGAAAATAAGAAATTCTTTAATTATTAGCACCATGGCATGCTGCACGTTAATGATCCATGAGGTAGTTTTTTTTTACTAAATGTGTATGTCAGGTATTATTTTGGTGGTCATAACAGTTTTGGTGTTGTATAAATTATTATATTTGTTAGTTTTTTACTGCAACATGACGATGATAAGGAAGAAGGAACACTTATTTGGCCGAAGTTCTGTCCTGTCTGCTTCGCATACAGTATTTTATCAATGAAAGGCCATTCTTTTGCAAACGAACGAATGTGTATGAGCAATGTCTGATGTTCAGTTCCTTCATGCTGCCTTGGGTATGTCATTAAGTTGCTTGTGGTGTGTCTGAGTCAACCGGCTCAGTGCTCTATGATTGTGCGTACAAATATATTTTGGCTTGTAACTGATCCCGTCATTGTAGGTGTATTATTGTTGTTCTGTAGTGTGAGAAATTAAGTGTGGATGCATTGTGAAGGTAATGTGAATGTGCCTGTGATGTGATCCAGTATTGCATGGGATTTTGTGAGTATGAATGGCTCATGACACTTCAGGTTTGTACAGAGATTATGCATGAACGTTGTTCTTCTGGATCACTTCACTTGATTATTCTGTATGGCTGTTGGCAAAAATAGAACATCTCACAGATTCATATTCATCGGTTGGTTAACACTATGCTGGTATGGATCCCCCTATGTTATTAGTTATTTGGATCATGTATTCTTTCGTGAATCCGTATCCTGTTGAATAATAACTTCATTGAATAATCCTTCAGGATCATAGTCTGAGTTTATGATTACAATGATTTGTAATTATTACTGCGTATTCTAGAATTCATTATGGAATCGACTTATATTTATAAGAGATTTAAAATATGTCTTGTCTTTAACAGTGAATGAACAATATATATATATATATATATATATATATATATATATAGTAATATGACTGATGTTGTAATTTAGTACGAGAATATAACGGAAATCATGTAAAAATGGTGTGTGTGTGTTAATCAGTGTATACAAACCGATACAATTTGGGGCCAGTATTAATACAGATTACTCGACTGATATTTGCTGGCATCATAACTAGGATTAATAATAATCATTATTATCACACACACAGTTGTATGGTATATCGCTCGTGAGACTAATTACAGGCGTGTTGACTATTTTGGTGAAGTGTGTATTTACCACGTTTGTGTCTGATTAAGTGTTGTACTGACTTGCTAAATAAATGTAGACCACACACCTGCACGTCGATAGATCAGTCTTGATTAGATTAATGTTGTTTTGCCGACGCCGCGAGGATGGAGACGACATCCCCTCTTCAGCGGCAGAGCTCCACGATGGCGAGATGTATTGACGATCCTACTCTTTGCTAGATATAGCCATCAGGTATGCAGTAGATATGAAGCTGTCCACGTGGTGTTCAATACGAATGATGGACGTCCGAATATCTGTATTCTGTTTGTTTACGGTAAAACCAAGGACTCCGTACCCGAGCATCTTTTTCAACACGAATCTTAGCAGATTTCTCATGGAGGCTCTGCTAACATGACTCTGACATGTCATAACGATGCCAAGAAACATCTGCCATCATTATGGTTCACCTCATCTATAGTCATCGCTGAATGATCTCTTACAGAGTTGCATTTTGTCAAGATCGTCTGCTTTTCTTAAAAATCAGTCGTCCGTCCATGTGTCACAGAAGAGTTCTGTATCTATGCTGAACAAAAATGTTCGTTTTCTCGTATTAAATTGGACTGCATGAGTAGATTTTTAGGTGATCCAGAGAGAGAGATACAGAAACATATAGAATAAAGTGTTGTGGATCATCTGTGTTTTACTTCAACTGTGACAGACATCGTGATACGGATCCAATCCCAATTTAGTTTCAGTGTCTCCTTGATATACGTACATTATTATTAATAAATGAGTAAACAAGACACCTGATTATAGAAATTATAAGCGCTCAGGTTTAATTAGTCGCCCGGTTTTATCTTTATGATTGATAACCACATTATACGCTATTTTGATCCAGGAGTAGTCCGGGGTAATTTCTAATAGTAATTAATACACGCGGATCATATAATATGTATATTTATTCAGATATGGGCACGAGGTCCCAATTCTTAAACGAACTAAATACATCTAGTGCACATTGCGACAATACGACCAGGAAAGTGTGGCCCATCGAACATCCGCCCAATCCCGCTTCCACAAGATTGACTATCCGTCGGGCTGAAACACGTAGGATGATGCGAGTTTATGTAAAAACTTTACCAAGCTCACTCATACTTTATATAATAATACCTAGAAATAAGTTGTCATCAGATGATTAAATTAAAGTTTTATTTAATTGTTTTTCTAAGCTGCACCTTAAATTCCAATTGCAAATTGAAAGAGTTATTAACCCTGATAGAGTATGTTATAACAACTAATTACTTTACAAACATCGATTAACAATGAGTAAGTACGACCGCTTTAAGAAACGCCAGATACGAGGCTAAAGTGTACAGTTAATCAAAATGTAAATACCTTTGGAGAACTGTGTAATAAAGTGTCTTTCATTCAAGCAGAGATTACAACATTCAGTGATGGACACTTGTAGTATTCGGTGGCATACAAAACTATTTAAACCGTCTTCTTTATTCTGTACCCGTGATTTACATATTTTTACTACAACCGGTTTATGGCAGGAGTGCTTCCGTGGTCTAACTGGTAGCGCGTTGGATTGCAGATCACTGCCACCCGGGTTCGAACCTGAAGGGTGTTTCATCTTCGCTTCATTACCTTTGAAGGTCGCTCGGCCCATTTAGCCTACCATGTGCACAAAACTGGCCGTTAAACATCAATCATCATCAGCTGTGGCACGTTCAATACCAATAATAACTGTAGCTAATTACTACAGATGGTGTCTAAAATTATGTGCCGAAGCATCAGATGAAACTAAATAATGAACGTATTATATTAAGTAAGTCGTATTGGTATGACATTGGGTTCGCGTGCGATCCTACACGCATCTTGTTCAAAACGAATCTCGGCTAAGATGAAGGGCGCCTCCATGGCTTAACTGATAGCGTGGTTGACCACATATATATAGCACCTGGGTTCAAACCCGGTCGGGATATAACAGAAGGGTGTTTCATTTTTCTCATCGATCCATTACCTTTGGAGGTCGCACGGCACATTTAGCCTAACATGTGCACAAAAGTAATTGACAGTAATTGCAAAGATGAACCAGAAATTATTTCTCATGTAGGTTTTGCTAACGTGACTGACCTGACATAACGTTATATTAATTAAGTCTTATCCGCATGACATTTCGGTTCATGTACGAGGATACAGGTTGAGTTAACTTTAATTGCTTAGTCTCGACGTTGATCCCTCGTAAGATATATGATCGAGAGGTGATATTTAGGAAAATAAATCCCACACATATAAGCTGGATTCGAGCCCACAACCTGGAGGTTTGCAGCGCAGTACCCTAACTACTGAGCCAACGGACCACGCTCTAGATTATAACTGAAAGAGGACGACATTACAGAATCTGGATTTCCAAAGTTTGTTATATAAACAAAAAGTCTGTTTACTGTCTTTGAACAAATCGAAACCAGTTTATCTGGCAAACCAAACATACCTCCAAACTAAGAGATAAACTAATTTTTTCAGATGTATCAAAGGCAAGAGACATGTTTTATCCAAATCAGAGTTATTTCACCGCTTTTACCATTTTATATGCAAAATGTCATTTCAATAGTTATCCATTAAATGTTTGTTTAGAGATTCATAAACTGCCTTTTCACCAATTTTAAACGAAAATGACAAATTAAGGACGGATATATATATATATATATATATATATATATATATATATTAACGTTCCAGTTCAAACTGAGTTCAAGAATTAATGGTTATACAAGGCTAACTTTCGTGGATCTTCAGAAAACTGAATATTTTGGCATTCATTGCCAAATCAAATTAAAATGGGATCAGCTTTTTAACTTCTTCAACAGATACATAATATCGAGTTCTGTAAGAGACTTAATATCTTGATTAGGTACACTCGAGCCACCGGACAGCAGCAAAACATCGATTTCTGCTACTAAAGATGGGGTTTTTAAAACAACAATAGGGCATAAAAATATCTGGCTGTTGGAACACTAGTAGAACATACAGCATACTTCCGTGATATCAACACGGCACGTGCGGTGTGTGTGTGTGTGTGTGTGTACACTCAATAGAAGATATATAATGAAATATATACAATAAGATGACGTAAATATAACAATAAATGTATAATTACTTGGTATATGTGTGCGTTATTTACAGCTTCCACAAAAAGGCGAAACTTCAGAATGGGACACTTGAACTCGGTCAAAAGTTCCACCAAATAACACAGAACACACGAATTTAGAATTGTTTATTTTTATTTTCATAATAAGTACCAAGTACCCCCCCCCCTCCGACACACATGACTGTCATCTTTTGGGACAGTAACTAGTATTATTACTCACATCACATTTCATTAATTGTTAAATAAATATTGGCCCAAATTTAGTTTTCTTCGGTTTCATTATATAGCGTTCAAGTACTTGTAAACGTAAACAAGTCTCTGATCAACTCAGCAACCATAATATTACCGAAAACTGTACACTTCTATAAATTATATGCTAGTCTTCCGGTACTGATCACCAAATTACCGTTTTAGAGAAGAAGACAAAATATATTTTAAAGACAAAGAAAGGGAAACACAATTATCTTTGAGGTGAATGGTAAATTACATAAACCATCGTCTGAGGATTGATTGATGGATTGATTTTCTTTCGTTTGATGAACTATGATCATAAAACAGGGATAGCAAACGAAAGCGTAAGCATTTATTTCCAGTGTGGTCCCTTTTATTGAGTGGTTGTTCATTAAACCGCCCCCCCCCCCCACCCATCACCCACAGGAGAAAGTACGGAAAGATGGAGCCGAAACACTCCGAGGGTGGTCACTGACAGCGTGTATTAGGTCCTCAGGTGGTCTTTAACGTCCCCTTTTATTTTAGTATATCCAGTGGAGACAACAGTGCCATTTAACGTGGTCAACCACCCAGGATGTTGTGAGCCGAGAAATTAATCCCTGGAAAAGTTTCGACCTCTCAATCAGATCGAACCGGTGGTCACAAAGTGCCGGGTCCTTAACCGCTAGGCCACCGGAGCTGACAAACAACACGACAACTGGTTATGTACGCTCGAGATCGTCAGTTTTGTATCGTTGGCTATAATGGGAGTAGGACGTACACTGCACTCTGAGTACTACACAATTAACTCAGACCGCCATATGTACGACACCCGTGAATTATGTACAGTTGCTCTCCAGAAGGCGAGATGTTTGTGTTTTTTTTAAACGGCAATGATTTCCTCGAGAGTGATTCTTGATGACGGCGATTAATACTAATTTATCGTTGTCTCGTTAATCGGGTCATCAGGTGGACCTGGGAAGAAATATTAATATTCATTAAGATCGAGGAAAACACAAACCAATTTGTTGGATTAATCAGGTAATATTCGTCTGATTTTATTACACAGATTAATGAATTATTTTAATGTGTTTACGTAATTTTCGCCACTTCAATGTAGAAGTGTACGAGCGGTAAATGCTTTCTATTTACCTGGGGTGCTGAGGTACTGAGGTACTGAGGTGTTTGGGGTACTGAGGTACTGAGGTGTTTGGGGTACTGAGGTTCAATCTTGACAATCTATGAATGACTTCCACATTTTCTCCATCTTAAATACAAACACACAGACTCACACACACAGATGTGATCGGATACACCAGCAGGTGTCGGTTTGAACACCAAGGATGTTACATTTGATTATCTCATTTCCTTACGAGGTAGCCTTTCTGTCATCTAGTCGAAGTTTATCCAATAACGAGGCTCTATCCAGAAATGGTCACCTTTAATATTAGCCTCTTGAATATGACGATAGCAGCAACGAGGCTAAAGAAAACAAAATTATTAACTGTAAAATATTTCATAATCTGAATATATCCTCCAAGAAGTGTATTAAATGTTAGCGGCAATATATACATCTAGTTATTTATTTGTTTCAATTTCCTATAATACTCAGTTATCTGTGACAGTCACTTCTCTGGATAAAACCGTATTAATCGAATGATAAAATATAAACTTCTTATTACACTTTAACTGGAATAATATTTATAATGCTGATTCCTTTATAACGCAGTCGGATGAAGCCTATTGATAACATCATCAGCTGATTGTATCGGATATCAATGTACACCAGATTTGAATGGAGCTCGCACTTTATTTAATCGATATTATTATTATTATTTATGATAGGTTTGTTTAGCGTCCGTAAAGTCAACATCTGGAACATACAGTTGACGGATGAAATATCCTATAGACAGAGCCGATACTACGATTCGAACCCATAACCGGAACTGGCACGCGAAATATGTCGACGTTATATGGGAATTTTAATTAATATTGTTCTCTCAGACATTGTTTTTGTCCGCTTGATGGTAGATATGTTGTCAAATACAGTTGTATTTGTATTTGGGAGTGTTTAAATACCTTTTCAACTATTTGTATTTTAAATTTCCAAAATGGGAAGTATTCGTGTTTGTTTTTAAATATTTTACAGATATTTTATATTTAATTGCATTCTCAAATATATTAAAATACTTTTAAAAAATAGTTTCAAAAATTTATCTGAATATTTTGCCACCAAATGTTCCTGGAAACAATTTTATAGAGTAACATGTCGGCTGTGCAGACCTTTGACCTCGATGTTTCCTATCCCTAGGGGATGTTTCATTTATAGATAGGTCTTCCTCCAAACATCTGATTTCCTCGAAAGTATCCCCCCAAACAGTAACTGACTCTCTCCTTGATTCCATCTGAACCTTCATATACTGCTAGCGTAGTTGGCCACAGACCTGTACTACTCCGTCCTAGCTATGGCTGAAGGGTGTTTCATCTTTCACTTCGACTCATTTACCCATGGATGTTGCTGGATCTATTCAGCGTACCGTGTGCATAAAGCTGTCGTAAAACAACAACACGTTCCATCAATACGTTAACCATAACTTTCTGCTCTCTTTATACTCAGATAGATTCAAGTATGCGATCGACCGGGATTTTATTCCGGATTTCTTGCGCGTTATAATGGCTTCTCGTTTTGGGCGTGGCAGACCGCAGTGCCAGCCTGGTAATCCCTCACCTCGGAAACGGCCAGTAAGCGTCGCGTTATGGAACTGGATCGGGAAAGGTCCCAAAGTCAATGGATCACAATGGCAGAGAAATGCAAGTGCCAGATACCCAAATACCGCGTCACCCAATATGCCAGCGCCCAATACTCCGTTCAATGGCGCGCCTAATCCCGGAGATGGTCGCGTTGGACCAATGTTAGATCAACAAAAGGGATTCGCACCAGCCGCCACTCAAATGAATCCCAAAGAACAGACGGCCGTTCAAGAACGTGGACCGAACCCGGGACAGCCAACTGTGCCGCTCCGTAGCCAACCGGGGCTCGATCCAGTACCTCACGGGAAAACGACCAACGCTGTACCGAAAAAAGAAAACTCGATGTGGAAAAAGTTTAATAGACTTTTCAAAAAGAAGCGAACGCCGGAAGCGAATTCGAGGACGAGACCGACTTCGCAGACTGGTCCTTCAGGATACGATCCGAGTTCGCCGATGACGGCTGATAATCAGGATACTAATGGGAACGTTAGTACCTTCGATCGCGCACCGCCACAGGAGTATCCGACCGAACTAAGAGCTCCAGCTGACGATTGTTACCAAACGGCGACAAGGATGCCCACGTCCTACGCGGATCGTATCCAGACGTCACAAGGATTCAGTTCAGATGAGGGTGATGAGGGACAGGCGTTCGCCGTGCGGCGTCCCGAAGCAGCCGATGAGGTTAGATGGGAGTTAAAGCAAGCGGTGAGGCGTCGTGCCCATAACATGTCGTATTCTTCTCGCGGTTACGAGAGCGAGGAAAGTGAGTACCTCTCCTCCGATAGTAGCTACAACCAAAGGAACCGGATGAAGAACACCACGCGGCCATCTCGGGATGGGATACTGGATTACAACAGTCGGCGACGGGGTATGATGATTCCGAATGATACTGCCGACGATATTGGCTCTCCTCGAGTTGGTAGAGCCCTAAAGAATACGGAAAGTTTCAGGGAATCCAGCGAATACACGCTTCCACCAGTTTACTACAACGACGTGAGAAACAGAACCCGAAATGATCCCGGAAGTTTGAGAGAATCCGACGAATACGTCGATTTGCCAATGAAGAGGAGAACAAACTGTTCCATCAGGACCCGGACCCCGGCAGAGAGACGTTTCCGACGTCCCAGCGAAATCCAGACTGTTCAGCGTCGACAATGTCTCCAGCCTTACGGAGCCGTCGGCGTTAAACCGGAGACGCGCAGTCGACGTCATCCGGCGAGAAGCGAGAACGCTGACAGAGGTCCCTGGATCGACGGATCAATAACTCCGAGTAGGAGCAGAGCTAGGAGTCGCCGGTTGGACGAGCGGAGAGGTATGCCACGAGTTGGCTACATACCACGGACTGACTACGAACTCGCTGACGAGGGTACCGCGTACTGTTGGACTCCAGCAGACGATCTTTCCGACGACGAGAGCGACAGCTCTCTGTCGGCTACGCACACGGCACGAGCGAAGGATTTCTACGAAGTGAACTGGGCACCCAGCCAACGGCAGCAACAGTATTCGGGAAAGAACCACTGCGTCTCGCCGGTCCAAGTTAAGTACAACCCGGTGAGTCACCGGTGGTCCAAATGCGACCAAAATCCGTCCGATTGGTATCCGGTTGGGATGTCTTCCTACCATAAAGTGGCCGATGACTGGTCGATTAGAATGTCAGGTGACTACGACCCTCGACTGAGAATTCCGGCGAAAGGTCATCATCCGGTTCAAGAGTATCGGCCGACGGAGAGAAATGTCCAAAACACGCAGCTGTTGGAGAGCGGAGAATCCGTCCAAATAACGGTCCGGGATGATTCGTCATCGTGTTTCGTGCCGGGAGCCGAAAGAAGGATGTCCGTCCGCTCCCGTGTGGTGAGGATCGAGCACGATAGGTTACCAAACGATGCCGACAACGACGAATCTCCATATCGCGTCATTCAACAGACGCCTACCGAGTTGAGGAACTACCAACATCTGCCTCCAGAGGACGCTATAGCGGGTGCTCGAGCGTGGCAGGTTATGCCACCGCAGCCGAATAGCCCCGGCTTCAGTAGGCCGGTTCGAAGCGCCCCTAGCGGTTGGGTCGAGTCTCCCGTAAACGGCCGTCGTATTGAGAACGTGGATCAAGGCGAGTCTACCATTCTTTGGCAAGGCGTACGCTATGATGGCGTTGACGCTGGATACAATTCGATGGACGGTTCTCAGGGTACACCTAGGCATCTAAACCAGCCAGTGAGAAGGGGGGGTACGTATTAGAATATTGGCTTGTGGGCGTGAACGAGCGTGTTGTGAGTGAGTGAGTGAGTGAGTGAGTGAGTGAGTGAGTGAGTGAGTGAGTGAGTGAGTGAGTGAGTGAGTGAGTGAGTGAGTGGTGAGTGGTGAGTGAGTGAGTGAGTGAGTGAGTGAGTGAGTGAGTGAGTGAGTGAGTGAGTGAGTGAGTGAGTGAGTGAGTGATATGAAGTGTGTGGACATTTTTAAATTTTTATCCGTAGTCAAATATTGAGCGCTGAATCATCTGCTAAACTTGTTTCAGATATTAATGAAATTAAGATTTCGTACATACTTCAGCTGTAATGGGATTCAATGGTGTGGGGTTTAGTTGTGCACGAAGGGATTCAACACGCAGTATCAAGCGAAGCGAACACAATTTTTACATGTGTTATATGTGTTTATTGAGTTTTAAACAGAATAAATAACATATACATGCCGGGTCCACACGTTTCATTGACACGTAAGGGATCCTAGTTTTAGCTCTAACTTAAAATGCTCAGTTGTTGTTTTTTTCAGTGACGGGGAGGAATTGATAAGTGAACCAAAGCCTCGTTATCAACAAAAACGAACCGTTTCAAGGTCGTGAAATACGAGTCTAGTAAACGATCACGCAGACGAAATGCCGATATTTGATCGTTGTTGTCATCGATCCAAACGTCGATTCCGTTTTATAGAAGTTTAAATCTATGATCATAACGTTCTGATTCGTTAATATCCGCACACGTTTCACGATGTAAACATTTGTGGTCATGTATACTTAAATATATTTGGGGTCATGTAGACCTAAATATATTTGGGGTCATGTATACTTAAAGTAGTCAGCGAAGCAGTTTGAGTACACAACTAAATCTGGAGCTGAATTATTTACTGTATTAACTTTTAAAGTTTAATACACCTTAAGTTGTGTATGTCGACTACAACTAATCAATAGATGTATGTGTATCTGATATATGTGTATCTGATATATGTGTATCTGATATATGTGTATCTGATATATGTGTATCAGTTTAAATTGTGGGTACAGAATTCTTATTAAGAGTTGATTACAGAGAAAATTAAATACCGTTCTTAAGTTCTTCTTTTGTTGTTTCGTTCGTTTTTTTTTAAATTTTTGCGTCTAATAATAAATCTGGCAGATCTAGATTCTTGTCTGTCGACTCGTGTATCGTTTTAGTAAGAATAGTAGTAGAAATAATAGTATTAGTAGCTGTAGCAGTAGGAATAATAGTAGTAGTAGTAGTGGTTGTAGTAGTAGTAGTAGTAGTGGTTGTAGTAGTGGCAATAATGTCATCATGAGTAATAGCAGAAGCTGTAATAAATGTAGTATGTTGGTTGATTGTGGTGATAGTGGTAGTAGTAGTAGTAATAGTAGTAGTAGTAGTAACTGTAACACCACTAATGATGTTGTTACTATAATTAGTAGCGGGATTGGTAGTACAAATAGTTATAGTCGTCTTCGTAGTTGTAATCGTAGTAGTAGTGGTAGTATTAAAATAAAGAACTCTGAATTTGGTTTTACCCGTAGTCATTATTTATTGTAGAATGTCTGTGGATAAGACGCTGGCGCCATCTGTCTCGTGAAATAATATTTATTTATTTATTTTTATAATGTATTTATGTTTATGTTTCTGTCAAACTGTTTATGGTTACCACGTATTTAACAATAAAAGTGCACCACCAAACACGTATCATGTCTTCGTGTTTAAAAACATATTTATTTTAACACGCAAACACACGCGCGCAAACACACGAGCTCGCTCTTTACCATAACCTCGACATTAATTTCCTGTACTCGAATCCTGTCAATTTTTAGATAGATTATCAGATTAAATTGGCGCTATTCTGATTAAAATTCACTTCAATGCCTTGTTTTTATTTTCTCCGATTCTTCGTTAAATGTGTGATAATACTTTTAATTAAATTCGGTTGTTTTGCTTTTGTTTTGAGGCAAATATGCGATTATAAAAAATTGGATATGACATCATTTGCTGAAACCAGTAATGATGTGCAACAATAATAGTCGATTCATTAGTTGTATACAATAGTAATCAACTTGTGTTGAGCTATCCTTCTGTACTAAAAGGAATAATACAAATATTTAAATTAAAAGAACAGTTAATTCTCGGTATACTATGGCTTAAGCTTATAATGCTTTTTACAGTAACCTAAAATGTCCCAGTAATAATTAAAAAAAACTATACCTGGTATCATAAATATAAGAAAATAATCCAAATTACTGGAGAATCGCCATTACGGAAAAGGGTCACGTGCTCTGACGTCAACTGGCACAAGGATCACGCAGCGTCTCGCTCGTGATCGAATCAAGTCACAGATGCTCTGGCTTAGTCCTCCTCGTGACCCCCACCTCCCTCCGTGTTCAAGCTATCAGCTATTACTAACTGAGGCTGTCGCTGATCCATCTACATTAGGCTTTAAAGCCTTCCACTCTTTAAAGCCTTCCCATTATCAGATTACAAAGCTATGACCGTAAGGATCTTTCTTCACAAGATATGCGGCCACTTCAGTAACATATAATGTAATATTCGTAAATAGCTTCTTACCCCCGAAATTATATGCTTTGCTGACACTTGTTAACATTGTTCTAATTGGGTCAGCCATTTTAGCTTGTTTACGGTAATGGCAGACGAGTTTGCCTTCAAAATGGCGGCGTCCAGAGACGACTGGTGGCTCGATTCAACAGAGCTTCGAAGTGAAGGTTAGCCGCTCCTTTAAATCCAGCACAATTAGTTCGTGTAACTAAAACGTATTTTCTGAACCGACACAACTGCTAATCGCACGATCCGCTTATAAAGTAAACAATCTCAGAGACAGTAAGAAGTGACTTCAACGACTGGATGGCCACATAAAGGAGGGAAAACACCTCTAAAGTTCTTAGACCTACTAAAAGCAAGACAATTGAACAGGAAATAAAGTTCGTCGTATCTGCCGACAAAGATACCTTAATGAGTACAGAGTAAGACTACTCCAGTATAATGTCACGTATTTCGTCTGATGTGTTTAATGAATTCATTATTTTCGTACATTTTTTGCTCGTTTGGTTGGGGTTTTTTTATCGCAGAAATAACCCATCATCACCGTGGAAGAGTTATAACTAAGATGGCAGCTGATGCTCGGCACAGACTCGAGCACAGTCTATCGTCTGCACGAAACCAGTCCACCCTTAAGGCGTATACGTGTATATGAAGATAAGATATCAAAATGTATCAAGAGAAAAAAATCCTGATTGAAGTTATTTTCGTTTTGAGTCGATGACGTCGTTTGGTTGTTCGTCATGCGAGCTGTGTGTGTGTGTGTGTGTGTGTATGTGTGTGCAAGATTTGTGCACACGTCGAGCCGAGCACACCCAGTCCGCTTTGTGACAAGACGGCACAGTGTGTGCAGGTAGCGAGGATAAAACTGGTCTTGCACTTTTTGTGAACTATGCGCGAAGTTGGCCTCAAACGGGCAAGAAGAAATGAGCACAGTTCAGGCAAGCGTGACGTATACTTGTCGCCAAAAGTCTCTTAACGTTAACAGTGCGTTATTTGTGTGGCTAGGTCTCTAATGAATAATAATAATAAAATAATAATAATAATAAAAGGAAAAAGAGGAATAAAAACGATTATGAATTAAATCAAACTGTAACGACACAAACACCAACAAAAGCAAACATAAATCGGGTTTATAAAAAAAAAAAATAAGCAAACCACTGATTTGTTGAAAATTAATAATTCGATTAATTTCATTTTCAGATCCTAGCCATCGTTTCTAATACCTTTTAAAACTCTTTATTTTCACGATATAATAGAACGGTTTGTTAGTACCATTTGCCCCGCATCATCGCCGGTTCGCGTTGATTATTTCGACGCGTGTATTAAGACTCGGGTGTCTGGCCTTAAGTTAACCGAGAGCTATCTGATCTCCTCTGAACCGTGACACCTGTCCAACCCTACTCGTCATTTGGACAAACCATCTCCGGGCGTCAACTGTAAATGTAGTCGGATTGGCATACTCCTATCAACTCCAACTGCAAAAAAAAGGTAGGTTTATCTTCGTATTATCGTTAATATTATTTCGGGAGAGGCGAAGGGAAAGATGTCGCGATGTCGGTGTTGTTGAATCGATCTCCGGATCAACGTGGCTGATCTCCGCGTCGGTGGAATGATTCGGTGCGCGTAATTTTAGCTTATTCCGGATTAAGCCCGTACTCAGAACGTGTTCCTATCCCGCGCGATCAGGATATAACGCGTTTGAGGTCGTTTGATGATCGTTTCTTTTCGACTGTTAGTTATACGCCCTTCGTCCTATAATTTGTGGGGTATTTATTCTGGGACTTGAAGTTAGGGTTGAGGAAACTCCGACGCGGTAAGACGGCTCAGTTTTGTACGATTTAGTGAGATATTTAGTAGTTAGTCGGTTATTTTTAGTAAATAAAGATACGATTCTGTAAACATCTGGTTATAGAACCCTTTATACGTCATATGATCTGATGTAGGTCAGCCATATTGCGCTCACCCTGGTTATAGTTAATGACCCCAATATATATATATATATATATATATATATATATATATATATATATATATATATATATAGATATATCACGAAACACAGCTGTGTTAAATATATCTTTTATACATGTGTTCATCCTAAATTAAACCTATCTTCCGACAAACCGACAAACTGACTGACAGACTCATTGATTGAGTGACTGACTGACTGACTCGCTAGCTCACTTGCTCACTCACTCACTCACTCAGTTCCACGCATGTACCCCACACTCGGATTCTCTCTCCCCCCCTCTCTCTCTCTCTCTATATATATATATATATATATATATATATATATATATATATTAAGTGTGTGTGCCAACTTTCTTCATTTGCCACCTAAAATTCATTATTATTATTATTATTATTATTATTATTATTATTTTACCCAACATTATCAACACTATGGGTTTACACCCTAAATAATAAAAAAAATCAACGACGTTGTGTTAAATAGTATTACTAAAAAAAAGACCAGTTGACAAGGTAGCAGTCTTAAAGTGTTGTTGTATGTGCTCCGTATGTGACGTCCGCCCATCGACTCATCATGCTTATCGAAGCGTGATGCTCAACTTGGGGCCGCCTTAAGTCGACGACGTGCACACACACTCACTCACGGAGAGAGAGAGAGAACAGGGTGGAGTTATCCGACAACACTCATACACACACAGACGCACACCGACAGCCAGTCAGTCAAGCGAAGAGGTGCACCCCGACCAAACCTCAAGTCGTACCCTGAGAGCCCCTCATTCTGTCGAGAGCTTTAACTATAACTGACATCGGGATTGGCAGTTAGTTAGTTAGTTAGTCGAACTCTTCATGTTTCGGTATATGTGATCTTTGCTCTGCGGATCAGTCCGTATTTAATATCCGGACAATCTTTCGTTGATTTTTCAATCGGACGCAGTAGGATACATGGTGTACGAGCCGATGAAATAACTCCCGACATCCTCAACTGTAAACATTTTGGTTTGGATAAGGTACGTCGCGGTGGATGAGGTGCTAAGCGAAACCTGTAGAGGTTTATTTCGCCCGGATTCGTTCAGTACGACCTCTTGAGTCTGGATTCTCTATCGTATCTGTACGTCAATATGGCTGTCCGTGAATTTGCGGACTACTCATAAACTGCCCCTATGCATCTCTTTAGACGACATTTCGTGGACAATAAGGGGTCGCATGGATTTTAGGGTATTTTAGTCGTGTCGGAGGGTGGAGTGGGAGCTGGAGGGGAGAAGAATCGCCGATTGGTTAACACCCGAATGTTCACGTACACACTTTGGTTCTAAATACATATAATCGATGAGTGACTCATCTTTCTACCCGTCCATTTATCTATTTCAGTCAGCGCGTTGAGGAAATCGACCGAGGATGAGGATTTGTTGTGCTACCTGGAACATCCAGGGCGCCGAGCCTGGATATGTGACTGAAGGCGACATCAAGAAATGGCTGAGGAGTGCCCCAAAGAGGGAAACGGCCAGAAATCCTTGTAAGCTAAGGTTATAATGGAGAAGGGGGGGGGGGGTGTAGATTGAGTTGCCCTCTGGGTTTAGTTTCTAGAAGTGATTTTGGAATTTGAGTTTGAACATCATCACCTCATAGGTTCTTCGACTATTTGTGTCTTCTCCATTAGCTCACTTATATTAGTCGCGTCCTGGATTAAATCTGTCTTATTTTCTCTTATATAACTGTGTATGACTGTGTACCCATTTTATTGCGCTGACATTTTAATGGCGCTAGTCCAGACGTGAACTGGGATGGATCTGACCTTTCGTTGTTCTCCTCCTCTTAGATCAGGACGCCATCCCCAACATCCCCGTAGATATCTATGCCGTCGGATTCCAGGAGATCATTCCTATGGACAACAGCGTCCGTATCCCGGTACCTAAGATCATGTAAGTCGGAGTAAACGACGATATTTGGTCTCAGGATCAGCGAGGCTGACATTAACTCATTAATGTTGTGTTATTTATTTATTGCAGTTTGTCTTGATCACATTTTATCGTCAGAGGAATATTTGTAGTAATAAATTATCTCTTGCGTTTCAGCATCAAAGGCGCAAACAACATGGATCTAACAAGAGCCAGTATCAGGTAAAAGATGTAAAAATGTCTTAATACTACTTCAACTACTACTTCTATTACTACTATACTACTACTAATATATAATTATTATTATTATTATTATTATTATTATTATTATTATTATTATTATTATTATACATTATTATTACTACTATTATCATCATCATCACTGTAATAATTGTTGTCTCCAGTTTTCAATTATCAAAGACAATCAACCTCTCTATATATTTCCTATCATTAACTCTGTGTATGTTTATTGTGACAGAGATAAGGTGTTATGGGCGTGGTCCACTCTCTTGGTGACTGCCATCAATCGGTTCGAGAGATCGGTCCAGTACAGTCTGTACGGAGCCTATATGTTGAACGGGATCGGACTCTTCATCATCGTCAGGAACGAGCTCATCTCTGACGGACACATCAGGTAGGTTGTAGTAAGGAAGGGAATTATGTGGATCACTGTAGAGCGAGTACTGGCGAAGGGCAGGCATATTTATATAGGCGGAGGGTTTTCTTACTAGAAGGGGGACGTGGCGGGCAATCCTTTCTAAATATTATCCTTGCAGAAGAAAGGTTTTTTCTGTATGAGCGTATGTAGCATAACTGTTGGCGCGCTCAGCCACATATCTCTAGCATCGGGGATATAATTTTTGAATGCCTGGGTCTGAAGGATGTTTCATCTTTCACTTCGCCTCATTACTTTTGAAAGTCGCTTGACCCATTCAGCCTACATTGTACAAACCGGCGACCGGTCGTAATTGAGGATTTTATGATTGAGGGATAACTCCCTAGGGTAATGAGATATTCAGACCTAAATATTTTACCGATGGATGAACCGCCCTGTAGATACAAGCCACATTACGGGTCTCCATATTAACATCCGGGTTATGCGTTCGATAACCTTAACTTACATAAATCGTCCCGTCTTCTTCGACACCAGAAATGGACGCGCTGACACCGTGAGAGCCGACGAGAAGCCATCCGACCTGGAAGTGATGCGCCTTCCTGACAACAAAGCCAGTGGAGCGGTCGGGATCCGTTTCGACGTCGGCGGATCTTCCGTCGCGTTCGTCTGCTGCCAGCTGCACGCCGGCGACGGGATTGGGGCGTGTTCCGAAAGGAACCGTCAGTACCACAAGATAGCGAACGAGATGTTCAAGGACGTGGTAAGTTGTGACAGTAAATAGTTTGCTCCCTCGCCCGCGGAAAGACGTGATGGCGTCATAAAAAATATCGGCTTAAGAACGATAGCCCCGAAACGAGATTATGAAGAAAATATTAATTTAGTCTCCCGAATAAACCATTTTTTTGGACTGATTGACTAAATTAATTAATATCTGGAACTAACCGATTTGAAAACCAATTATGGCGCCGAAGATTACAGGTTATTACTTCCAAAACGTGATAATTTTGTTTTTAAATTTGTTACTGTCGAGATGTTTCATCGTTTTAGCGTGTTTAATTATTTATTCGTAGACAAACAACTTCAATAATCTATTGAAGTGTCTAGGTGTTAAACTGGATTCAATCTCCTACTGTTCCACGGATAGTGAATATATGTTTCTTACCTGTTAGGGTTTGACGTTGTCCCAACACGAGTACGTATTCTGGATCGGAGATTTGAACTATAAACTCTGCCAGCCGGCACTGGGTGGCGCTGATTCGAAGGTGGCCTGGGAATTTGTGAAGAGAGGAGAACTGGATCGCCTCCTGATGGCAGATGAGCTATCCGCTCAGAGACGGAATGGACTCGTAAGTAATGACATTACATCGTCCGCTACGTGTGCGTGCGGACACTCGCAGGTTCCCCAACGATTTACGACTTGTGTATTCCATACTTGGTTGAGCGATTGAATGAGTGAATCTATCATTGACACCAGCCGAGATATATAACCGACGGCTACTCCGTAAGGAAACCGATTGAAAAACTAATTAAATGTCCCTCAGATCCAGATAGCACTTGGATCCGACTCCATGACTTGGATGTCTGCGTCTCAGCGCGCAACCACCAATTGTGCGAAGGATAACTTTAAACATTCATAACTCGTTCACGTCTCCAGATCTTTGTTTCTATAAAATAATTATATTCTGGTTTTCCTTGTTTTCAGTACACCCCCGAAATATTTTCTCCAACTTTTATGGGTGTATGTGTGTTTATATCGTATTTACGATGTGTATTCTGTCTGTGGTAGGCTTTCGGTGAGTACCAGGAGGGAGCCCCTAACTTCAGCCCTAACTACAGCTATAAGAGTTGGCTCGCTCCAGGCAAGCGCAGGCCGGATAAGAGACAGATCACCAAGAATCACATCCGGATCAACAGTGGTGACATGCCAGCTTGGAACGAACGTATCTTGTGGAGGAGGAACACTGGAGGTATCTAGCTATTTGTGCTCGCGCGCGTGCGTGTGTGTGTGTGCGCGCGCGCGAAGTTGGCGAATTTCATAATTTGGACAAGATGGCAGCGTTTTAATTTGCCTGATCTACAGTATATATATATATATATATATATATATATATATATTGATATAGATAGATAGATAGATAGATAGATAGATAGATAGATAGATCTATATGACGCGTGTTTCAGGTGTTCCACAGCCACCAGAGTTTCACGGAGGTTTGGCTTCCTACACAATGCCGCTCGACGTGACCAAAATATCCAAATATTTGTAAGTGATAAATCAGACTTGTTAATGTATACCCTCTTTCCCTCCTCTCATTCCGTCTCTCTTACACACACACACACACACACACACACACACACACACACACACACACACACACACACACACACACACACACACACACACACACGCGCGCGCGCGCGCGCACACACACCGTATTTATTGTTATAACCCTACATATTAAACAAGCTTGTATGAGTCAATATATTTTGTATTAAAGTTTGTGTTTGATTCTTTCAGACCAATTGTCGCTTTAATTGACATTCAAATTTCACGTAAGTAGATATATTTTCTCTCTCTCTCTCTCTCTCTCTCTCTCACACACACACACACACACACACACACACACACACACACACAGAGGCAAAATCTGGATGGTGGAATTTTTGCCATTCGATGTTTTTAGATTATTTCGTTTATCAACATTTTGTTTATATTTCTATTATAGCCCCTAAGAGTGCGGTCATCTATTCGCCACCCCCACAACACCAACCTAACGTCTACATCCAGGGAACACAGATGAGTCCTGGTCCTCTGAGGAAGATGGTCAGTTGAATAGTCAATAACAAATGCGTTACCATAGTTACTGATGAAAACATGCCTACGTGTTAGAATATAATATTTGGGTTCTCTTGAATACAACAAATAGTATTCCCATTAAGAATTTTGTTCTCTTCTCAAAGTCAAATATATTATAATATAATCAATAAATCTACTGGCCTTTTATATTTTTTGGAACTTTTTTGTTACATTTGTTATTATTTTGTGAGTGAGTGAGTGAGTGAGTGAGTGAGTGAGTGAGTGAGTGAGTGCATAAAGGTTTTTATTTAGCCCGGGTATTAGTTACACCTAAACTATTGAGCCGAGTAGTGACTTTGAGAAAATAAGATTAACAGTTGAAGTATCCCACAAAAAGGAGCAACCTGGGATTCGAACCCTGACATGGAAATGTGCACCATATAATTATTACTGTTATTTTATTATTATTATTATTTATTAGTAGTAGTAGTAGTAGTAGTAATAGTATTTGTAGTAGTAATTCTAGTAATAATTGTATTATTATTAATATTAGTAGCAGTAGTACTAGTAGCAATAATAGTAATAGTAGTAGTAGTAGTGGTGGTTGTTGTAGTAGTAGTGCTGGTAGTAGAAATAATAATAATAACATTAGTTGTAGTAGTAGAAGTCATAATATTAATAATAACATTAGTATTAGTAATAGGTGTAGTATTGGTAGCAGTAACAGTAGTAATAGAAGTTGTAGGAATAATTATACTAATAATACTAGTAGAAGTAGTAGTAGTAGTAGTAGTAATCGTAGTAGTAGTAGTAGTAATCGTAGTAGTAGTAGTAGTAGTAGTAGTAATCGTAGTAGTAGTAGTAGTAGTAAAGTAGTAGTAGTAATCGTAGTAGTTAGTAAGTAATCGTAGTAGTAGTAGTATGTAGTAGTAGTAGTAGTAATCGTAGTAGTAGTAGTAGTATACAAAAACCCTGAAGCCTATGGTACACGTTTCTCCCATCTAAGTTAATTTCTAACAACTTTCACTGATGGCGTCAATTTATTCCTATCTCAACAGATCCAGGCCGCACCGAATCCTGTACCACAACAACAACAACAAATACAACCATGGGCACCGTTACCAGCTGCCCCACAACAGCCACCGATACAATTTCAACAACCACAACAACAACAACAGCCTCAGATCTATCAAATAGAGGCTCCTCCGGAATCGGCTAACTCAGTCTTCTCGAACTTCGTCCTGCCGGGAATGTGAAGACTCTCAGCTGCTGGCTAGATCCCGAAGACAGCTTACGGATCACTCTCTTACTATCTCACCGTGTACTAAGGTGGGACTATATTATGTAATGACTGATTGAGGACAAATGCAAGAGGACATGCAAGACGGGTTATTAATAATGTGCTGTATAAACTGGGTACTATCTTGGATGACATCATAACACACTACAGGTCTTTTTCACAGAACCCACCCACCCAACCAACCACACACACATTCGTTCACAAATCAACCCACCCAACCACACACACACACACACACACGCGCGCCGCACACACACACACACACACATGCCGACATTATAATCACATATGTATAAAATACGTTGTATAAAATACATTGTACCAATATGTTAATTGGATATCATATTCACGTGGGCAAATACATTTAAAAAAATGACTGATATTGCGCTCCCTTGGAGTCAACCATAAACGAATTGCATATATGTAGGTATCATTACTTCCTTTTAATAAATAATGAAATATAATCAAGTAGATAAACATGCGTATTTCTCGTCTGATATAGTTAGTTAGTAAATGTTTAGAGTATTATTATTATTATAACATCAAGATTACTTGAATGTATTCTAACTTAAGCATTGCCAGTATATGTGTATATTTCCACTTAACAAACGGTTGTGATTATAACACCAAGCCGTCAGTGTTACGTATTATAACTTTATATTTGGCTCAGTTTGGGGAATATTTTCCTTGGCGTCCATATGCCTGATTTCTGTGATCGCCGAAAGGGGGCGCTGTCGTCGTCCTGGCGCCGGATTGCCTCGACAAGCACTAACCTTAAGTTATAGACGCCAGATATTTGCTTGGGTTTATCATCCAGAGATGGTAGCGTTCACGAGTTGTTCTATATTTAACCGAAATGTTTAGGAAGACATAAAATGCGCACTTATAATAACGATTACTATTAACATGGGCTGTATGTATACGTCTATTTTGTGTTTTTTGCTGCTGACTGGGCACCATTAGCACAATATCGTCTAATAAATAGCTTAACTTGGCGATTGTTGTTGTTGTTAATGTGTAAGCTGTGAAATAAACTTAACTTCGTAACTTGTATAAATCAGCCAATCTCGTGACGTCGTCTTTGACAGTTCGGCGTGCCAATATGGCGGCATTAATAAGAAAACCCTCTTTGGTCAATTGGAATCCTCTGTTTGGACACTTCCAAACAATTTAATACCAATAAATGAACATAACTATTATAAGTGTTTGGTTTTTAAAAGCACGGAATAACCACACGGATGGATGTGAGCAGATATCAACATATCGACAAGACGTATGCGTGTTTATTGTTAGCGATTCGAGATGTTCACATTAAATGCTGCAATATCTTGTGCGAGCAATTTTCATCGTGGCTGTTTCAAGCCATGCGCGATTCGACACTAACAATAATGCACATTTGTGTGTTTCTTCAATAAGACAAGATGTAACTCTTCCGACTTTTTTCATTTCAATGTGAAACTAAGTGAAAAACGACACGATGGAAAACATTCTGTTCAATATTTACAGTTTAGATAAAAACCTAATTAAATACATGAAGCTACCATAATTTATATAATAGTCCTAGCTACACACACAAGTTAGGGGTGCCTCCATGGTCTAGTGGTTGCGTGTTGGACCACAGATCACTAGTACTCGTGTTCGTATTTCGGCGTGGGCATCTGAATGTTGTTTCATCTTTGACTTCGCTTCATTACCTTTGGAGGTCGCTCTGCCTATTTAGCCTATAATGTGCGCAAAAGTGGCCGTTAAACATCAGTCATCTTACACACACAAATTCTCTGAGTCAATATCGTACTTCTATTTACGCTGGAGGTTTTGGGTGTGTTAAATTTCCCAACTAGGACACATGCACCAACTGAATGATTCATTCTCAGTACATAAGGGATGATGTTTACAACTCGAAAGAATAGTGTCTTGTATGTCGAATTTCTGATATCCTTAAACCAATGCATGTGAATCTAATACACATTTGTAAATGTATGTCTATCCTATTTGTCTGTCCGGTGTCGGTGGAAATCAATACTGATCACTCTAAAAATGTCTAAAGGGGTTCAGTAAGGGTCTCCCAGGTTCTAAGGGTCATCTGGGGTCGCAGCAGGACAATATGGAACCAAAATGCCAAACATATTGACCTTAACGGAAGCGGCGTGCTGCATTAAACAAACCGACCCTGGAACCAGCTTGAAATAAATGGGCCCCGGAACTAGCATTATACAAGTCCCAGGAACTAGCATATAATAAACAAAGCTCATTGGTAATGCTCACTGCTACAAGTCAGTTCACACAGTTCCTGGTGAAACTCAACTATCCCCCAGTAGTCCCACCCAATCGTCTCGGACTAAAGGTGGGAACACCGATCACATCCATGCAAGAGGAGATGACCGGCTGTGAAGGATATACTTCCTCATATTATCGAGGCTACAATGCTTATTGGGTGTGGTAGGATAGAAGATGTATTCCTTCCAAGAATGCCACAACTCCCAATGATATGCCATTTTATTTTCAAGAGATTCCAATTTCTCATTCGCCTTAATTAGCTTCATCATGTCCATCAACAAATCTCAAGGTCGAACGTTGAAGGTAGCTGGACTCCAATTGGATGGACTCTTCTCTCGTGGACAGTTATACGTTGGATGCTGACACATTGAAATCCTAAACCATCTTTATGCGAACACTCCAGGTGGAAAAACTAAGAACATTGTTTATCACGAAGCCTATAACTGAGAATTATCTGCCAATAGTTTTCCAGAATCCGGTGAAATTTCTTTGTTCCGTGTATCTCTGTTAGAAAGTTTATAAATGTGATGTTTGGAAGAATATGTTTATGCACAATTACCATGAAGTTTGGGGGATATTTTCACCAACTGGGTGCTTTATTTTCCAATCAACCCCGAATATTCTGCTAGTGATATATAAAACTAATAAGTGGCCATTTCCAAATTCCCCAAATACAGGATGTGCTAATGGTTCTACGATATACACTAGTTTGTGGGGTATATTTTCTAGAGTGGCATATCTATTATTCACGTTTTCAAAAATTAATTTCAATTCCACTTATTAGAACTGAGAGTGTCACAAACTGTGCTGATATAACGTTTGTACATCCGAACACCAACATATTAGTACTTCCGTAACAGTACTTCAGTGATCGTAAACAAATATTGGTGTCTACACACTGCAGTGGCGATTGTGCTTTAAGTGTTCCAACCCGTAGCTCAACCGAAACATCACACACCCAACTGAATAAGAGAGAGAGAGAGAGAGAGGGGGGGGGGTGATATAATTACGTTTTTGTCTGTGGGGACCTGCAGGCATTTACTTATGTCTAAATAGGTGACTGTGCGCGTGTTTTATGTGAACCCTCTCTTTGTGTTCGTGTGTGTTTGTGTTTGTGTGCATGTGTGTGTGCGCGCGTGTGTTTTAGGATACACGTATATGATGACACTCACTCGGAACGCCAAGACCTAAACATTATACATAAATCAATACATATATAAATATATGCATATATAAATCTAACCATACATTAAAATATACATCGGCATATATATATATATATATATATATATATATATATACACACACAAACACAAACACAAACACAACTACATACGTTCGTATACCTACATATTGATAATACGTCTGGACGACTCATCAGTCCATGCCTGCCAGTACGACTCATTAGACCTTGCGTGTCTGCAAAAGTAATAATAATAATAATAATAATGTGTATTTAATACAGTTCCCTTAATTTTAGGGATGACTTTCTAATGGAATTGAGTTAAGACGGCAATCTATATATTCTCTGTGAAGGTCCATATATGTTATAATACTCATGTCTATTGTTGATGTTCACTGATGTTTATCCGCGCCACATCACCGTGTAATATAATAAGATGAACGGAGGAGATTCAGTGACGTGTGTGTGTGTGTGTGGGGGGGCGAATCTAGGTCTTATAACGCCTCTGATAGGTAATTCCTGATGAATCATGCACTAACAAAAAGCGTTTTGCCTCAGTCAATTTAGTCCAGCTTTGAGAACACGCATACAAATACATGGGTGTTGATTGCGACAAGAAAAGATACATTCTATGCCCCCTGATGAATAAGTCGAAGTTGGTCGTTGCTATTGGGTTGAGTCGTGTTGTAACGGTGTTACAATTATTGATTCGAATTTATTCTGCGTTGTGCTTATATTTTTCAATTATATTGTGTATTAATAGTTTAACAGTTTCAAGTGGCAATTGCCTTTTAAATTAAAGTATAACACCTGTGCCAGCGCCTTAACTGTCTGTATACACACACACAGACACACACACGCACACACATACAACACACACAAACCCTGTGTGAGAACGTTGTTAGAAGAAAAACAAACGTAACGATAACAAGAAAATTGCACACAAACTGGTATCAAGATAAAACTGGCATCACCTTAGGTCATCTCGTGACTGAGTGAACAAATTACAGATTTATATAACATCTCGCCTACACAATAGGTTAAAAATACCACATCGAGATGACGTAGAACTTCCTCTGTACCACCCCACACACACACACTCAAGGGGACTATAAGCTATGAAATGAATGTTTAAGTTATACGGTGCTAAATGGGGGGGGGGTCAGTGTGTGTGTGTGTGTGTGCGTGTGTGTGTGTGTGGGGGGGGGGCGCTTGTGATTTAGGCAACCAAAAGTTTCCAAGCAATAATACAATCTGGCTTATAGACAACCATATACGTGGCGAGTAAAAGGTTATCCTGATCGGAGACTTTAACAGACTACATATCTCCTGGTTGTTGTTATTGTTGTTGTTGTTGTTTTGTACGTTCAGGACACTAAGATGCGTATCGTGTGCGGCACGTGGAACATCCAGGGAGCGGATCCCGGATATATCTCTAAAGCTGACATCAAACGTTGGCTGTACGACTCGGCCAAAGAAACATCGTCTAGAAATCCTTGTAAGTTCAGGATCGTTGTTGATTATCAACAAGTTAGTTAGTTGCTGTTGTTGTTGTTGCTATTATTGTTGTCGCTGTTTTTTGTGTACTAATTATATTACTTTTAGTAGTGATACCACTATCACTACTACTGCTGCTGCTGCTGCCGCCGCTGCTGCGACTACTACTACTGCTACTACTACTACTATATTTGCTGCTATTGCTAACAGTAGTGGTGGTAGTAGTAGTAGTGGTAATAGTAGTGGTCGTAGTGGTAGTAGTAGTAGTAGTGGTAATAGTAGTGGTCGTAGTGGTAGTAATAGTAGTAGTAGTAGTAGTGGTAGTAGTAGTAGTGTAGTAGTAGTGTAGTAGTAGTGGTAGTAGTAGTGGTAGTAGTAGTGGTAGTAGTAGTGGTAATAGTACCAGCAGTAATTATAATTAATTATTTTGTGTAATAGAAACACACCAACATATTATTATTAACTATATATTCCTTTGTCTAAATATTATTATTATTATTGATATATTCAGATAGATCTAACATTCCTAGTTGTGATCCTGATATATACGCCATAGGATTCCAGGAAATAATTCCCATGACCAAGAACACCACGATCCCGATCCCAAAAGTGATGTAAGTAGAGGAATACTAGCTGTTATATGGAATATATTGTGTTGTTATGGAGATTATATATCATATGTTGTTATTAATGCTTCTTTAATTTAAATTAAGTCACAAATTTTATTCGATTTCAGTCTCACTTACTCACTCAGTCACACACACACACACACACACACACACACACACACACACACACACAACACACACACACACACATATACGGATAGTGAAATAGAATCAGCCAAATTAAGTGGATGGTTTTGCTCAAATCAATTATCATTACCTGTTATTAAAATACATATTTTATTTTAGCTCCTAACAAAACTATGCTAAAGGAAGATTTTCAAAATATTTTAATAAAATAATTATTTTTACAATTTGAAGATTATTTCATTAAATTCTCAGCTATGATTAAAGCGTTGAAGAATTACTGACTCTACTGGGTCTTTGAAATTATAATCTCAACGTATAATGTAAATCTGATACGTGTCCCGAATAGTCTGTAAACTACAAACAATTAACTATAGCTATCTGTCCGGCGTCATCCTATCTGTTATTATATACATAAATAAAACAATTGGCCTGTGTTTGGTCTTAGCGACAACGAGGTCAGCTGAAAGTTGAACATTCCACGTACAGAGACCAACATGACACATTCAATAGTTATTTGTTGTGTTTTTGAAACTTATTTTAGCTCAGAGGAACACCGCGGCATAAGTCTGCAGCAAAATATTACTCTCTCTCTCTCTCTCTCTCTCTCTCTCTCTCTCTCTCTCTCTCTATAGATATTCATATTCATATATCTCTAGGGTAATCGAAAAGAAATATGTTGACATTCTATCATCTTTCTTTTATGGCCGCCATCATAATTTCAAAATGGCCGCCATGTTGGCTATATGTATCTGAGTAACGTGCCTATAATGGTAGCATGTGTTTTAAGCTCCCTTGGGAGTTGAAGTGTGCGCTGGTTTGATGCAGAGCCGAGTCAGTGATACTATTATTCTACAGAGCCTCAGAACATTGTCACCTGGTTTGGGCTCTTCATAAATATGCATTATTATTAAATTAAAAAAATTACGGTAGCCACATATATGGCCATATCTTCGCAAATGTAAAATGTAATTTAAGAATTATAATGTATATTGAAGAGGGAACACGGAATCTAATGGATGAAATGATCTTTTTAATAGTTTAATTATACATTTTATGATAATGATATATTTGTCACGAAAGTCTTAAGTGGAAATTATAAAAAATGTCTATGAGTTATGCTAAAGGATTCAATACATAACTGTACCTGCCCAGATAATAAAAATAACAGTTATATGTAAGTAGGTTGTGTTTACTAATTACTAGTAACCTCCGTAATTTTTAACTTATAATTTTTTTCCGGTCGCCACAATAATAACATTCAATATATTTTCATTGATGTGTGACATATATTGATATTGTATACTTATATTTGTCATTATTTCAATGTGTTCTCTTGGCACTCTAAATATTTCGCCTGCAACTGTCCACATTTGATTTCAAAATGACCACCATTATTATTAAGCTGTGTATTATGTTTATTATTGATTTAGATCTACAGTGCGTCATTTTAATGCTGAATATTTATCATATCTGGTAACATCTTAAATCATATAAAGAGCCAAATGGGTTAATTGGGATTAATGTGTTATATCATATAACGTGTAAATTTGGATATTTATGAGGATGTGATGATGATGATGATGATGATGATGCACATGGTAGGCTAAATGGGCCGAGCGACCTCCAAAGGTAATGAAGCGAAGTCAAAGATGAAGCAACCTTCGGATATGCCCACGCCGAGATTCGAACACGGGTGGTAGTGATCTGTGGTCTAGCACGCTACCGCTAGATCACGGAGGCGCCAATTTATGAGGATATAGAATAGGCTATGAATTGTATAGTGCGGTTCATGATATTGGTATCAATATATCTGGCAAATTATTGATATTAATAATCTAAAGATTACAATAACTGTTGCAGTAATGTTGCTGGTATGCAACACAATGTTACTAATACGCATTTACAATCATACTAAATAAGTACTTACAACAATACAACTAGCATGTGCAACAATACTTAGATACACACTAATCCGTAATGCTTGTAGATTGTGTTCGTTTGCATATTACACATTCCAGTAATTATTTCCCATAAATAATGACCATTTTAATGAGAAAGAGTCATTTGGTGACTACATATTTAGTTATTATTGGTTCATCTCCATCACGGAGTGGTTGTGTGGGATAGCACCATTCATCCACAGATCCTAGATGATGGGCACGTTTGTACACGGAAGGTACACCTAAAGACCTGGTTTATTACACTAACAATGTCGACATGTGGATTGTTGACCAGCTTCTGTACAGCCACACGTTCTCACCTGAAGATAGTTCTTTGGAACATCATCTCGTCCCATAAGAGTAGGAATCAATATGTCATTCTCAGTCTTCTATCCAATAAGCCACGGATTATGTAGATTGATTTTACAGCCAGTGAGTTACCTCACACAAATGTCTGTCTGTCTGTCTGTTTGTTTTGTTTTTCGGGGAGAATCCCCAGGCTGTCGCTTATTCAGCACAGCCTCTATGTTGTGGTGGTTGCGGCTATCTGCTTTCCCACTACTCACATACGTGGTCACTGCCAGAGTGTTTTACGTCCTCAGAGGGACTTTAACGTCCCCTTTATTTTAAATAATTCAGTGGAGACAGTGCGCCATTTAACGCGGTCAGCCACCGACGATGTTGTGAGCCGAGAAATTAATCTCTGGAAAAGTTTCGACCTCTGCTGGGATCGAACCTGCGACTCTTGGCACCAAGTGCCGGGTGCTTAACCGCTAGGCCACCGGAGCTCACACAAATGTTTGGAAATGAGCTCGACGAATATGGAAAACCAGCGCCTCTTTGTAGGAGAAAAACTGTCAAGTCATTTCTTTGGTGGTTCTGAACATAATTAATCTCAATACCTCTGGTTAATGGTATGTCATCACGTACCTTTATAACAACTCTATAAAACCAGTTATATGTGTTCAATCAATCCGCACCACGCTGTTGTCTATAACCACAATCACGTTCTGGCTCACCTGATGAAGGAATCGGAACTACAGTGTACCCTCTACACGCGATAGACCACGTATTAGAATGACAATAAAAAGGAAGGCCCAGATAACACTGGTTTGGTTTATTAAGCAGAATTGTAAATAAATATGCACATGATAATTATTAAAACTGATATATAATAGACATAAACAGTGGCTGACCTCATTTGCAGATTTGAAGAATCAATTTCTGTTCTGGAAATATCTGTCATTGGCTACGTTGACATGCGACAAAATGTTTGATTACGAATAATTAATTGCGTGTATAATGGAATCAAACATGGTCCATTGATATGTAACTGAATGCTAACGTGAGAATAAAATGTAAGGTTTAAAGTCAACAAAATTAACATAGTATAGGAAATTATTGTTGCGTCGACTAAACGCAAAAGAAAATTCAGAGCATGAGGCGGGTGGGGGGGCATACATTTTCTGATCCACTGACACGAATAGACAGCCAGTAGCCATGATGATGGATGAATGTTGTTTAACGACACATCGTCACAGTTGAGGCCATTCGGTGTCCTTCCTATAGCCATGCACAGGCCAATCTGACATTTATTTACCGAGTCAGATGCACCTATACGTTGGTATATGTTGGCGTTACATGTAGATAGTGTAAATTGTAACTCCTTAATACACCACTTTCAGATTATGCACCATTGCCTATCAAACTCTTTCTTCTGGAGAACCTTCATATCTATTTTCCATGCTTTCTTTACGACCCAAGCCCAGAGAGCTCCGTTCATGTGGTTTTCACTTGTTGTCTGTTCCCAGGGTTAAATCTCATACTGGGACTCGTGTTTTTTTTCAGTTGCTGTCCCTACTCTTTGGAATTCAATCTCTGAACATGTTAAATCATCAAATAGCATAGCTTCTTTCCGTCACCATTTGAAGTTTCCTTTCCATCTGATGATTTGTTGATGAACTTTGCATTGTTCCTGGACTATAAATTTGCCCAACCCCTGTACTAGGTGCGCCATTGAGCTCGATTCTTTTCGAGGATATTGGCACAATAGAACTTATGTAAATAGTCGCTGAGTTGTTAGATTGTCATTTTGTTGTACTTTTTTTACATACATGTGGTTTATGTAAAAACACATTAAAAATAGAACAATACAATTATTTAATTGAATTTCATGCCACATCAGGTATCATTCTTGTATTTTTGCGAAAATATGGCCAAATATGTAGATATCATCCCTACGATGGTGGTCGAAACTGAAATGTCAAAATGCTAACCTATTTTATTCAATTAGTCTAAATAAATATAAATATAAACAAATATTTCGAAATAGGTTGGCATGCTCTCTCTTTCTCTCTATCTGTGTATATATATATATATATATATATATATATATATCCCTTTTCTCTGTGTGTGTGTCTCTCTCTCCCTCTCTCTCTCCCTTTCTCTCTTTCTGTGTGTGTGTGTCTCTCTCTCCTTTCTCTCTTTCTGTGTGTGTGTCTCTCTCTCCCTTCCTCTCTCTTCTGTGTGTGCGTGTGTGTGTTTGTGTGTGTGTGTGTGTGTCTATCTCTCTCTTTCTCTCTCTCTGTGTGTGTGTGTGGCCTTTATATTGATGAGTTAGTACTAAGTAGTCTGACGAAGCATGAACTAAAATATATACAATATTTTGTTGTTGAATAAATTATCTTCATCTTATCTTCATCTACGACACTCTGTTTGTATGCGCATCTTCTTATACACCCAATCATATAATAATTAAAATGCACACTGCAGTGTACGAAAGCAAGTAAGAAAAAACGATTCAGTTATGCTGCCAACTTCGAATTCGGACCAAATGATGCTGAAATCGAAAGACCATTTAATATTTTCTAAATTTATTTATTTTAATATGGATTATGTCTTACTATACGTATTAATTGTATTATGTTGGATTAGGTATATTATATTATTTTGCATTGTATTGTATTTTATTGCATTGTATTGTATTGTATCATGAGCTATAACGAAAACCTATCAAATAACAGACTTACTACGGAATTCTGACAGCTCCTATAAAAAAGAAGAAATACCTTTTCTTATACTTCTACATATTATTATTATTATTATTATTATTATTATTGTTGTTATTCTTATCATCATCATCATAATCATCATCATCATCATATCATCATCATCATCATCATCATCATTTTAATATCAACATAATGATTTATTTATTTACTTCATTTCATATATATTTCAGTATTTCTGGTGCCAACAATTTCGATCTAAAACAAATCGACATCAGGTTAGTATCTAAGGCACCAACTAAATATAATATATTAACAATTTAAGGCCAAGTTCTGTATCATCGTATATTTTGTTGGCCAGTTTTTCGCGTCTTCCAGTTTTAGACATGACTTATGCTTTATACAATTTTATTGCTCTGTTCATTTTACAAAACATTTACTACACCGCCAATTGTTGGTAGGCAGCAATGAAGGATATATTTCCATTATTAAATCAAAGGAAAGACTAAAGTTTAGTCAGATTTGTGACGCTGACAGTCACATGTTTATTGTTATTTTTTATTATATTGTTTCATATACTGCTTAAGATGATTAATTACTAGTAACGTAAACAGGTCCTTAAAATGCCGAAAATGGTTACGATATTGACTAATTAGGAACCCAAACTCGGGGATGTTTATTTACTATACTCTAGCCTCATTCACAGATCGATATATCGGTCATTTTCTTTGATATCCTATTGAATCGGGTGTAATTAACAAAAAATACTGGTATGTTTACATTAAAAACGCCGACTTTCTTCAGAACGCAGAAACTGGCTGACTCTTCGGATCTGAGACATAATAAGGAGGGGTAGTATTTTTCTGAAGGGCGAGAGATATGGGGATGGAGTAAACCTCCTTTACGTGTACACTAATGGAACATATAGGATCTCCTCTAGTCTGACTTCACCGCCTCCCCTCCCGGGCCGGCTTTAGGGAAATTGGACCAATTGTTCCCAGTTAAGTTCTACTCTAAGGTAATCTATTACAGTATTGTCAGGTAAAACTGCCTTCTAACAGAGCCAAGCTTATTGATGTAAATAACTGTTGTGATAGAGCTGTCATGGTCTCACGACTTTGCCATAAAGTTTGAAGTGGATTGAATTGAACTTCATGACCTACAAGTTTGCGGGAACGATTTTTCTTAATTTAACTAATTAAAAGCAGTTTCTAGAAATTCAAAAGAGATCTAACAATGCTCTGGACTTACACTGCCAATGTTTTTATCTCTGAACAATTTAAAAATTAAAACATTTCACTAAAACAGACCTCGGCTGTGAACCCGAGGGTTCAGCCAAAATGCTCTCAAGATAATTCAGCAGCTCCCAAACCTCGCCCCCCCCCCAATCATACAGATAAACATCCCCCAGATGAAGATGGCTCTAATCCATTGTCAGGGTTTGTGTTGACATTCTGTAAGTGAATCTGTCGTTCTGACGCAAAACATTCCTGACCTCTAAACTACACGTCTATAGCCAGAATATCTCCTAACTTTCCAAATTACGCTACAGAGACAAGGTACTCTACGCCTGGGCCAATCGATTAGTCTACGCCATCAACAGCTTCCATGGATCGTCAAGATACTCAACGTATGGCGCGTTCTTACTGAACGGGATAGGTTTGTTTATCATCGCCAGGAATGAGTTGTTCCAGGAGAACATGATCACGTGAGTATCTATAGCATGGTTGTTATGATCCGGAGACGCTAGGCTATGTCACATCCGTACAGCCATTAATTGACGCTGGACACTATTTGTACACTGGACACTAATTGACACTAGACACTAATTGTACATTGGACAGTAATTGACACTGGACACTATTTGTACACTGGACACTAATTGACCCTAGACACTAATTGTACATTGGACACTAATTGGATACTGGACAATTGAATATTGGACACTAATTGTATACTGGACACTAATGACACCGGATACTAATTGACACTGGACACTAATTGACACCGGACACTAATTGTACACAGACACTAATTGATATTGAACACTAATTGTACACTGGACACTAATTGATACTGGACACTAATTTTACACTGGACACTAATTTTACACTGGACACTAATTGACACTGGACACTAATTGTACATTGGACACTAATTGCACACTGGACACTAATTGTACACTGGACACTAATTGTACATTGGACACTAATTGACAAAGCAAGGTATCGAATAATATAACCCTCTTTCAAAATGATTGCCCGTAAATAGTATAACCGTTTTCTGGAATTGTACTTTATAATATAATTAAATATAATTATATTAAGAGAATGCTCGATCCATTAATGAGCTGAATCGAATTTTTAATGAGGAATGTTTTCCCCTTCTTTTTTACTTTTGATTTTGGAGGATGTTTCAGTTGTCACTTGTGTATACGGTTTAATTGTAATCTCAGTTATCATTCGTCTACCACATGCGTGCATCTATTATGACAAAAAATCCAGACCATTCACTTGTCTCCAGGCTTCTTTCCGATTCTGGGCACTCCGATGGGACCTTCAGGTTGTAGATTTAAATCCAACTTACACCTGTGTTTGGAGGATGTTTCCTCAAGCAGTCGTCCCTCGATCATATGTCCCAAGGTGTGACAGCGTCGAGGCAAAATAACTTAAGTCAACCAACTCAATTCCATTTGATATTAGTCCTATTACGACGGATGTCATTAAATAAATTTTATTGTGAATGATTTGTATTTAAAGCGGTCTATACGGATGTGATGTCAATATTGATTGGTTTTATATAATAATTATATAGAATCATATTTGTAAGAATATGCTGTTTCGAGGTTAAAAAAACGGTGTAAGAACAATTGAAATAAATGATTTTTTTTTTCTCATCGATCAGAGTTTATTTACGCTGGTGGATGTTATTTACTTCCGGTTTGAGGCGTTTTGTTTATGTTTGTATGCAAATTGGGATTAGGGGGAAATTTCTCGTATATAGGTCATATTCAAATAATCAGCTATGCGAAAATCATGGATGCATTAGCCCCACAACATTTCATCGTGGACAACCAACTTTATTTGCGGAAAATAAATATACATGTGAAACCCCATAAAAGGTAAAGACACCATGAGACGGCGTTCTCATAAGTGACGTAATCTTTGACAAAAATCGTCTGTGTTCGGGAACGCCAATGAATATGCAAATTTATATATTGTCAAGTTAAACACTGCTCGGGAAATAAATCACATTTAGAATTTTGGTTTGGTGGCCAATTTGATGCATGACCTATATTACCTATATAACGAAATAAAGTTTTGACATAGGTAAATCACAGAAATATGTAAGTGTTTCTTTTTAAATAGATCATGTTCGCCATTGTAACACCGGTCAAGCGGCCCGCTACGAATTCACGTAATCGTTTGGATTGGCAATGTTGTTTTTCTAGTAATGGAAAGACGGATGCTATCAGAACCGAAGAAAACCCATCAGATTTGGAGAAATTTCTCATTCCGGATAACAGAAGTCCCGGAGCTGTAGGGATCAGGTTTGACTGCGCTGGGACGTCGTTCGCCTTCGTCTGCGCGCACTTTAGCGGAGGAGATGGTGTGAACGCATGCGCGAAGAGGAACGTCCAGTACAGGAAGCTGGCATCTGAGTTATTCGTGAACCAGGTAAACTACCACCACCACCAAACAACAACAACAAACAACAACAACAACAACAGACAGTAGTAGCTAATAGTGATGCCACAGGAATAACAAGACTGACTATATAACGATAAACAACAATGTCACCCCCTCTATCTCCTCTTCATCCTCGTCATCACAATAATATAAACAACAACATAACAACAACATTCACAACACAAATAGTAACCATTTAATACAGCAATGTTTCACTCGTAAGAGACACGTTTGGTTTCGACACACACACACACACACACACACACACACACACACACACACACACACACACACACACACACACACACACACAACAAAAAACAACACACACACACACATAAGATGCGACTTCAATATCATTAATAGATTTAAATGTGTATATTCTTTTATTTCGATGTAACTGTTTCACATAATTTGTTGTTTGTGTTTATTTCATTTGACACATTTGACACATTTGACAGGGCTACACACTTAACAGTCACGAGTACGTGTTCTGGTTCGGTAGCCTGAACTATCGGATATGTCCGCCAGCCTTCGGCGCGTTTACACCTCGTCAGGTGTGGACGTTAGCTCGGAGAGAGGAACTGGTCAACCTTCTGGAGTCTGATGAGTTGGTCAATCAAAGACAAGCGGGATTTGTACGTAAACATAGTTAGCGTTCATTGAAGGCGTCAAAGCCAATTATGTTGTTTTGGGATACTTCACATATATAGTTTTGTTTATAGTTGTTTTAATTTCTTCGTCTGGTTAGTTAGGGCGGCGGTGGGGTTCTCTTTTGTACCATGAACCGATACATTCATGGCACCATCACCAACTTTCCTCAAAATAGATTCTGTTTATAAGTGACATTTATCTGCGTATAATCCACACAGTAACCAATCCTTGTCCATTTGTGAACTTATTTTCGGGCGGCTCAGCCCACGGTCGTGCGAAAAGCCAGGAGCCGACTAAAAGATACGAACCGTGAAACCCCAGATTTTATCACCCACACACACACACACACACACACAGCTCTGTTTTCCTCTCTCCCTCCCCTCTCTCTCAGTGCTAATATATTTATATGTAGATATACACTATAGTTTACTACCGTAATTCAGTATTTAACGCCCATACACTAACAAGGGACCGTCTCATCTTTGACTTATTGGCGAGTGATAAGTTTGTTTTTGTGCCTTCCTCGATTTACGTTAAAACATGTGTGAAGCGCACGAGTTTTTAATTGATCACAGTTTTGGTGAAGTATGGTAAATTTTACTAGTTTTTTTATACGTTTCCTGAAGACAAATAGCAAACTTCTCCAGTTTTGTGTGGTTCTTTCATTACATAAAAGCTACACGTGTTATTTGGATGTTCTTTTCCTGATATCAGTTCACTTTATCTCTTGGTACGAGAAGAGAATTTGAGCAAATATAATATCATCAACCTCTGGTTTTTACCTGTTATTTCATATAAAAAATTATAAACGGTACACAGTTAATCAAACACACAAATAATACACACATTCATGCACACACCACACACACACACACACACAGAGAGAGAGAGAGAGAGAGAGAGAGAGGTTAGGACACTAAATGGCCTAAATTGTGTCGATGTGTCGTTAAATAACATTCATCCATCCACACACAGATAGGGCGATGTTAATATATGTGGCTTTCGTGGTCACTAGATCCCTGCGAATATAAATACACAGTACAAATATATATATATATATATATATATATATATATAACTGTTTAGTAAAGTGGGTCACTCGGCAACCTAAGCTTAATTTCACAACGTGAATACGGACGGTTATCATTTTAAAGCGGTTTTATGGCTAAATGAAGTCATCCGAGAGATGGCGTTGCTATTCTGTAATGCAATTCCGCGAATGTTAATACATATGATCCGGTATTGGCTTGGCCAAACGCGAAATTGAGTACTAATTCATAGGATTAAAATTAACACGTATGTTGTAGACCTACTCGTGTACCTGAGTGCGGCTTCAGATTCGTGTGGGCAGTTGCGTTCGTCACACCCAGGATTTATTCTTTAATTGTAATTTTGATCGTTACAGGCCTTCCAGGGATATCAAGAAGGCTTTCCGGATTTTGATCCCACTTATCCCTACAGACCCGGTTCTGTCAATAAAGCAAAGCCGTTGATGAAGGCGAAAAGCTCCAAGCCGAACTATGAGCAATTTCCGGCCTGGGCGGATAGAATCATGTGGCGCCGCCTGGGGAATGGTTCGTAACGTTTATGTTTATAATGTTTAATATGGTGAACATATCTGATGTGAGCCTTATAATATCGTGTGTAGTGAATACACCTGTCTATCATTCGGCCCATCTGTCAATCGATCTGTATTATTTACTTCAATTTTAGTAATTTCTCTTATTCAGCTCCGTCACAGGAATTCCATGGAATACTTGAAGCTTACGCTACAACAGACCTAGGTCTGTCGGATCATAGGTAATGTTTGATCGATTGACGAATTGATTGATTTATTGATTGATTGATTTGTTGAGTGAGTGAGTGAGTGAGTGAGTGAGTGAGTGAGTGAGTGAGTGAGTGAGTGAGTGAGTGAGTGAGTGAGGAACGTTGTCAATGTACCTGTACAGTCATTCAGTTATTTTGTTAGCATGTAATTTTAGCAATTCTCAGTCCTACGTAGTAATCTTAAAACCTTAATCATCACAAAACGACTCTTCTTTATTCACTTTTGTCTCTGTATTACAGACCAGTCGTCGCGGTTATTGACGTTGAAGTGCCCGACAAGCGTAAGTTATGGGAATTAATACTAATCAATATCCTTTAGATAAGACGGAGTTGTTTTTATAACAAGAGATGATGATATTGCTAATTATATTGATGATGATGATACTGATGATGAAATTAAAGATGATGATGATGATGATGATGATCACAAGAGTGACGATGATCTTAACAATGATGATGATGATGGTGATGATTATGATGATAATGATTCCAGGTTACATGTGTCCCACCGATCAGAGAGCGATGACTCCGCAGATGGATGTTATTCTGACTCAGAGCCAGCCTCAGTATCAACCAATGGTTGCTGTAAACAACAGACCAATGAGTCCTGGTCCCCTACAACACATCATGGTATATAACCTTCATTAATACGTCATACATCATCGGTACTCCATTAACAATTGGCTATCACGTGATCTGATAACAGGAAGTAATACCAACTATCAATATTAATCGAAATCTAGCATAAAGTTAGCGGTGGACGATGGTAAAATGTACTTATGTGTTTACTTGGGTCGGGTGGGGTGAGAGCTGTAGGATGTAATGGCATAATCTGATAGCGGCTGTGTCTCATAAAATATAGTACCCCATTTATTTATTTATTCACATCCGCTCAACTCCTATTAAATTCGAAACGAATCTATTTATCTATTGCGTGGTGTTACATGTTGTATACGTCTGTTGCATTGATTAACAGAGCCACCACATCGTATGTAGCAAATACGTTAAACCAAGCGTAGTTTTGCCTTAATACGCATTTTGTGATCATTTTGTGTAGGTTATCCCGTTGATGCTCTGCTCACAGTGCATCTGGCCTTTTCAAACGACCAAAATGCCCTTCGACAAGCAGACGACCAAAAACTGTAATAAAACTGCTGACTCATTTTAGCTCTATGTGATTATACCCGGATGTATAGTTTGTCATAACGTAGCCGTTAAGAATTACATTTTATTACGGACAGCGTGTTTTTTTTTAATTCAATAACAACAATACCACCACCAATAATAACAACTAAACAACAACAACCACACCAACACCACCTACAATACCACCACCACCAAGAACAACAACACCACCACCACCAACAACAACAACAACAACAGCACCAACAAAAACAGTACCAAACAACAACAACAACAACAACACTAACAACACCACTAACAACACCACCAAATCCACCAACAACAACACCACCAACAACAACACCACTAACAACACCACCACCAACACCACCACCACCAACAACAACAACAACACCAGCAACAACAACAACAACACCAGCAACAACAACAGCAACAACAATAACAACACTACCACAAACAACAACAACGGCACCACCACCAACAACAACACTAACACCACCAACAACAAGAATAATAATATACAAATTATGTATAGCAGCCTATACAATCTTTGAGAAGATTACTCTATGACCCTTAACAAGGTAGATTATATAGATGTAGCAGATCTATTCAGCTAATTTAAAAAAAATCGTGGAAACATATTTTAATTATAAAAAAGATCGTGCCGTCTGTGAAGCGGATTTGGTAGTGTGATCGGGCAAAGACCTCAAACACCAAAGTTCAAATCCAAATTTGCTGGATGCACTTAGCTTATCCTTTGGACAAATATAGCCAGAAGCGGGAAGATTAAAAAAATATTTAATGACAATTTCCTATTTGAAATAGACAATCATCTGTTTCTTATGTTGTTTATTTATCAATTACTAGTTTATAGTTCACGATGAATTCCAGTTTTCGAAGAATGGCATTTGGGTTTTAAAATTCAGCTGGTTTATGATGATTGATGATGATGATTGATGTTTTACGGCCACTTTTGTGCACATGGTAGGCTAAATGGGCCGATCGGGCGACCTCCAAAGGTAATGAGGCGAAGTCAAAGATGAAACACTCTGCAGGCAACTGGTTTATGATTTAAGAAATATTAAAAAAAACCTAAGCACAGAGTGATATAAATCGGTGTATAAAATGCTGAAGACGTGGTGGATTTTAATTATAAAATACCTCGGCTCTCTAATAAGTATGAGTATCCGAGAATTGACTGTAATATTATTGAAGTCTTAAATCCCCCACTGACAAAATACCTACTGATAATAATAATTGAGTACCTAAACTTATACTGGATTTGATCATCATTTGCTTGGGATACCTCCGCTATATTCTTGTTTCTTCGGCAATAATAAACCTTCCTCGGGACTATCTGTTTAAGAAACATATTTGTTGTGTCCCGAAATAGAACGGACACGAATTTGGGGGAATTAAAAACCCTTGGCTATGTGCCAAGTTGTCGCCGGTACACTGATTGGCTAGTTGCCAATAAGCGTTCGCTACTCAATCCGTGATTTTGCTTACCGATGCTCTTCTGCATTGACTTAGGCAAGGTGCCAACTAGTGTACGCTTTGCGAGTTTGCATTTTCTGCGAATTACCCGAGGTACGTGGATGGGTGGGCGAGTTGTTAGGTAGACTGCCTACTGTAATATCAACCTAAATTTATAGCGTAACTGATAGATATGTTTTTACGTGGTTCGATGTAAGATCCAAGCAGAACTTTCACTGTGGGGATTTATTTCAGAATTGAATGATTGTGTGGATAAAAACAGCAAACCATAAATTATATCGGGTTAATAAGATTCGTGACCAATGAATTTGCACTATTCAACACAGTAATGTCCTATCTAATCCGAATATGTTTACTACGATAAGCGGTAACTGAGAGATCCGACTTAAAAATAACTTAAAACTACGAAACAGATGTTTCGCTGGCCAAAAAAAAAACCCCAGATATGTTGCTGTAAAGGTTTAGTCAATTCACTGAAAAATAAAACTCCCGAATGTTTTAAATTGCTGCTTTGTTATTTTTATCATATTGTCAGCAACCAGTCATTTGGATGCTGCATCATTTTCTAATCCGATACAGTCTTCCGTGCTGACCACATTCGGATTATCTGCACATGACTGCATTCCTTTAAAACAAATTCCTGAGTTATTTGCTATGCTCTTTCAGGGCGGACAAGAACAGCCTCAACCAGTAACGGTAGTTTATACCAATGAACAAATACCAACACCAGCTGAACTCAAGACAGAAGAATACGTACTGATGCCACAGATACCTGCGACACAACCACAACTGCAACAACCATCCATACTGCCACAACCACAACCGCCGCAACCGCAACAGCCACAACAGTGGCAACCAGTGCAGCCTGTTCAGCTACTACAACCCTCGCTGCAACAACCACAACCGCTGCCACCGCATCCACCACCACCGCAACAACAACAGATCCCACATCCGCAGTTAATACAACAACCACAACAGGATGTATATCTGTTGGGCCAACATCAGGTACTGCCAGATTCCAATTATGGATATAATCTCGCCTCGATGTAAATGTTATCTACGTATTTGGAATACGGACTTACCACCCGGATGTCACATCCTTCCCGGGACACATACAATCATACGGAAAACGGGATGTTTATCTGTACATATAGCCACTGATGTTAAAACAGCGATCATCCCTTACTACAAAATATTTTAACTCGTTTCGTGATTCATCTTCAGATACAATCACGTCTGTTGATTTGAGTAACTCACAGGTAACATCCAAATATTGGGACATATTAATATTCATAAATATATTTGTGCAGAAGGTAGTATAATTATTGGCTGTACCTGATATGTGTTAAAATCTTGGATAAACCGAAATACGTTGGAACAAATTTGAAATCAATTCATTAAATTTGAAACATTCGAAGTGTAAATAATGCGTATAAAACGTCAGAGCCGCCTTTTATTGGATTTTCATATAACGGGTTCTCACTGTCGTACATTTATGGAATATTACCCCGGTGATGGCAAAGATAATGGGAATTAATTAGTGTTTGTAATAATATAACGCAGCATTAATGTCAAATACGTCTAACTGCGATCCTCTAACTGCGATACTCGTAGACAAGTAATGACACGGAAAGCACACACGCACACGCACGCACGCACGCACATACGCACACACACACACACACGCACGCATAGTCAAATCAGGAAAAACGTTAGCTATGTAACATTTTAAATGTAATATTTTTTTATAACTGGTTATGGATAACAAATAAACTAAACAGCTCTAAGTTAGTGCTCTTATTCACACACACACACACACACACACACACACACACACACACACACACACACACACACACACACACACATCTATTTATAGAGAGAAAGAGGGGGTGTATTAGACTAAATTATTCCCTCTTAGTTTAGTGTGAGAGTGCACATAAATATGTGCGTGTATATGAGTGTGTGTGTTGGATTTCTGGCACTTATCCGTTAACAAAATATGGAAGGCCACGATTGTTTGGTTACTAAGATAAACAACTTCTAACAACACGATGTTACGGCGGGGGGTGTTTATTTTGCTTGATACCCCCCCCCCAAAAAAAAAGGTTCAACGATTATGTGTACCACCAAAATACTGTACCGTCGAGGGAACTAAAACAAGTCTCCAAAACGGCCACTGAGAGGTCGTCGTTCTCATTAATAATTGGTGTAAATGACATTTTGTAGACTTCACCAAGTACTCGAACTTAAAGAACCACAATAAGCGTATGCGCCTCGGGGGTGGAGTTGGTTGGGGGAGGTGGGAGGCGGCGATGAATAAACAAGGCGAGGGAGTTAAAACAATGAATGAGCACGTGTTGGGAGTGAATTGGACGGCTCATGCCAGAGTTGTAGTGCCGTTCGTTCGCCTCGTCTGTCTTAATCATTACCAGTCACACACAGTTTCGTGTTTCGACGACTGAACTAGGACTATGTTCCACTTGAGACCAGTAACTGGCGGCTAAAGGAGACCGAACGTTGATCGCTAGGTGGTGTACCTAAACAATGGGACGATAATAGAAGAAATGACTCTAATCTGATTCGTCGGTGTTTGGGGGGGGGGGGTGTAAGGTTTTCGTCTTAAATATCTTATGACGTCGGGATGGCGGGATGATGACCTGCCCAACCACCGTCCGATGTTTTGGGCAACGTTCGTATTTCTAGTTCGGGAGCGGTTCAGAAATACCACCACCACGTCGTCTGGCACGTGTTGGTAAAGTGTCGTGGTATTGTTGATCACATACCAGGATCGGTGTTCGTCGAACGACCCTTAGCTACACCTTTGTGTGCAGAATGCGATGCCTTTACCAACACCGGTTTTATTGAAGAAGAATCGTGACGAATCTCGAGTTGCGTGTTAAGATGGTACGTTCTCGGGGCTTGTTGACCAGCAACGTGACGGCCGTTTTCTAGTCCAGCAGTGTTCGACGCCGTAAACATGCACAACAACATTTGCGGCCAAAAGAGCATGGCCGAGGAAGCGTTCAACGAAAGCAATTTGTCCTACGAAATTCCCAGTCGTCGGCACAACAGCGGCCCGCCGAAGACCAAGATAGTGGTAAGCTTACCGAGTGCCCAGTCCGCCATCCGTAATCCGAGCCCCGGCCGGAGACTTACGGGCTACGTCGGCCACTTTCTGAACCTCCCCAAAGAGGTCGACGATTGCGAGGAGACCTTCGGCTTACCGATCCCGAAACGGGGCACCGTTCTCGCCGAATCCGGTCACCCTGATTATGGGATGGCGAAGAGACCGCAAAGGACGGCCGACGCAGACCTCTCCGGACGTATTGCAATCAAGGTACGGAAAAAAGACAACAGAAAACACAGGAAGGTACCATCGCTGTTCAAGAAGAAGAGACACAGACGATCTCGTCTGTTCGGATCCAGACAGGAAACCGAGTACCCACTAGGAGATTACGATTCCGTCGAAAGCCTAATCCACATGGATAGCGTTCAGATGGACTCGCCTCGTTCGGCGGAGACCGACGGTGGCGGGGGGGTTAGGAAGGCCGAAGACCGAGACTCGTTCCTGCCCAGGTTGAGTACGGGTCAACGGTTGCCGAATCTGACGGAGTATCACTCACCTTCGCCGACCAGAGGTCTGACGGTAGAGGATTGCGGCGGCAACGTTCAGCAGGCGGCCACTGACGGCGAAGCCATGCCAGTGACGTCACTTCCTGCCATCGCCAAAGTACGACAAAGACGGTAAGCGTCAGCACGACTCGACGTTTTTAGATCATCAGAGAGTATTCGATCGGTTGACTAACACTTGTACAGTTATTATACGTTCAGTATGTGAGCTCACTAGTAACTCTCTATTCTACGGTTATCGATTGATCGTTGGAATTATTTTAATTTTATTATTATTATTATTATTTCGTCGTCAATTTATCTCAAACTCAACACCTATCTCATAATTCCATTTATTGAACTTGTGGCGTTTCTATAGCGTCTGTAGAGGTAGCAGTCTAAAATATTGTATAATTACAACAACAACATCAACAGCAGCAGCAGCAGCAACAACAACAACAATAAAACAGCTACCACGATCAACAGCAATAATAGGTGTAACCAATCATCATGAGGCATTAACTTATTGACTGACTGACTGACTGACTGACTGACTGACTGACTGACTGACTGACTCACTCACTCACTCACTCACTCACTCACTCACTCACTCACTCACTCACTCACTCACTCACTCACGCTCATCCACTCACTCACCGAGCTTAATTAACTGAATGACTCACTCAATGATTCATCATCATCGTCATAAGCACCACCATGACTACCACCACCAGCACCATCATCATCACCACCAACATCATCATCATTCTGATATCCGGTTGTCATAGATGTGTGGCCGTTGTTGGTTGTTTCTAGAGCGGACAATACTGTATCTATATTATACCAGAAACGAGAATAGTGGACGAAAATTAATCTTTAATATTAAACACATAATATCGTAACATTAGCTGCCACTCACAGCTCCATACACAACTCGCGGTCTCTTATCACGCATCGCCGAGCAGCCTCCCGGGAACCGAATTTATTTACTCGGCAACGAAACGGTCAATTTCTGTAAATAGTCACACCGAAGAAATTCCGTGGCGTGACAAGATGGTTCTCCAATCAGGGGAATCAATAATTGATGCAAATAAATAGATTTCCGATGATACAATTACCGAAATTGAAATGGTTTCGAGTTGTTTTATTTGTCGACCGATTGGTACTAATCTGGTACAAATGCCGTGTGTTGTTTTCAGCCCCCGGCCAGTAATGAGGGAGAAAACTCGCCGAAATCCGCAAAGAAATAAATGCGATAAATCGGAAAGAACCCAAGCCGGATCACCGGCCGATGTCAAGGTGGAAGCTCTACATAAGCCGGAACTGAAGAAAGAGGAAGTGGATCTCGGCATCAGGAAGATTCTGGTCGACGAGAACAGTCCGTCGCTGTCTACCGTCATACGATTCAGGGATCCGCCGAAGCCGCAACCTCTGACGTTAGCATTCGAGTATCCGAAGAACTATTTGACACATCGTTATGTTCTGGACATGGTCAAAAACCAGATCCACTCGGTTCCTTACGGATACGTGACCGCCCTGCAATTTCAGGATTGCAATGTTCGCAAGAGCACCGTAGGCTTGCTGAACCGGTGGCTGGTGACGGTCAGCTGTCCGGAAGCACGCGACCAACTACTACGCATGGGCATTAAGCTGTTCAACCGGAAGACCAATCTGCGTCGATACGATGATATTCTGAACGAGGAATTCAAGCAGTTCAACGCCTGGATCAGGAGCGTAAAAAAGGTTCTGGGATCCGACGAATATGATCTTTTATCTCCCGAGTAAGTGATGGATAACACGTGATCAGTGATGTGGAGCAGAATTAAAACAATTATTTTTACATTTGTATCCTTTTCTGAAATACATAATTCATCAATAAAACTGTAAATAAGATTAAATCTGTCCATTTCATTTTTTAAGTTTCTCAGAACTATAATTTTATTAAACGCTAAAGAGATTACATAGCGCATGGATATTTTAATTGCGTGTACCCAGTAATTCAGATCATGAGCAGCAACCGTGAATATTGAATTTCTGTCCGTTTTTCACTCGGCAAGTTCCGAACTGACGTCATCAACATGTGTACGTTTTGGTATGATTTTGCTCGGTTACGTGTATAACGTCAGCACTCTCGGCGTTTCAACATAGTTTAGTCGGTGACAATGGAAAGACGCTGAAAGAATCAACGTTCAAATAACGTCTGCTCGATCTCAAAATGAAGATACCAACTTAGTCAAATGCTCACCACAATACTAGTCACTGCGCATCAAACATCGATAAATTTATGTACATTTATGTTCAATGTTCAACAGAATTATCTTATTATAATAAAATAAGGAATTAAATTATAATAATAAAAATAAATACAAATATTATGGGTCACTATAATACGTTCGGCGGGAATAAAGTAACCGATTATTGGTGAATTGACTACCAGCATATTGTTCTGGGATATAATAATCTACATACATGTTCTATTGTAAAATAGCCAAGATAGAGTGGATTATGTTGTTTATATATATATATATATATATATATATATATATATATATATAGAGAGAGAGAGAGAGAGAGAGAGAGAGAGAGGGGGGGGTAGGAGGTATTGTTTGTTTGTATAATTAAAGGATTATTTTGTTTTCAAATATGTGTACAAGTATTGTATTATTGATATATAAATTAAGCTTCCTGTGAGCATGTTTATGTCGTTTTTGTTCTGACGATAAATTAGTTTTAGCTTAATTCAAATTATACTTCTATCGAGCAGTCGGTGATAGAAGCTTAATTAGTACAGAGGTTCGAAGATTGGTTTATGTCTACGTGAAGGGTGTTTCATCTTTGATTTATTGTCATTATCGTTACAGAATCCTAGACTCGTATAGTCCAAGATGTATATACCAAAGCGTGTCATTGAAGCAATAATATTCACAATAAACATTCAGCTAACACTCAAAACGAAACAAAAAAAGTTAGTTATCTGTAACACTACAGCTGAATGGGAGGGATGAATGTAAACACCTGATGACTATTATACATATATATATAAACACTAGATAACGGGCTAGCTGGCGTGTTTGGTTGACGTCACCGGGTCATCACCTTGTTGAGATCTTTCACTAATGATCGCCTACCTATGCTATAGTAATTAAATGTCTCAACTTCAGTAATTAATTGTGCGCCTATATTTAATTATTATTTTGCCATTAATAATTTCTACGATATTGGTTTATTATCGTATATATAAATTTTTAGTATTAGGGGTGATCTGATCATATTTTCTAGTAGTTGTTAATATGCGAGCTGCACTATTCTGAATTCGATGTAGGCGATTGATCTTATAATCAGATATGCCATATTACATTTTTCACCCGAACCAAGGCTGTTTCAGTGTTGTGACCACTTTTATAGGCAGATTGTAGTGATTTATTAAGGTTATTATTGATTAAACATTTCTTTCGATGGAAAGCAACTGCCCTTTCTATAACTTTAGATAAAAATGTAAGATTTGAAACAGGTCTGTAATTGTTTAGAATATTACAGTCCATAGTGTGTTTTTTTATTAATGGTTTTACAAGGGCAGCTTTCATGGATTTTGGGAAAACACCCAGATATATTGATCTATTAACTATACTTGTAATAGGGCTTATCAGAACATCCAGACAATCTTTCACAAGCCATGTAAGCATAGGGTCAACTGCACAGAAAACATTATATGACCTTTTCAGCAACTGTCTGATATCCCATATGCTGTATGTAGTTTTGCAGGTGTTCAATGTGAGTACCCAAAAGTGCAACAAAATTCAATAATCATCTGCTATTTTACACACACACACACACACACACACACACACACACACACACACACACACACACACCGATCAAAACTACATGTTAATGCATAGGAACATTTGCGTAAACAAGTCTGAAACAAAATGGCGAATTTTACTTCCGGATGCATTAACAGGCGCCACAGTAACGAAAATGACATTAGCCATATAGTTAACACACACACACACACACACACACACACACACACACACACACACACACACACACACACACACACACATATATATATATATATATTGAGAGAGAGAGGGAGGGATGGAGAGAGAGAGAGAGAGGGGGGGATTAAATGTTTCTTTCTCAGCCGTCACAAACTAGCACGTGACTATTTCTCAATCTCTGATAAAGTAATTTTCAGGTAAACTTCGATATTATAGCTATATTTTAAAGGATGTGGTTGCGTAGCCGACCATCGTAACCATGTTCGTTGACGCTAAAGCCAAGCATCGAAACCGTGTATATTGGTGGTAAAGAGCTGAACACTGAGTGCGCATGCGCCTATTTTAGCTTGTTTCGGATGCTCGGATACTGATATAAAGATCTGAGCCAACGTCTTACAATCACGTCGATATAAATGGACTGATGTGATATCTTCAACCTCCTTTTTTCTTGTTTTAACATATTCCATGATGTCGAAAGCCTCAACCTAACTTTAGACGAAATAAAACTGTATTGTGGTCTGCCGCCATATTAAAAAAAGATAAAGATAACTATCGACCTAAAAGAAAACGCGCAGCCGCTTCAACGTTCCTTTTTTCCTTACCGGAAGTCAGTGCTGTTTGGTCATGGCGTCCCAATCAAACACCACTGAGTGCTCGATCTAGTTTTCTTTTAGGTCAATGAATATAACCATTGAGCAAGTGTTCGCGGCTATCGGGAGCCAGCGCATGCGCATCGAGTGCTCGAACCTTTAGCGCCAGCGAACACGGTTCTGATCATTGACCTAAAAGAAAACTAACTTCCTTAATGGTGCACTTTGAAATATACAGGTCTCTCTTTAGAAAAACGAATACACTACTCTTTGAGGACAAGTGTTTCTATTCCACAAAGATAGAGGAATGTGGAAAATATCAAAAGAAACTCTTCAAATTAACTAAGAACTTGATGGGAAGTAACTCAAATGTAAATCTTCCACATTTTACCTCTGCTGAACTCCTGGCGGACAAGTTCAGCATTTATTTCACAAGGAAAACAACACTCATCAGGAATAAGATACCTTTAATACTACCTGCAATATTTCCATGGATGCAGATATTATGTTTAATGGAAATATGCTCGAAATGTTTGGACCGACTTCTGAGGTTGAGGTCAAGGAGATAATAATCGAGTCTCCGAACAAGTCTTGCGACTTAGATCCACTGCCCACTTGGCTTTTGAGGAAATGTGTGAATCAACTTCTACCGCTGATAATAGTCATTGTCAATAGATCAATGGATGATTCGGTGATGCCACCGCTGCTTAAGATGTCCGGATTGGATAAGGAAGAGATCTTATTTCTAGCATTCCTTTCATCTCTAAACTTATTTGAAAAGGTAGTAGAAAAGCGTATAGAAGAACACCTACAGCACAATGATCTTAATGACATTGATCAGCCGTAGAGGTCATTCAACAGAAACTGTTCTCTTGAAAGTGCACAGTGACATTGCTGTGGCTCTTGATGAAGGATCTATGACTGCATTAATTATGCTTGATTTATCTGCAGCTTTTGACGTAATCGATCATCCAATACTACTGAAGTATTTAGAATTCTCCTTTGGGATCAAGGAAAAGGCTTTAACTTGTGTGAAGTCGTACCTCGCCGACAGAACTCAGTGTGTTTCAGTGGGCGATAAAACATCATCAGATGTAGTTCTCCTTTTTGGTGTACGACAGGGATCCAATTTAGGACCAAATAATTACCGTATGTATACCAAACCAGTGAAATGATTAAATGCCATAATATCAAATATCATTGTTATGCCGATGATACAGAAGTGTACATAACTTTAAACCCATGTTTTAAATGGGATGATATTTCATCTTCAATTGAAGCTTGTATTGCATACATGAGTACTAGATGAACAGCAACATGCTGAAACTGAATAAGGACAAGACAGAATTCATTGTTTTCTCATCCAAGCAACATGGAAAGAAAACAGAATCTTCGCATTAAGGTAGGATTCAGTTATCTAGGGTTTATATTAGATAATACTCTAGCAATGGAGAAGCAGGTGAATTATATATACAAGTCCTGTTTTTATCAAATAAGAAATATAGGACTTATTCACAAGTACATAAATCATGAGACATGCAAGACCAATTCAAGCCCTTATTATTTCTTGACTGGACTATGGCAATGCATTGTTATTTAATATCCCCCTCTCTGACAAACCGCCTACAGGGAGTACAGAACTGTGCTGCACGTCTGGTGACATGCATTCACAAAAGAGAACATATAACACCAGCTGATCTAGGTATACTGGCTTCCTGTACGTTTCAGATGATCGAAAAATATATACCAGTGAGAATGCTCCGATCCGAGTCTTGTTCAATTTTGAGGGTATACAGCAATGTATGGAGAGAAATCCTTCCAAGCACCAGCTACCAGGCTATGGAACGCGTTGCCTAACCACATTAAACTTGCAGCAAGTACAGACATATTTTGCAAGATTTTTAAAACCGATTTATTTAAATTGGCGTATTTATAATTTTTAAACCAGTTTATTATGTATGAAATGTATTTTGAGCTATATGAGCTGAGAATATGTTTTAATTAAGTTTGTAATGTAAAGCTCATTAGAACAATTAAAGTTGAATAAGGCACTACATAAAATACTATTATTATTATATCACTGGATCCTGCAGGCGAGTTAAATACCTGCTGTTTTTTTTTTAATAACTGGACATTAAACTCAAAATCTTCACAATCAAATGGTGAGAAGACAAATAATACCTATTTCACTTCATCACAGTATGTTTAATCTATAAATTACAGATTAATATCTATTCCATTAATACCTAATGGGTCAGTAAAAACACAGGAGTTATTTTTTATATACAGGTAGGCATTTCTCATTTCACGCAATTAGTGTCACAGATTGCAATTAAATACTAGAAACGCGTCTTCTGTTGAAAATTTTAATCTCTTTTAATAACTCTCCTGTTCGAGGTTGCCTTCACCGATAAACAATTGTTTCAACTGAATTCAACTACAACTAGCATTTCTAGAAGTAATTTATTTGCTGATAAAAATCATAATGAACACCAAATTACTGATTTTTTTTATAGAAACTGATGAGAGTTACATCCTATAGTCTGATATTGTTTAATATTACATTTTTTCCTCTAAATTAACAAAAATCTTTTTTATAATTTTATCTCTAGCACGTTCTGTCATTATACATTCATAAGTATAATACTGGAAAATGTTTTATTACAGACGGATGTACAGAATAATATAGTTGTCATTTTGTAGTCTTGTCATCATTAGTTAACTGATCTGTTTAAGCATCATAAGCCAGTTTGTACGTCATCTCCTGCTCTTTACGTAAGACATCCGACTGCTTAGCGACTTCCTCCACTTGGCGTTGTAGCAAGTCTACAAGGACAATATCAGTCACTCATTAAGGTGGATGTTCATTTACAACACACACACACACATACATACACACACACACACACACACAATATTTAGACCAAAACTTGTGTAACATTACTGTAAAGATATGACAGAATTTTATTCCAAATAAATTATGTACACAGAGAGAGATGGGGGGGGGGGGAGGTTAATAATACTTACTTGTATTTTGGTCAACCCAATTAAGAGAGTCCATGTGAGCATTCAGTATCTTTGTTATCTGTGTAATCTAAAGAAAGATCAAATGTAAGAGATTAGCTTAAGAACCAAAGTTTTACTTACAGTATAATAAAATAGGATAACTGGGCCAGACCTGAAATCTATTGATTTTTAACAGCTTTAAGCTTGCACCTAACATGCCTAATCTCTACAGACTTGGACGGAACTGTTGAACACTTGTGTCGCCTGTGATGAGGCCAAGTTTCATACTAATGTAAATAACAAGCAGCACCATACTGCTTGCATCAAGAAGCTGACTGAATACAACTGCACTCGTGTAAAAAGATCAATGGATAAAGGTCAAGGTAAGAAAAAAGTAAGAACTTATTTACCCAAAACCTGACAAATCCATGATGATGATGATTATCTCCTTTTAAAGCTATCCCTCCCTATGGGAAATACACAATATAAATCTCAATTTTTTTTTGGGGGGGCTCATGGAGACATTTTTGCCGATGCGGATAAGAAACAAAAAAGATAACAATACCGTAGACCACCTATCAGTTACAAGAACAACTACTTACTGGATCAGAACTATCCTGATTGGTGTTGCTTGTATTAAGGCGTTCTATGATTTCTTTCAGATCCTCGGCCATACGCTTCAGTTGGGCATCTATGTTCTCAGCGAGTTTATATCTGTAATACAGCATAAAGAAGGAGACTTAACTTTATCTGGTAAATCAGCATTTTAATTCGTTGTCATCAAAATAGACTTAATTATAAATAAATTACAGCATTAGGTGACTGAGATGTAAAAATTAATCTCTCAACAATCAATGAGATCAGAGTAAATGCAAACTGATCAACCTGGGATAGCTAACTACTATTGCGATCTAGTCAGCTGCAAAATGACTGATCAGTTCAACACCTGCAGTTTTTATTGTTTCAGCTAAACCATACTTCATTGAGGTAAGTCATTGAGGAGCTGATGCAAAATTAGAACACATAGTAGAAAACTTGGTACAAAACTAGTACATGCTTTTGATGCGTGCCCAAACTGAAACAGTTACACATACGTATGTTCCCTTTCAAGATCTGCATGTTGTTGGTATTGTAGTGGTGGCAGTTTCTCAACAGCCCCTTCCAGTGGCACAATCAGCTCAGCCAATTCCTTCTGTTGTGATACTATAAAGTCTAGCTCCTGGTCAAGTCTCTGTTGGTCTAACTTCACTCGCTCCATATTCATGTTCAAGTCGGTAATCTGACAATGAATGATATTATTAAATGTGAAATAACACGTTATCAAACAAGTTTGGTCTTAATCTTGTTACCAGACCAATCTTAAAAAGAAATACACCAACTAGAAACATCACACAATAGAATGGATAGCGCAAGATACTCAAAAAGGGCATTTTCCTCATTTAGTCTTGAACTAAATAATAGTCAGCGTGTTCTCTGTAAATGTTTATTTCTTTCATAAATTTTATCGTCTTCTTAAAGTGCCAAAGAATGACTACCTATTATTTTGCACCATCTTCATTGTATTTATTATTTAGAAGATAACAGTTTAGAATATTGTGATCCAAGTCGATGCACGTATCTACATTTTCATTTGCACACATTCCATACTGATGCTTCACTCCTATTTTTTTAAATATAATTTAACTCTGTGATAGCCCTCTCACTTACAGAACATCTCGGTTCCCACAGTCATGGAAATGTAATTTTTCAAGACTTTTCCAGGACAAATTACCATTTTCCAGGACAAAGCATACAAGAATTAAAAGTAATAAATCAAAATATCCGTGAAAGAGCACCACCATACTCATGCTTTCACTTGAAATGTTTATCAGCCAGTCATAAAGACCAAGTTCCAGAGTAAGTAATGAAATTAAATTTTACATATTGATACACTTTTTCTTCTAAAATCAAAGTTTTCCTCTACAACTATAATATTTATTTGCAGGCTTTTTTGTTCTAAGTGGATTTTTTTTATCAGGAAATATTTGTTTCTAGGATATTTCCTGATTTTATAAAAAAAATTAAGGACATTTCCAGGCCTGGAAAATTAATTTGTTATTTTCAGGTTTTCCAGGATTATTGGGAATCTGAAAGATGAAGAGCTTAAAAAACTAATACAAGCATCTGTTATCACCCACTATAACTTATATGGGCACTGATTTTCTGTTTGAAAAGAAAACAAATTCTGTTACGATCAATTGTGTCCTTTTGAATTGGGCAAATTCCTATTCAAACAGTATTTTCTATTTTAAATCACAGATCTTTCACTTGAGGAGGGAAGTTTTCTTTTATCTGTAATGCACACTATATATTTTAAAATGAAACAAAGAAAGTCATCTTGATTTGTACAATTAACCTTTCACGAATTGTACTGGGAGGGAAATTCCTGCCTTAAATTCATCTAGCTATCAACTTGACAATCGTTGAGACACATTTTATGTCAATACTCAGTCACTGTGTAGCAGAACGGTCGTGAATTACGGTGCCAACTACCAGTAATAGGAGTACCTCTGTAATACTTCCACAAAAATACGCCCATCAGCTGACACAAATAGAATGACCAACAAAATATTAATGTTACAAAATGTTACCTTGGCAGACACCTGAATTAAAAATAAACAAAACCTGGATTCCCGTTTCAGTATTTTAAGGAATCCGTCGACAAACTGCATATACATTATCCGCTGAGTAAGCTTATTAATATATGTTTTCTGACCATTATGATGATGTTTTTACATAGTCAGGTAAAGTCTCAAACAGAAGGTGCTGCTATACTTTAATGTTATGTATAAAATAACATATATCACTTATATATGGTCTCTTGAAATAAGCCTTTAAAGCAATATTTATTTAAAAATAATTATTGAAATGTTTATTTTCTGACTTGTAGATACTGATAATAGTGACAAAATTTGTTAACCGACTTTTGCTCAGCTAATCTCCATTATACATAAATATTACATCTGCAGAATTCTTTATATCGTAATCAACAAATTAACTTCAATTTTACCGTCAGTTATTCCTCAAGAAATGCACCGTTACGACATGTTTTTGTTTTTTTTAGTCTAAACTGGTTTGGTTTTTGGTGGAAATTGTTCCATAATTGCAGGAATCACACAATTACTTTGTGTCCACGATCACTGTGCGTCTGCTTGAGTAGAAAAAATAGCTTCGAATGGTTACAGTTAACAATAAAACGAATGAGCAAGATCTTGCTTGACCTTTTTAGTTCGTCAGCGTACTATCAAAGGTGATCCAGAAACTCACAACTGGGAATCAGGTAACGACCTCGAGGTGTGCACAAACCTATGTCGGGGACATTATAAAATGTTCACAGCTGAACCGAGATCTGTCGTATAGATGACTAACGGGCCACATCACTGGATCTTTATTCTGTCTGATTTGTTTAGTTACAAATAGATCTCTTTGGATAACACAGTTACCTCGGCTAAATGAAGTCGGTCAGGTGACTGTAAAGTTTCAATGGTGCTGTCATACACACCTTATCTTCATTATCTATCAGTAGTCTATCTCTGGCATTCACTTGTGTCGCCTGTTCTAGAAAAATCTTCTCCTGTTCTTCGAGTTCCAGAGTCCACTTGTTGATTGATTCTTCGAGCTGACGGTAATTGATGGTACTCGATGTGGCCGTTGAAGCCGAGCTGGAAAAAATCACATGAGCTCAGAAACCACGGAACAAAAAATGATCGAAAGTTGCCAGGTCTGAGGCTAATTTATCCTAAAACAACAAAGGTTATCATACGGTTACAACAACACCTCAAATCTTTTCAGCTATATCTGGCAAATTGGAAGAAAAGTATCAGGATGTAGGTTGAAAGAATTGTAAATCATCACTCAGTGTAAACCAATCATAAAAGATGACTCCATAATGAATATCTATTGTGTTCTAATGTACACAGTTAGCTGTGGATAAAACATTCTGAAAGTGGATTAGTTATCTTACTAAGAAACATTTGACCGCTTAGTGGCTAATTTGATTGGACGAAAAAAACAAATTCACAAACAGAAGTTATTACATGACGGTAACGCACAAGAAAATAAAAAAGAGCGGCTCCTCCTGTAATGACAAAATAGATGAGAAAAACAAGTCTTAAAGACAGAGATAAGAAATAACAAATTAATCGTTCTTAGCTTAAAAAGACTCTAAAATTAAAAACAAAAGACTTAATTTCCACATGGTCCAATTGTTCTTGTCTAACCATTCAATTATTTTGACTACATTTAAGATGAGTTATTATCTATTTTTTATGACCAATCAAGTCTATGGGCCAACATCAAGTGATCAGATCAGACGGATGATGACTTGTTTACGTGGCAGCAATGAGCTCAATTTTGATAATTTGGTACCCGAAAACGAAGCACGTGAGAAAATCCTGATTGTTCAAAAAGGAAATTACATTCTGACATAGGTATTCTGCTTGAACAATGTCAGAGTGTCCTATCGGGGACCGAACACATAGCCCGCTTTACAAAGCCAACTTGTATTTTAAGCAAAACATTCTACCAGATTAGCTATGCAAAACGAAGTGATTTAATGCTGAATCCAGGCGACAACAATATAAGATTTATTGGACAGAAGGAGCAGGTAAAGACAATAATTTACTAGTGCACTTTAGGGTTTATTTTGGGCATGAAAATAACCAATCAGGACCAATTTACGTAGTCAGGACTCAACCAAAAAGTATTCAACAACTGATCTTCATGAGATCAAAACACCTGTCATTGATTTAGACACATAATTTATACTTGTTTCTGAGACATCTCACTGGTTGATTGCCCTAGGGCAACCCCCCCTCCCCAGGAACACACTAAGATGTACATATAGGACACACTGATTTTATCAAACTTACACATCATATTTTGCTAGCCACACACAGTATGTCACATTACAAGTCTGCAGAAATGTTTACTGGCCTATAGACCAGTGAGTATTTCATCCTTGTGAAACAGTGGAATTAATCAAACTAATTTTCTTAGACCAGTTCATTAGCAAACCTGGGATTTAAAAAAACCGTATCCTCAACATTCGTTACTAATATCTTACCACATACAGAATAACAACACCTTGAAAAACCTATGTAAAACCAGCATTCCTGCAGTTTCCATTTGAGTTGCTTAACTGACTGACTTCAACAAATTGTGACTACAACATTAATCCAGAAAGCATGCTGTTTGGAAATATAAGATTGTTATCATAGAACCAAAATTTTGACAGTATGACCTAACGTTTGATAAACTATATAAAGATGATGGTGATTGACGTTTTACGGCCACTTTTGTGCACATGGTAGGCTAAATGGGCCGAGCCGTCTCCAAAAGTAATGAAACGATGTCAAAAAACATCCTTCAGATATGTCCACACCGAGATTTGAACACCGGTGGTAGTGATCTGTGGTCCAACGCGCTACCAACTAGACCAAGGAGGCGCCCCGATAAACAATATAAACATAAGCTGACCATGAATCAATTTATGTCAGTCTAACAACCGACACGTTTATCTTTCTCGTTTCTTTTATTGATTACGAACATAATTCGAGCTTACATAGAAGTGGCAGTACTGAGGGTGGCTGCTGGCTGAGTTGCAGCAATAGTGGTCACTGTTGTGGCACCAGACTGAGTGGATGTCGCCAGTGTCGAGTCGGCTGTCGTTTTCACCGCACCAAGGGCACCGAAGGAGAAACCGGAACCCGGAATGCCGCTCGATGTGGTAACTGTCGTGGTCGAGCCTGAAGAATATCGATTGTTTACAGATAAAAAAGAATAACTGTTTTAAAGAATTTCAATTCAGTTTCTTTGGCTGATAAATATCTATAGGATGATATCAACGTTAACATCTTATCTGTTCATTCTTTAAGAGCTCAGTAAGATAGTGGGAAGATAAGGGATTAGCTAAAAGTTACTGGATATATTATTATTATTATTACTACACCACATTTATATATAGCACTCTTTCCATAGTATTGTATCACATGTTCAAAAGTGTTTTACATGTATATTGATGTAAAATAAAACTTGAATTTACAATATATAAATGTTGTATACAAAATGTCTGACAGAACTGGACATTATACACATCATTTAAAAGCTAAATTTCAATGAATTGCCAAAGTGGACTAAAAGTAAGAAGTGAGCCTTTAACAGTCTTTTTTAATGTACTTATTGTTCTATCTTCCCTGGTGTTGCTTGGAAGTTCCTTCCACAAACTTGGAGCAGCATAATTACAACACCTTTTACCATAAGTCGTTTTTGTATCCGGTGTGTGTTACTACATGGTTCCCACAGGGAAGGAAATATTATTTTCCAGGACATTTCCAGGTCAAAATTACCATTTTCCAGGAAGATTTAAAAATAATAAATCAAGATTTGGGAAAAAAAGCAAACCAAATTTATCCAATGTATGATTGATTATTGACATTTTTATGGTACAGCCACCTCCTCATCCTTTCTAGCTGTCTGATCGATGACTTTAAAAAATTTAAACTAAAAACTTTAATCCAGACTAGCAGGGCTGTTTGAAATATAAATTTGGGTTTTCTTAAAAGGCAAAATTTTTTCACAGGGACCTGTTGAAAACTAAGTGGATATTTTTTAAAGCAATATTTTATCCAGGACATTTCCTGATTGTGTAAAATTCAAGAACATTTCTAAGACAAGGAAAATTAATTTGTTATTTTTCAGGTTTTCCAAGAAGGGTGGGAACCTTGTATTAATGTCAAAGAATTCTGAGATCTCCAAGTTCTACATGGTCTGTATACATGCAGCATGTCCTTGATATAGAGAGGTGAGTGGTCATTCAGAGCATCATATGCATATACCAGGATCTTGTATTGCAGCGTATGGGTAGCCAGTGAAGAATGGCGAACTTATTGATCCAACAATCAGAACGATTTCTTAGGACAAGTTCATGTTGTATTAATTATAATGATATAATCTAGAAGATATACATCTGGATCTAATCAGAAGTTCATGTTACACTGATACATATAACCATGTGACACCAACACTGATCTTCATAGGACACATATAGACACAGGTATGTATATGAAAACGAGTGACAAAAATAAATATGCTGTATTTGGCACAAATATGTCCCTGTAAGCACAGATACTGCCACATATAATGGAATAAATATCTTCTGCATCCTGGAGTCCACGTGACACATGTCTCGAAACAAACCTATTTAATACTGAAATATAAAACTTAGGGGAGTGAGTTAGTTAGTGACCAAGGAAGTGGGTGAATGGGTGAGTGATTAAATGACTCCCATCACACAGACAGGAATAATACAGATTGACTTCTCCAATTATTTTCCCATAATGACTGGTATTGGGATACGCCAAGTGGCTAAATACAAAGAACCAAACTTAAATTTTCCCGGGAAGAAAAAATAAAAAATAAAGATTTGGAACATAACAAGTTTTACCAATTTAATTATTATTCCCTTTTTAGGAACCATTTGTTTTTATTCTATCATGAATTTAAATTTAAATCCGAAAAGCTGCGACAAATTTCTAGCACATTTCACAAATACGTTGAATGTTTATGCCCCAGTAATGAAAACCCCTTTCTAAGTCAATAATCAGAAAGTCCTGGATGGCTACAAGTCAATAAAATCATCCTGGAATAAAAATAACTTTATAAATAGAACCCTCAGATGGCAAAAACTAGTGACATCTGCCTGAATTATATTAGATATAGAGACCTACCGGTATACCAAAATTTAAAGTCATGAACTAAACAATCTCACTATGAACCATTACTTCAGACATTCCCGGATGATATTCATAAAAACATGTAGAGTCTTTAGCTCAATTACTGGTCATACACAGGACAAACGTTTTATATTAAGACATTTAAATTTTTGACGGCAGGAAAGACACTGACAAAACTATTGTTGCTAATAGATTTGGAATATATTTCTCAAATATTGGTAGACAATTTGCTGAAGTAATCCCGCCATATCAGCACAGTCCCGAGTATTATATACACAACTCAAAAACAAACATACAATATTTCTAAACCCGAATGAACCTTAGGAAATTGTCATAATACTCAAATCGTGTAAAAACAAATAGAACGCAAGTGATCATTATATCAGTATGACTCTGCACAAACAGTTCAGTAAAGAGGTCAGTATGCTTGTCACTCATCTTATAAATTTGTCTCTGGAACACGGTACTCTACCAGAGGCAAGCTAAATATCATACCATTTTGTCTACTCTGTGTGCACACCAAACATTTAGTAATTAAGAAACTTGAATTTCTATTTAAAGGAACAGTTTGCTCTCCAACCCCAAATCCCCAATAATAATCACAAACTATACCCGATACCATAGATATAAGGAAATAATCAAAATTACTCCAGGGTCGCCATTATGGCTTCCTCGAATGCTAGATTGTAAAAAAGGGAAGCAGAAAATTCAAGTGCTCAGATGTCATCTGGCACAAGAATCATGTAACCACCTCATTCCAGGTCAAGTTAAGTCATATATGTTTTGGTAACGCACCCCCTAGTGACCATAACCTCCCTGAATACTTCACCTACTAATTTCCTGTAACAAGAGTAGAAAATATTTTTACATGGAAGTTCATTATATTGTTTTCTTTAGCCATTTCAACACAATCAGAGGCTTTTTGAAGAAAAAAATATACTTAAATGTTCATAAATATGTTTTTGTTCCAAAATTATCCTTCAGGAGTATCTGGTCTGTACCTGGCTTCAAAATGGTGGCACCCACAAATGAATTATAGTCAATTCACCAGCACTTTGTACGTGATCATTTAATATGTGGCTGATCATATATATAATTTGACATCATTTATAATTTGTGTGAACATATTTGTATTCGTCCTAAAAATTTGAAATGAAGGTGAACTATTCCTTTAAAATGTTTAAATCTGATAAAAAATAGTGATATGAAAAACATCTCTGAAAACAAATTAGATAACTAGACTTAATGTCATCATACTTCAGTAAACATTACACCTTTGTCTGACTCATGAGACAGGTCATTATATATGCAACTTCTTTTTGGACAACATTTCCATATAACAATAAAATAATCTATGAGCTAGATAAAGCTTTTACTGAGTATTAGTTCTAAATGTCATATCTGTCACTCAGAAAGTTGCATACTTGTTGTCTTTGACACTCCATGTGTCAGCCCCGGAGTTGATGTGGCTCCACTTAGTGGGAATGTTGGTGCTGTACCACCTAAAGTTAGGCCCTGCGAACTAGGAGTTGACATATTTGGTGCTGAGGTGGTAGCACCCGGTGGTTTAGAAGCACCCGTCAGAAGGCTAGGTGTTGTAGAAGTGGCTGTGCCAGAAAGGTTCTGTTGAGCTGTATGGAAGAAAGTTAAATTAAAAATAAATTTACATTATTTATTTAGAACTTCAAAGAATAGAAAATATGAACGCATACCAAAAACTTAATAACCTAGCTATTTCTCATTATCATAATACAAATGTAAATCTAGCTTTTAACACACACATATATATCACTCTATGGTAGCTAGAAAACCCTTTTTTACTAGCAAGACTCTGGCCTACATTTAGGGTTAAACACAGACTAAAAGAGGCAAGAGTATAATTTTTTTTAATATTTGTGTGCACAAAATATAATTTTCAGCTGTTCAAAACCAGAACACTGTAAAAAGTATGTGCAATTATAAATATAATTTTTGCAAACATAAGATGTCATACTCTAATTTTGTTTATAGTAAACATATGCCTCAAATCAGCTTTTTAAACACATTTCAGGTAACAACAGATTTACATCAAAACCATAATACATCCCATTCTCCTTTCTGCTAACCAGGCTATTGCATTAAAGACAATGGTTATATATTAGAGTTGTACTTAGAGCAGGTAACTAAAACATAATCACCAAAAATACTTAATGGCAGGTTATTTTATAGATTTAATACATCTATTCATTTACCTCAAGACATTTACTGGTCGCTTGAAAATGACTGTTCTGGGTAATAAATCAGGGCTGAATACAACCTGACTTGAGATATGCAAGTTATTTTAGCAGTAAACGCATACAACGGCTGCTCAAGTGTGCTAAAAATAACAGGACTTTTAAATAATACACTTGCTGAATATCATCCAAATGTTATACGTGAATTCCAGTTTTAGTAGCACACAGGTAAGTTATATTTGTAAGTAAAATGTTTTTCCTAACATTCTCAGCAATCGGTGATAACATCGAGCTGTGGCTGAATGATCAGTTGCTTTTTTGTTTTCTTCAAGTATGATTATATGTAAATATTGATAATGTTCCTGGGTCCAACAGAATCTAACCCTGTTATGAATTATGTTGTTATTGCAATGAACAATATGATATTCATACACAAAATACAGATTCGGAAGCTGAGCTTCCCACACCAGGGGTTCTTCTGTACCGTGTCATAGTAAACAGATGCTTATTGTTGTTAAATAAGATGATGAAAACCCTATTCGCACAGTACAGATAGGGAAGAGAAATTCTATAATATTACTATGACTATGATGAATTTAGGGCCGACCTATTCCAATCTGATGAACATTTTTATATAAAGGGATAATTTTTGTACTATAATGATGTGTGTGTATTTATCTTTGCAGACAGGATGCTGAATAAAGGCTAATTTACCAGAGACACGTTCAAGTTTTTGCTCACGTGAATGCACCCAATTTTTGTAGCTAAGGTCCCAAATGATAACATCAGATACCCAACCAGACAACAAACAACTAAAAGCTATGTCCTCAGTATGAGTATGTGCAGCTTGTGCGCAATCCCATACTTAGAGTTGTGATGATGACTTCTTTATGATGTACACATTGCTAATCATTTGAAAACCTAGCCAATAAAATATAAAGGGATGAAGTTTATAATATAAACCAGCAGACATTTACAAATACAGCTTCATTAATATAAAATATCTAGTTCATGTTCATCCTCTTGAGAACCAAGTATGAAACTGGGCCAGCACATGAATCACTAGGCCAACTATTTTTAAGCTAATCCAGATTACTTCCTTATATCAATATTTGACCACAGACCAGCTCAGTGGGTGAATTTCTGTTGGTTTGTCTGGAGAAGTGTATACCAATTCCTCAAATGGAACTGTCCAGCAATTCCAGTTCCTATAACTGAACTGATCCCATTTCTGTCCAGGGGTCACATCGTATTCATTAGTAAGATAGAAACTGAACTATTGTCGCGGAGATCTCAGCGACTGAATATAAAATGAGATGTGCAAGTGAAGTGATTTTGATGGTCTTCTGGAGTTAATCACAAAATTTTCTAGGTTATTTGATAAAACTGACTCCTGATATACTGGATAGTGTACATGAATTTTGGCTCTCTGATAGCGCAGTGGGTTGTAAATCTTCAGGTTGTGGGTTTTATTCCAGCTCATATCTGTGTTAGTGGGATTTGTTTCCTAAGGGAATCAATCCTCAGCTATATGTCCCACGTGTATCCAATGTCAAGGCTAAATAACTCAACTCAATGATAATAACAATAACAACATGAATTTGTACACAATTTCACATGGATTGTATGCTCCCTCGGGAGTTGAGGTGTGTGCTGGATTGGAACAGGTCAGAGTCAGGGATAATAATACTGTAAAGCGCCTTAGGGCAGCTATCTAGCTGGATAGAGCTCTATAGAAATGTCACATATTATTCTATAATTATATTATTATGGCCTAATTAGCGGGGCACATATAACAATATGGCTGTTGGACTGTGGCTACTCATAATTTCATTTTAATTTAAAGCATGTCCATTAATTGAACAATTCACACAACTGTTCATTCGTATCATATCCAATGACATGTAATGATAATGATAAGAGGGATGTTGAAACTAACTGACCAAATGGCAACAAAAGAAAGATCGTGTCGTATGTGGGAATATAAACAATTGCGATTCAGACTGAACATGGAACTTTATCCATTACTTTTGGAGATAATAAACTGAATCCCCCCCCCCCAAGAAAGGGAGGTAAAGCCAGTATCATGAGTTAGTTCTCATGCACATTACCTGACTGCAAGTTGCCAGACAGGAGCCCAGGCTAGCTGTGATGTGGTGGTTGTAGAAGCCTTTGTCTGCTGGCCAAGCTTGTTGAATGACAATCCACCTGTGTTCGATGTGCCAAGTGTTGATCCAGACAGGAAACCTGAGTGAAAAGTGGAAAAAGAATTAGCCATATTATTTATTCCCATAAATGAGTATTTTAATTGAAATAAAATCATGAACTCATTCATAACAAACTTATTTCCAGAATCTAAAATGGGCAAATATTAATATGACTGCATCATGGTTACATAGTGATCTCTCTCTCCCCCACCTACCTCCCCTCTCTCTCTCTCTCTCTCTATATATATATATATATATATATATATAAATATATATATATTAATTACCTGGTTTTGTATAAATATCTACTTACTATTCTGTTGTTGTGCGGTCTGACCGAGAGAAAAGCCAGCTGCTGTGCCTTGTTGCTGTGTCTGTACTGACTGACCCAATGAGATGCCTGCAGGCTGAGATGCTGTAGATGTTACTGCGCTTTGTTGTGGAGTCTGACCAAAAGAGAATCCTGCAGGCTGACCAGCTGCAGATGCAGCTGTCATCTGCTGGGATGCCTGGCCTAATGAGAATCCTGCCTGCTGACCAGCTGTTGGTGCAGCTGTTGTTTGTTGGAGAGTCTGGCCAAGTGACAAGCTTGCAGGCTGACCAGCTGTCATTGCAGTTGTTGTTTGCTGGGGTGTTTGGCCAACTGAGAAGCCTGCAGGCTGACCAACGGTAGATGTAGCTGTTGTCTGCTGGGGTGTTTGGCCAAGTAAGACGCCTGCAGGCTGACCAGCTGTAAATGCAGTTGTGGTTTGCTGGGGTGTTTGGCCAAATGAAAAGCCAGCAGGTTGTCCAGCCATGGGTGCAACTGTAGTCTGCTGGGCTGTTTGGCCAAATGAAAACCCTGTAGGCTGGGAAGCCGCAGATGCAGCTGTGGTCTGCTGGGTTGCCTGGCCAAAAGAGAAACCTGCACCTGTAGATGTTGCTATGCTCTGTTGTGGTGTCTGACCAAATGAAAATCCTGCATTTGGGGCAGCTGTATTCTGCTGTTGTGCCTGTGGTGCTTGGCCAAAGGAAAAGGCTGCTCCTGGTGCAGGTGTCGATGTTGCTGTGGCCTGCTGTTGTTGACCAAATGAAAAGCTACCAGCTGTGGTCTGCTGCGGTTGGGTTGTCTGACCAAGACCGAATCCCGACATAGTTGATTCTTCAAAAATATAAGAAACAGATCCAGCTAATGTATTACAGTAAATGTAACACAAACGGGGAAAAAAACACTAAGAGAATGCAGATAATTAATACCGAAAATACAGATAATAAATGAAACGTAGATAACAACCATAACACAGATAACAACAGGAGTGTAGCTAACAACCTAAACACAGGTAACAGGTTACCCACAGGATTTCAAAAATCAAATTCCCAGTATTTTCTGTCTGATTTCCCTGTGCAAAAATTGCATGTCGAATCAACTTTTTTAGTAACGTGGCCTGCATCCATCCGTAATGCTATAAATTTGGAATTCTCTGCGTTTTCCCTGCCTGGAAACATTTCATGTCATTTTCCATGCTGTGGGTATCAGAAGTATTTCTTTTTAATTGAACAAGATCTTTTAAGCTGCAAAACTCCTTTAATATGCCATTACTTGATGCGGTGAGGGGGCTTGTATGTTACACCGACCCAGAGAGCTATGCCAGCAGGAGCTTCGGCTTCTGTTAAGGACACTCAAGCTAGATTGGTCAATGGGTGGAGGGTAGATTGATATGGGTTAAGGATGGGATAACTCTGACAGAAACATCGAGTACTGAAGTCGGAGGTATTGGGCTGAACGTCACATGCTAACAGACCACATTATCATACATCAACAGCTATAAGAAGTAAACAAAAAGAGGAAGGCACAGAACGAACACTTCAACTACCTATTCTCAAATGCAATAAGTTTTTTAGAGTCATCTTCGTGCAATGTTAGTGGTTACTGCGGGATCAACATCATGATTTCACTGGCCCCATATGACGTACAAGATTCTTATTTTGGCCCCAATCTTGTCAAGATCACTTCGTCCAATAAAGGATATTTTGCTATACTGAGCTACGTCATGACAGAGGCCCCAGTAGACATAAATTATAATAATTGGAACAGATAACAAGTGAAATAAATTTATAATTTTCATAGAAAAATGTCTAACTTCTGGTATGATTAGCAATCTTTGGGCAGGTAAGTAAACGGATGAACACTAATGAGGAAAACCTAGAAATTTATTTATTATTAAAAGCATTATAAAGGAGCCAGAAAAATATTTTTCAATTCAGTTGCCCCTGGGCAAGTAGATAGGAAATGCACTTGCCTGACAAATGTTTTCACTTGCCCGACAAATTTTTACCTGATCCAAAATTATCGTTTATTTTTAATCTGCTGTATTTCACCTGCCTACATATAAACATGGATTTGCAATAAAAATAAACAAATAGAGAAGTGCTTATCCAGTGAAGCTCAATGCTGCTTTGCTGAGTTACCGACAACCATTTTCACTCTCACTATACTGCAATGATTACAACTTTTAATTGGCAATACCATTTAAATAAGCGGTGTGTTGTCTTAAGCCAAGATTCCATATACACTGTAGAGTCTATGCGTTATGCGAATCTGACAATAAATGGAAAATATGTTAACGTACGAGCGTGATTTCATATGCAAGATTGCTTATGTGATTTCTGAATGCGTCAAAATGGACCGCTCTGTGTAGTGATTGGCGTGAATAGACAGTTGAATCTATATTTTTATACGACCCGGGTCGTAACATTCTGGATTCAACCATCAGATTCAAATGTCCAGGCAGGCTTTCCCAAGAAAAATAGTGACTCCAGTGATTTAGGTCTTTAGTTGACTTGGCCTTGTTATAAGCCTGTTTCTTACGTTGTGCTAGCCTCTTAATGCTGGAGTTCATCCATAGAGGGCTGAAGTGGGTAGAAGACATTTTGCTAGGGACTGATTCCATGATGTTCCCTATACCCTGCTTCAGCACGTTCCACAGAGTGTTTACAGGAGTAGTCTCTACTTAACATTGATGCTGAGAGACTAGTGGTGTCTGATCATGTCTGCGTTTCCACAGGGTGATCTTTCTGCACGGTCGACGTTGCCTGAAGAGTTTAATACTGGTATTGATGTAGACCACTGTATCATGGTCGCTGATGCCGGGCATGGGTTCCACCCTGTTTATCAATGTCATGTGGGTCTAGACTCTATTGCTTAGGAAGATGTCTGCTAGCCTATACTATAAGTCTATACTACTTATAGCCAGTATTATTGAGTAGAGGTCTAAATTATAGAGCCTACTCCAAGTTATAGAAGCAGAAAGAGTCTAGAAATACTAGACCCTCTAGAATCTAAATCTACTCTAGATCTAGAATCCTAGAGAATCTAGATATATTCATCTAGCTCTAGATCTAGTCTAGACCAGAGTCTAAACTCTAGAGTGCGGTTTTCTGATTCGTGTGGGCGACAATAGGAAATAGTTTGAAATTCTACAAAATTACCTATTTTCCCCATATTACAATATTTTTTAATAACATTTTATAGTTTTGTTATTTTATAAAGCTTTCATAAACAATGCAATGAGTCAATAACAAACCAGTAAATGTGTGACAAGCAGGTAAATTCTCGACAAATAAACCGCAAAATGAACTGTCGCTAGATGGCGCTAACTGACAAATCTGTATTATTTACACACTGGCAAAGTAATATTTTCACTGGCTGCTCTTCAATGACATTTCATCACGTACGTTACAGAAAGCGGTTAATTTTTCGTTTCATTGTACTATATGCCAAAAATGTACTTTGTATATAAGAAATGCTTCAAACATCCTCTTTTTCAACATTCTATATGCTTTGCTGTCATTAAAATATTAAAATGATGTAATATGAATGTTGAAAAAAAGAATTGAATTTAAAAATACGATTAATGAATCATGTACTTTCAAGTTGCATACTTTCAATCGTGTGTGTGTGTATGTATAATTACATGTATATTTGTGGGAGGATAGTTGTAGCGGCGTGAACTGTCTGCATGTCGGCCTCAAAGTAACACAAATAAAAAGTACATGCACAAACCTAAATGTTCTGAACATAACTGCGTGAATGCCAGGTCATGGCGATACGGATAAGACATTCGGTAAACCAGATTAATATATTATTATTATCATCATCAGTATCATCATCACTATTACTATTATTATTTGTCAATTCAATATTTCTACTGACAGGATTTCCTATATTTTACTGTTTCACGGAAGGACTGACGTCAAGATACAACTTTTCATTTTATTCCCTCTCTATATACGTGCATAGGTATATGCATACATCTACCAATATGTGGAAGTATGGAACATTTTAAATTTAGATTAAAGTATGTATAGTTGTATTTATATTTATGGAGGTAGGTATCGAAGGATGTTTAGATATGTTGACGCTATGTGCCTGTTGCCTCTCTATATGTATCCTAAACACACACACACACACACACACACACATATATATATATATATATATATATACGCACACACACACACATCATGTAGTGAGTTCCGGTGGCCTAGCGGTTAAGCATCCAGCACTTGGTGCCAACGGTCACATGTTCGAACCCCGTAAGAGGTGGAAACTTTTTCCAGGGATTAATTTCTCGGCTCACAACATCGTGGGTGGCTGACCACGTTAAATGGTGTTGCCGTCTCCACTGAATTATTTAAAATAAAGGGGGACGTTAAAAAAACCCTGAGGACGTAAAACACTCTGGCAGTGACCACCCTCAAGGTATTTCGGCTCCATCTTTCCGTACTGCTCCCCTGTGAGTGGTGGGGAAGGAGGATTCTCAACCACTCCAACATAGAGGCTGTGCTGATTAAGCGACAGCCTGGGGATTCTCCCCGAACAACCAAACCAACCACACATCATGCAGTGGTTATAATACTATGACATCCGGGGAGTGTTCCATGTACGGAAAACTTTACTGCGTGACTCGAAATTAATTAAATCGAATGAAAATGTATCATTTCGTAAATCACATAACAGATGACAGAAAGGTTCACAATTTGACGACAATTACAAACTACGGCAGTTTAACGGAATATAAAATTACGATAATTATACATTTGGGTTTATATACTCCAACATACTAAAGTCATTGAATTGAATTGTATACACATATCTATTGGTATATAAAACATTTTAGCTTTATAGTCAAATAAGCCTATCCCATGAAGTGCCTCTGTTTATTTATTTAATTATTTAGGCCTATATATATATATATATATATGTTTGTGTGTGTGTGTGTGTGTGTTTGTTTATGTTCACTTCGTGATAATTGTATTATTGTATTTGTATTAGAATATTAGATATCTAATTAAATAATAAATGTATGTTTCAAAAATGTTTTGTTTAAAACATAATGCTTATTTTATTCTACATGTGCAACATTTATCAATTCAACGACCGTTGCAAATTCCCGTCCTCTGCAGGCTTATAGCTGATAGGGTCAAATGGATATTATTTAGTTTTTGTGAAAATAACACGACACAGGTTTGGGACGTTTCAGTAATAACAACTTTCAGACTGCGGACATGGGGAGGTCGCATTTAGCATATTTAGCAAGAACTGTTTTGGTTCGCAACAACGATGTAGACGTGGCCTACAAGCATTTAGAAAGGTATTAACTTATTAGGGGAAGGATCTAATTTGTGGTGAAAGTTGCGCGATATTTGATAATTGTTTGAAAAGTAAAGATTTGAGCGATAATGAAAGTAAATACAGGATGTGCTGTCATGAACTGATGACTGATGTAGATATACTATCATGTAGTATTATAATTTATAAATATATACGGTCAATTTTTGGAAATTTTACGTTGAGTTATGTTGTTTAGTTATAAAATGTTTCTTGTTTAACCAGTATCAGAGCTTTAATTCAACGTAAAACCCAGTAACGGTCAAATATAATCATAATAATGGTTGTGCTCTTCACTTCAGCCTCTTGTCATATGAGATATAGATACAAATTAGCAGAATACTACAGACATTGCAAAGTACGATAGTGACAGTCTATTATGTCATAGTACGTCAAGTCAAATACGGAATGAAGTCTAGTGTCTTTTGGGTATTCCAGTCTTGACTACCTTTGTATTCTATACGCAGATATTTTTATCATACAGTCTATGGCGTCATCACCTAGAATGGCTAGATCTACCACTCATCCTACATTTTGATATGATCCCACAAAGAAAGGCAAAACATAATTTTTTCAGTTTTCTGTGATTAAATTGAGAAATAGGTTATATATTCATGCTTGCCATGAATTTTATTAATACTCCAGAGTACAGATATGGAAATTGCACAGTTTGAACATTGCTAACTATCATGGTTCTGAAGATATTGACTTACTAAGTTGGTGGAAAAAAACAGTTTAACTTGATAAAATCTAGAATTTGGCTTGACCACCAAACCACAGGTTTATTATACCTTAGCTTTATTTTATTGTAGTGTCAGATAGCTCTATGACCCATCTTTCAGCCCTGAAGGTTTCATGTCTCTATGCTAATTAATTAAAAAGTTACCAGGGTTCAAACAGGGTTAAAGATTTGGCAAGATTTTGAAAGCGGAATAATTAGAGGTACCGTCAGCACTTCAAAGTGGTGCAATTCTGAAAATATTTCTTAGTGAAAGCTAACAATTGTGCCAGACCTCTTTATGTAGATATAAATTAATACAATCTGAAAATGAAATGGTCAGGTAGGACTTTAAGAATTTGGTCCATTTTATATGGAATGACCCATATATATATATATATATATATATAGTGGGTGTTTGGTAGAAGAGTTTATGCATACATATCAGTTATTATGATTGATCAGTGCACAGAGAATGCCATGCTGTTGGTTATTTATTCCCAGTAAGATAAAGATCTGCCTGGTGATGTTTGTTTGATAGCTACTTATCATGGAAGATTATATTTTTATCGATTAGGTGGTTAACCAACATTTTATTAAAAAAATACTTGGCTATTTCAGTCAGTCACCGTTTGTCTGCCATTATAACATTAAATTGTTTGTACCTAAATATTCTAATGCTCATTATATGCTTTGATATCCTAAATGACAGAGCAGATGGCACTGAAGATATTTCAGTTCAGGTAACAAAATCAGGTCTGTTTGTGCTCAAACATTTCTTATATTATTTTCAACTTAAGACCATTTCAGGGATCAATTACTCGGTTCCGGATATTTGAAGGAAGGATTAGATGCTAACATTTTCCAGTCATTAGCCTAGAGGACTAATGGACTGTGAAATCTATTAGCTCTTGTGAAGTTTCACTAGTCTGAAAATTAGCAAGTGAGCATAGCAAGGGTATGGTGGAGGGGGGAATGTTTTACTCCCTGGAAATATTTTGAAATTGGTAAGCTTATGGAGCAATCTGGGAGACACCATCTGCTTCTAAGGGTCCACCTTTTTAGCCTTCAGTCTCAGTAGTTATTGGTATGAAGCTGTCTTCTCTTGGCAAACTATATTATGGTGTTTCATGGTTAAGTTGCCAGTGACAAATATCGCTACATTCCCATATTACTTGCATGGATGACAGAACATTTTCCCATTAGTGTACAACGTAAACTCCTTGAGCCGATGTAGCTTAAATCCTATCACCCTGGTTTCTTCATATCCCCCCCCCCTTCTAGTTTATCAGACTTACTATGGCAGTGTTTTTTAAACAAATTTATCCATTTTTCATTCATATACTGCAAATTTATCCAATTTCAGTCACAAAATCCTAACAGGTCAAATAACAATGCAGCAGCCTCAATCAATTATGGTAATATGTGTAAGACATGATGAGATGCACAGACATAAAGCATTTTGATAAAGGCTGGACATTTAAATAGTGGGGCCATTTGTTGCTCAATAATATGCTTCATCAATAGCCGATAGCTGAAATGTGTAAAAAGGTCATGAAGCAGCCAATCACAGCGCTTCATAGATGCGACCAGAAAATCAATTGTGACAATTAATGGCAGCATCTTCTTGGAAGTATACAGAAACAGATATTCTCCAAAGATACCCCCCCCCCAAATATGTGTATTAGCCCTGCGGGCTAAAAACACATTCTACTACTACTACTAGCTCACAAGTATTTCTATTAGCCCAGAGCTAACGGGCTAGCACTTATTTAGAATCCTGTTTGAAGTGTGTCACTCTTGTTGATGACTTCATTAAATTAGACTTTAATGATTATCAGAGTGTGCAATACAATTGAGATCACACTAATGTTTCTGTACTACTCGTAAACAGAGGAGTATCAGTCACTTAGAGCAATCAATATGTGACACATATATTATGTACAAACACTGCTTGGCAGTAGTTGTCTGTAATGTGGGAGTGTATCATGTTTTTATTCAAGCTCAATCTGTATGCAATTTCTCAACGAACTGAATAGATATTGTACAAAAAAATACAGAGCATCTGTTTTGTTGATGAATAGACATTGTACAAGATTCTATAGTAATGTGCAAAAATAATGTGATGATTTAATTGCATATAGCTCTGCATTTGTGTACAACTATGAATAAAGAGAAAATTTATATGTTTCTTTTGTGTGTGTTGTGGATATAAGTTTTCACTCGTTGAAACATAGTATCAGGGTGCAGTTGGCAGATGGAGGGCACTTTTACGCGTGAAATATCATGGCACATCATTTGAAAATTTTTTTGTTGTTAATTTTGGCATTTAGTTAATATTCATGAAATGGAGCTTATGACAGTATCATAATTACCAATAACACCAGGCACCCTATAAATACACAGGGTGCAAAATAAGACGTACAGGGCGCAGTTAAATAGGGGCAGGGCATTGCGCCACTGTGTAATGGCCTAGCTGGAACACTGTAAACCAAAGATATGAAATACACAGTTAAAATTATTACAAATACTGACTGTACAAATATTAAATATCCAAAGCACCACTCTCAGTGCCAAGTGATGATATGTGTTCTTCGTGTTTCAGAGTGCTCAACCAGGAGAAGATTTTGCAGAAAGTGGCATATAATCGTTACTATGAGAAACCCTACCTGACACGAGGCAGACTTTCTTGGGAACGATGCAAGAGGATCTATAACTCAGAGATGTCACGTAAATTACAGTTCATCTCCCGCAAGAACAGAGTTGACCCATGGCCTCGGTGATTTCCGCTGATCAGATACTAGAAATTATTGTTTAACTGATCACATCCTGTTATGTACCATCCCATAATAGTTTATTTGTAACTGATCATAATGGTATGGATCAAATAAAAATGGGGTTTGATCATTTGTTTATCCTGAAGACATCCTTGTTTTTAAGATGTAGTGGAATACGTTTTCCTACATTTGCGTGTTCTGAAAGGTATACTGGAACTTGTACTTTTGCATACGCAGTCACTATGACAGTACGTTATAAGTTAAAATATGTATCCCTAGGTGTAATGTGATAGTAACAAGATACTAGGACAAACAGACGTACAAACAATAACAAAGGACTACGTTTTATAATAAAGGTTTTACAACAGTTGTTTCTTCACAACGAATATAACAAAATAAAAACTACATGACATGAATATTTGAGACTCGTTTCAGTGTCAAGAGGTCACACATGCAAATGAATGTCCAGAACCACAACCAATGGCTGTGACCTTCCAATGGGTAAAAGACTGGATCTTCTGTGGTTCAAAAATATCCACAGTATCACCGCTACCACACATGCCATGTTCATTCCATCCCCAAGTGAGCAGTTCATCACCATCTGGAATTTAAAACAACTTCTTAGTTTCACATAAACTGTTAAAAGGATCAAATTAAAATGGGTGTTTGAAGTTGGCAGTCATAGACAAAATGCATTTAGTGGAAAATCATCTGCTACGAGTTGTGGTTTAAAAGGTAATTCTTTGAAAAGAAAGTGCACTTATTTTACCTGAAATAAGCATATTGTGTTCAGCTCCACAGACAATCCTTTTAGGATTAGTAATGGCTAACAAATGTGGCTGCCATCGGCTTGAATTTTCATCACTGGCCCCTGCTGTCCCAAGTTGTCCATATTTTGCTCTTCCCCATGTGTATACCAGTCCAGTTTCTGTTGTGTTAAAATCAACACAAGACATACAGGCATTAGTCAGACAGTGTTCATTGTGAGACCTTCACAGACGAAGATCTCCAGCCAAATAAATATTCTATGGGTGCATCATTAAGCATATCGGCTACTATTTTAGGTGGCATTAACATGCATTACTTTTAGGGTAACTGTAAATATGTTTAGTAATCCTCATAAATATAAACATTCAGTAAAAATAAATAAATGTATATTCAAGTGAGTCAGTTACTCAACAACCAAGTACATTGTACACACTGGGACCAGAGGCCACAGTGAGAAAATTCACACGCAAAGATCCAGGCTCGATGTGAGAGGCTCCTTTAGCCAAAGATTTATAACTGACTGGAACTCCCTCCCAGATGTCAGCAGCAACACCCTGAATTCATTTAAATCAAGAACGGACTGCTTTTGGAGTTATGAGCAGTACAAAATACCATAAATCATAATTAAATTGTATTATTGCAGCGAGACCAGAATCAACAATCTTTGTGACTCCATATTCTGTGTACCGGTATATAGTAAAGTATAAAACTAATCATCAACATTTAAAAATATTCCCTGTTGATAAGGAGGCTGGTTGGTTTGGTTTATTTCAGGGTTGGGGCTGAGTACTTGGCAAAGTACTCAAGTACAAGTATGAGTACTTGTTTTTTATGAGTACAAGTACTTATTTTATCAATGTACTCAAGTACGAGTACATTTTTAATCACATTTACTCAAACATAACTACTATGTAATGTGAATGGAGGACCACTCATTTAATATGAAGTTTATTTTTTCATAATAGTTCATATTGACATGTAGGAGGTGGGTGGATCTAGATCTACATAGACATATGTAATAGCTGGTTTAATACGTGTACACAAAGATATCAATAACAGATCATTCCTCAAGTAAAATTATTCAATAATTAACAACTACGCAAACATATATGTCGATCTTTATTTTATTTAACTATTTTCAATATGTTATGCAGCCTGCATACCATATTGAAAATAGTTAAATAATTAAATGTCATCCTTATGTCCAAGGCATCAAACATACATACATATAACTATAATAATAATGTCCATAAAGTTAATTAAGGTACTATTGCATCTGATGAACATCTCTGTTGGAGTATTTAAATCATTTGGAGACATGAGATTATGATAGTAGTCTGTCGACTTGTCCAATCAAAATCATAGGTATATAATCAGACACACCAGCTGATTTTTCTACTGAACTCAATCAGTGCTCAAATATTACTAGTTTCATTGATTCCACATTCAAAGTTGTATCACAAGAAGCCAAGCTGAGAACATGTTCAACTATACAGGGGTGGTAGACCACTAGAAATGATCCAATTATGTAATCAGGCCACACACGAAAACAATTCATATTTACTTCAAACACTATCTAGGATTCCAGTACAACATGATCAGATGATCAGCAAGAATACAATATATTGTTTAACTGCAATTCCAGATGACCTTCAAGTAACATGGTTTACCTCATGGTAAGCCATAGTGTCTATATTGTCTAATAGACACAATTGTTGTAGTCATCCGTTATATTGCACAGACAAAGTAAAATGAGGTTTTGATGAGGCAGTCACTAGCACTCAGGTAGACAGAAATTGCATAATAATTATTTCACAAACATGTGCATAATCACAGTAGAGCTTTTATGAAGTTCACATTAATGCTAATACATGACATAACATTCATACTTTATGTTTCAACTTGAAGTGACCTAATCCACAACGATTATGGTTTAAAATGATAACTGACCAATTTCTATGGACATAATTCTAAATTTATTTTGAGAGGAAAATGGCTATAAAGACAAATGGAAATAAAATGAAAACAATATTCTGTTTATGGTGAATGTACTCTGAAAGTACAATTACTTTATTATGGTACTTGAGTACTTCGTACTGCAAATTGTGTACTCAAGTACAGGGGTACATCAACCCCAACCCTGGTTTATTTAGCACAGGTCACCATCCATGACATATGGCTGAGGAGCGACTGCTCAGGGAAACATATCTAGCACACAGGTTTGAGTTTGATTTGAACCCAAAACCTGGGTGTTTGTAGTGCAATGCTCTAACCACTGCGCAATAAAAATCCTGATGCGTTCATGAGGAGGAAAACTAAGATCAAATTATGAAAATTAATAATTCAAAACCATTTTTAACGAGCTTGGCACATCAAAGCAGAATGATTTATTTTGCCTTGTCACTGGTCACACCAGGGAGATATGGCGGGGGGGGGATGCCTCCATAGATGATGATTGATGTTTTATGGCCACTTTTGTGCACGAGGAAGGCTAAATGGGCCGAGCAACCTCCAAAGGTAATGAAGTGAAGTCCAAGATGAATGCCAACGCTGAGATTCAAACTTCACAGGTAGTGAGTGATCTGTGGGGCAATGCACTACCAACTGGACCACAGAGGCGCCCCCAGGTTGACTCCATAAAGAAATACCCAACAAACACATGTGAAGTCCAACTGCCTGTTAGTTAGCTGTCCAGTGATCGAGAAACCTTTTATGGTATAATGTATTATTTTTCAAGGACACATATGTAGCATTACCTAGACATACTATTAGTACTGTAGCACTAATTCCGGTTAACCACACAGAGAAACATCTGTTCCGAATACCATCCAAGATGATCAAAATATTCATACGCTTTTATTCTTCAGGGATTGACTTCCACCCAAAGAAAATAGTAACAGTTTTGTTTCATCTTTAAGTTGGACATCCAAAGTTCATTTCTGGCTATAAGTCTTGCCTCCCAGAAATCATCGCCTGAAGAGTTCTATCAGTTGTTATATCCATTTCAATGTTAAGTTGTTTGACAACAAAACTGCACATTTTCAGAAGGTCTATTTCCTTTCAAAGGTACTTACGAGTATGTAACATTCATTCATGAACGAGTGCCCTACATAAGACTGAATAATAATAAAATTACTGGCATCACCTGTTAATGCCAACATATGAGTCCAACCAGAGTAGACCTGAACAATTTTCTCCTTTTCAAACAGGTGCTCCGGTAGAATGACTGGTTCATGCTGAACAGGTTTCAGGTCCGGATCCATGGCCAACTGTCCATGTTTATTATCACCCCACACAATAAGCTGACCAGTATCTGAAATGGTTCCACTGCAATTTTCAGGGAAATATTGAGTAAACATTTTATATTGTGTTATGCACCTTTTACGATCGCAAACTATATTTTGGACACTTACCTGTAACTAATGCCGAGTGGTTAGCACCTGCAGCCACCTGTATTATTCGGCCACAGCAGTCGGGCAAAGGCACTGGAATTAACCAGATTTCAAAAGAATGTAATAGTTAACTTGCCCATACATCTAGTTAGATAATGCTGTCATCTGCAAAGAAGTAGGCCTTCACCACCACAGTGAAACACTGGATTATTATTACTACCCACCAGATGGCAGCACATCAGTGTGTCCACACATGCTATTCACATGGTGTGAATTATCCTTGACAGTTATCAAAATTAACACTGCGTATGATATTTGGTTCCATATCTTTCACATAATAAGTGTTCAGCTTTAATTAATGTTTCGCACAATTTAATGAACTACCACAAAAGAAATAATTAAATAACCATGACATTGATTGAACTTTGGGGGGGGGGTTAACAGAATACAAAAATATTGACGCAGTCTATTAATGATGAAATTCAAACATATGCATAACATAAATATACATTTCTGGCTAAGAGTCCAACAGTCAGTTGCATAAAATGATACAGTACTTCCACTAAAATAGATAAACACAAAATGCACTAACCCAACAAAACATACACTTTCACGTGAATTTAACAAATTCCAGTAGAATCGTCACGGGTGACTAGAAGTAGCACAAAGTAAAAACATCCATAAAGTTTGCTGCATTGTAAATTGTCAGCTGATAAAATGGGTGAATATAACATTTCAGTCGTGTGACTTTTCACTGCAGCAGGGGCACAGATTGGGATAAATAAGTTGGTGGCCCACAGGGCTACTAACTTTCAAAAGTTATCGGCCCTGAAAGGGCAGTGAAGCAACTGGTGAGCAAAATGGCACTATAAGCCACCCGAGAAAATTTTGGATTGGACCTTTTGAGAGTGATTCTCGGGTATATTTCAAATAATATGATGTCTTTTCAGGAGGGATTTGTGAACCAACCACCGTACTGACCATTGGCAAAATAACACAATCTACACCCCAACAAGAACAAAACTTTATTTAGCTCAAATAGAGAAAACATACAGTACCTGCCTGACTGTCAGATTCTAAAAAGTGAACAACAACTATACAGATTACATATAATATTTCAAAAGTTTATCAATTAATTCCTCCTTGATTTGTATCTGGTACTGCCATCTTCAAACCAGTTGACAAAGTCTTTGTACCTTGTCAGTTTTTAAATAATGGACACATTGGCTTGGACCTACAGGTGTTCCATGTTTGATTGCTGGCATTGAATCAAACTCTTCGATATCAGGGCTGAGTAGCTTGATGGTCAGCACAGCTTTGATTTCAGTAGTTTCAGCTGACAAAAAACCCTGATCAGAGCATGAGGCTGAAAGAGTTAACAGCAGAGGAATATCTCCAGCTTCACCATTGGGATTTAAATTATGAAATGCTGTTAATTTACACAGGTAAAGCAGGGAATATTGAAATTATTCTATATATAGATGTTGCATATTTCATATTTACTGATAGCGTCCACACAATAGTGTGATACTGATAATATTCTAACAATGAAAATAATTTGATTGTAACATGCTGATGTATAAATACCTGCTGAATATGCAGTATAATAATGGGAAATGATTTGATGACTCTGTAGAGCTCTATGTAAATGGCCGACCCATCTTGTTACTCCAAAACGTGTCGGAATGAGTAGCTTCATCCCGAGACTAGCAGCACTTCATTTCAGCATGGCACGATTAACTGCACTCTTATGGTAAAAGTAGTATAACCCCATGAGTGGAGTAGTGACAACTTTATCATGCATCACATTTGACTTAGAGACATCCTTGAAAGCAGGTTCCAAATGATGGGCAAAGCAACAGATGACAACAATAGAGGGTTGTTCGTTCTTCAGTAGTGCATAAAGACCACTGAGGCAGCCAGTAATGACAGATGCACCATCACACCTGAAACCGACCAGTCTTGAAGAAGCCAAATTCCAATAGTATGTCCAAATAACTGATACCTTTCTGCATTGCTTTGAAGACAGAGATTGAATCACCCCTCTCCACCTGGATACTGGTCATAAATCTGGCAATGGGTGTACTATTTACGATGTACTGTAAATAGAACAGTTCTTGTTCCATTATGGATGAATCGATGGAGCTGTCACTGAATATGGAGATAAAGTTGACATCTTTAATCTCATCTGCAACTTTCGATCTTTCCACCATGGCAATAGCACCGGTAAACTGCTCCATGGCTAGTATTAAATTAGTCAGTTTTTCCAAGTTCCTGCTATTCAAGTCACATCTTAACTTGTGAGCTTTAGTATTATATGGGTTGTCTTTTGTATTCACAATGCATTTAGCTCTGGCATTATTATTTGAATCCTGGTGCAGCTTAATTGTTTCCAGGTTAAACACTCTGCTTCCATTAACATTAACTTTGGTTTCTTGTATCGTAGGTTCCGGCCATTAAGCCGACCCGGCCATTAAGCTGAGGACGGTTTTTAGGCCTGAAATATCATGATTTATGGTATTACCACCGCCCAATAAGCCGTCTTAAAAATCTGAACTTTTCTCTGCAGTATTTCCAGGTGACGTTTTGAACACAGAAAATATTTTTGTTTTTTATAATTCGTTATTCATACCAATGTGTTTTGTATACTGTCAATAGATCAAGGCAAATTATAACCATCATTTACACAAACTGTTAGCGTATACGTAGGACCTCAAACTTAAATTAACAGTGTGATTAAACATTCAATGAACCGTATATGAAGTCAATGACTTACAAGTAATTAAACATATTGTCAATTAATGCTGAGCCTTTGATGGTACATTTTCGTCACTAACACGGCAATAACCAGTTAGTGACTATAACTCTTTATTACGTTTTTAGTATAAATATGCCCATACAAAATATGTATATGGAGGCACCTAATGTCTCTACGGCCAAATGAATGAGATACAACGCTCTTGGGTACGGGATGTCTTGGGTACGAGTTGTCATTTTACCGGCGCTGCCTTCATGAAAGGTGCTACTGAGTCAAACAACGTTTATCCATAATTACAAAAATCAGATAATTCTACATATAAATATTGATTTTCATTACAAAGCCATGTATCAACTTGTTTCACTTCTATTTTCACTCCATGACTGCATGAGTTTAAATAAAAATGACGATTGATGTCCGTTTGCATCTAGTCTAGATCTAGTCACTAGGTCTAGAGTCAAGACAGCTGCTAAGACACTGAACATTTTTCTCTCAATGACTGGATTTTTTGACACTGAAATAGCACCGGCCATTAAGCCGACCCCCCAAAATAAGGGTCAAAATGTTGACACCAAGTCTCGGCTTAATGGCCAGGACCTGCGGTACTTCCTTTGGATATCGAGAGTTTCAGTCCTCGATATTTTTTTGTCAATGTCAAGGTCATTTAATCCAAACCTGTCCAAGCACAAGCAAGAGATCCCATTGGTCGAAAGCTTTTTTTGTGCATATATTACAGCAAATCGTATCACAGTCCGACAGTGTAGTGGCCCAATAGGTGAGTATTTTGAATTAAATGGTTGCCCTTACCAACAAATAGTTGCCACAGGTGAAAGAAAATCAATCAATATATATTTTACTGAATGGTTATGTATGCACCATGAATTCACCTTTCATAAAGTTGTCAGATTTACTGACTGGCTTCCCATCTGGTCCACAGTAGCCTAACTGTCCTTTCCTGCCAGATCCGCATGTGTACACATCATTTCCTGTTGGGTAAATTTAAAAAAATGAATAAATTCTTAAAGGGGCCCTTTTGATGCAAATATCATACAGAAAACACATTTAAAAGTAGAACCGAGAACAAATGGATAAATTAATAATCAATATATGAAGTCAAATGAATTTTATTAATTATTTATTCAGATAAATAACAAGAACAAACACCTGCCAAAATAATGCTGTGTCTCATTCCACAAGCAACATCCTGTTTGCACTCCTCTGGATTAGGAACTAATTCCTATTTAAGAGTTGAAATGAATAAAATTTTATAATTCATGCTGATGCTGTTCAGCTAACGAAATCCGGAATGAAAACAAAATACCATAATTGACTGATGGCAAGAACAGAAAATTAAACGACCCTAATTGGATAGGGCATGACCATAACAGGTTATGAATATCAGTACTTTTATCACAACACAACCAGAGACGATTTATTGTAACAGTAAAACAATGCTGTTAATCAAAGGCTCACAGGCGTGGATGAAAATGCTACACTCTTTCCACTCCCAAGTTGGCCAAAGGCATTAGATCCAAAGCTGTACAAGGATCCACTTTCTGCAAATATCAACCTGAAATATGATCTCTAATAAAATGATCTAATTCCCATGTTTTAGTGATATAAGGATAACTACAACACTATTCATTTATGTTACAAATATAAAACAGGTTCAGAATTCATTGACTTTATTATGTTTCAATATTTCATAATACAGTATAACAAATTTAATCTGCTCAATATCCGCTACACTTATACCTGTAATAGTCATTGAATGGTCCCATCCTGCAGCTACCTTTATGAAACTTTCACTGAAGTACTGTTCACTTATTGGTTTGGGGACTGTGACCTCATTCTGTTGACCTACTAATCCCAGTCCCAGTTGACCTTTGCTGTTCCAGCCACAAGAATAGCATCTGCCATTAGCTATAAAACAACAAGCATTTAATGAGGTATTAAGTAATAGAAATATCAGAGTTTTTGTATTCTGCTAATATTTCAGTAATGCAATATCATCACATGTTAAAGACAAATGCTTTAGATACACATTAAACACATCTCATTACAAATAACCTGAACATTAAATGATGACAATGATTTGGCTTTATTATGATGACGAGTTCAATTCAGTTGTTTAGTCCCAGAGCTAGTCACACAAATGGCCGAGGAGTGACGGCCTCGGAAAACAAATCTCATAAACACAGGTGAGCCAGATTAAAACCTTAAAGGGATAGTCCACCTTCATTTCAAATTTTGAGGACTAATACGGCTACACTCACAAATATCATAAATAATGTCAAAATGTGTAAACGATCACCCACATATTAAATAATCCAGTTCAAAGTGCTGACTAATCAACTTTTAATGGCCTGTGGGCGCTGCCATTTTGAAGCTAGACAGGGACTGGAAGTTCCTGAATGCTGACGTCACTTCAGCATATCCAGTTGACCTGAAATCTGTAGAGCCCATACAAAAGCATGTAAATAAGAGTGAGCAAAGAGTTATTCCAAAAGTAAATGGCATTATCTTGTTAAAATTACATCATGAATGACATACAACCATATCAGTTTGAGACGGAAGGAACCTGATAAGAGGAAAATGATTCAAAATGGCTAAGAAATTAATGCTCAAGAGAAACTATAATCCGCATCAGTATAGAGAGCACTGATGTGACGGCAGAGCATTTCAGTTTTCTCCTTCCCGTCTTTGAATCTGGCTTTCGATGCGGCCATAATGGCAGCCCTCCAGTAATTTGGGTTATTTCCCTATATTTATGATATCAGGTATATTTTGCGATTATTACTGTGGAATTTTTGGTTACTATTCTAAGCATTACATATTTTAAAAATAATTTCTGAGGGTGGACTGTCCCTTTAAAACTGGAGGCTTGCAGGACAGCATTCTAACAATTATACCATTGGAGTGGCCCTAATTATTATGATGAAGATTAATCATGCCAATCTGACCAAAATTGTTGAACAGATGAAGCTTCAGTATCCAAATAACAAGCTGAAGGTAAAAGGTTTACACCTGATTTAAATACAAATTTCTCAGCACATGACATTAGCAGGCATGTTTTTCCTGGTGCGTGGCTCACTACATGAACTCCTACTGCAATACCACTGATTTAGAACAAGATGGCAAACACTCAGTGGGAACTTAAACAAAGAACTATAAATTAATAATTCTAAACATTGCATAATACACTGACTAAGTGGGTTTTTTTTAAATTATTAATCTCACATCAAATCACAGTTTCCCCATGATATATCTATCACCAAATCTTGGGGGTACTAGCTGAGTGCATGACCATTACTTTATGAGCCTAACTGCTTAGCTCCTGGTTAGAAGATATATTATTTATTACATGTATCTCCCAGCCTACACCAGTCAAGTTCACATCTAATATCAATGTTTGTCACTTGATTTCCTGTAAAATCATTGGGTTTGTGACTTCATTTCCAAGAGCCAGGAGTCTCTATCCCAAATTTCAACATGAAAAATCAATCTTCTTTTTTTCTTTTTAGCCTCATGGGTAGAGCATGAGACTATTTACCTATGGCTAATGGTCATTCGGTGCAGGAGGTCGCAGGTTTGCGCCTCGGCTGTGACACTGTAGATGGGGGAGTTTTTCATCCAATAAGGCAAAACTATCCACTGAAAAATGCCATTTAATCTAAATTTATTTAGAATTAGTCTCCGTGGGGAAACTATAAATTACAGACCATTTGTGTCCCCCTCATTTGAGGTTGCCAGCCATGTAAAAACTGCCATTTTGGCTATTATTATTATTATACTATCTACATTGGTTAATTTCTTACCACTGAAAAGTTTTATGACACTGAAAATCTCTATGTTACAACTGTTTGTAATTAATGAATTTGTTGTATTAATTATCAAGACTTTTAACTATGTAAAAAGCTGGTAGGCCACAAAACTTCAATGTTATAATGTTTTACTTTTTACATTATTTTACCCGTTTTACAGTTTATAAGTTGTTTTCCAATGTAATGTAAAAATAAAATTCACAGTAAAAGTCCAACTCTGCTTATAACAGCATTTTATGTAACAGTGCTTAGATATTCTTCTTTGGTGATAAATAACTGGACAGAACATTGCATAATATTGATGATGATGATGATAATAAATTAATTAGAAAAGCAGAAACTTTTATTCAACGATTTACAGAGCAAACCTTTACACAAAGAATATTCAACTGTACCAGTCAGAAATAATGTGTGGCCACCACCACCAATTATATCTGTCACATTGTCTGGCATGTTATTGATATACTGTGGAAGGAAACGATCTCGTTGATGTCCTTGTCCAAGCTGTCCATAGCTGTTTGCCCCCTGAAAGATATAGGTAATATAACATTATATTTATTATTTTATAGTCACCAACATCTGACTATTTTATGTACAATAATTAGGCCATTTTATTATAATCACAACATTTTAATTGGGTCACTTTTTTAATGGAAACTATAACTGAAATATGCCATAGATAAAATGACCCTTCAAAATGAAGTATATATATATATATATATATATATATATGTATAATTTAGCCCATAGAGTTAAACAAACTACTAACTATAATATATTATGATCATGGGTAACTTTATTCAGTGAGTAATAAGATAAAATAATGGCTTCCTCTAAGCTACAGATGAAAAATCGACTTCCAAAAACTGCGAGCTACATCAACTGAGAGGCCCACTTTTTAAAAAAAGTGCACATCCTCCAGTTTTGCAATTAGCACAGAATTAGCTTGTGATCATTGTGAACATTTATCCATGATTTCATCTGCATTGTAACAAGTAAAATATACAGAATTATGAGTCACTTATGCCACAGCACTACGATTAAGATATTAGCAAGGTGTACTTTTGTTCCTGTATCAAATTCTCAATAAACCCTAAATATACATATTTTAAGTTCAGTCAGAATTCTTGGTGAATAACTGGAGGAGATGCACTGAGACTATCAACAATGTAGGAGGTATCTAAGCCTAGATTCAATTTATGAAATGTATCTTATCTAGATACATTACAGATACAATGATTTTTTTTAGTATTGTCACAGTTACATATTAATACAATTTTAAAATATGAAAACCGATTATTACACATTTCAAGTTTTAAATTGTGATCATGAACTAGAAACAAGAATTAACAACTTGATGGAAGCCACAAGGCACTAACCAACAACTTCCACACCCACATGAAGATAATTAACATTACTGGATGAGTAACAGTTTCGGGTTTTTACAAAATTTATCAACAGGATGCGGTAAAATGGGTAAACGGACAATTTCCCACTCCATGAATTGGTATTTTTTATTAAACTTTAACCAACAATAATTTTCATTGGTATCAACATATAAAACTGCTTGATTTACTTAAATCACTATGGCCAATGCCCTTAAGTACATCTGGGACTGTCTTGCAGTTTGTGCAGCTTTGACTGGAGTTTGTAGGTGTGGCGTCTTACACGCTTTGCTGGTGGCTCACCAAGCAGGTCACGTAGTAGGCCTGATCTTTCTGCATGCTATCAATGGCTCTCCAGATGGTAGGGTGCAAATGTCCAATTAGCTTTGCAAAGGTATTTTATAGCCACTTTTGTGCACATGGTATGCCAATTCGAGTGAGTGACCTCCAAAGGTAATCAAGCGAAGTCAAAGATGAAAATCAGCTATGCTCATGCTGAGAAAACATCATATTTTCTATGGTTTTTAGTGACTAAGATTAATAACCATCGAATATATGACTTATTACGGTGAACAACCAAGCATGTGGTTTTACTTGTCCGTTTAAGTAGTTTAACTGTTAATGTCCAGCCCTGCATACCCTCAGAAACATAATCCACTGGTAAAAAGGCGAGTCCATCTAGCATGCCACAAAAGAGTTTCACCTCCTTTTATCTATATCTCTGTACAAGACCAAGAACCTGGATCTTCCTCCATGTGGCCCGTGTTAGGTGATAGAAGCAGCCATGTATGTTGACTTGGGGTCCAAAGGATGACATCACAGCATTAATCACAGCTTGCTTGAAGTCAAGGGTAATGGTTGTGGGATCAGCCTGGAAACCGAGCTCTGTACACCTGTCTTATGTGGCAGTGATAGCATGTATTACAAAGACCTCATCTTGTTTGCAATTGGCAATTAGTTAGAAGCCATCTTGTCATGGCTTCGTGTGCAAGTGGAATAGTTAGAAGCCATCTTGTTGTGGTTTCTTTGTGCACAAACATCAATAATACTATGATAAACATGAAAAAGACACTTATAAAAAATTAAGAGTGGGGAATTGTCCAAAATTGTCATTATGGAGTGGGGAATTGTCCAAGTAGGTTATTGTCTGGTGGAGAATTGTCTGAGTGGGTAATTGTCCTGGATTCTTAAAATGGCATAGTGTTTGTAAAGCAGATGTTACTCTGTCATTGCTGCTTTGATCTGACAATATGTTCCGAGTATGAGACTATGTTTATGACTCATCATTATGATTATGTTTTCCATATACTGTATGTACCTGTGTATATAAGACGAGGTCAATATATGTCAATATTATGCAAAACGGCCCAACAAAATGGCTTCCGACATGGATCATCGTTCAATAAACAAAGGTAATATTTTGTTCTTGTTATTTATGTGTCTATGTGTGAAAATACTATTTACTACACATTCATTCATAAGTATCAGACATTAAATTCACATTGTATCAAATACACAAGTTGGTGGGGTGGGGTGGCATTAGAGTGGGAGAGGCATATTCTGCTGACAGCCTTAATTGGGGTGGTTCATTACATGTGGCTTTTGATCCTTTGTTAACGCCAACTATCACTTTATTGAATCCATCACCAATGGCTCGATCAACACCATCATTATCGCCACATAATGACCCTGACATTTTGTCAATCAATTCACAGATTACCAGAGGGGCACCTCCATGGTCTAGCAGTAGCGCGTTGGACCACAGATCACAACCACCTGAGTTCGAATCTCGGCATAGGCCTTTCTGAAGGTTGTTTCATCTTTGACTTCGCTTCATTACCTTTGGAGATTGCTCGGCCATTTAGCCTACCATGTGCACAGAAGTGGCCGTAAAACACCAATCATCATCATCATCATCACAGATTACCAGAAATACTTCACGGTCAGTGTGCGGTGGTAATAGCAGGGGTATTTATATGGCAATGTATAGTATTCATATCGTGTAAGCATTGGCGGTGGCTGATTAATGATATTAGGGACATTATCATGGCATGAAATCAGGTCCTTACTAAAACAGAAGCATATGTCAATGTTGATTAAGTCATGTATATAAGATGAGTATAGTGAAAAACCACTCTATGGCAGTAATTAAAACCTCACCTTATACACAGGTATATATAGTATATAATCAAATAAGTTATACATACTTTTGGGGATGCTCTTACTCATAGATCTAGTCATAGCCACTTGAACGAGTCGAAGTTAATTAAAAGCGTTAAAACTAAAAGACCAAAATATAACTAGGCATTTTATTTATGGTCCGGTGCATTCTCTGGCCGTCCACATAAATACGTGGGTAACGGTATCCAGACATTTAGCCAACGGACACTTAGCCAACGGACATTTAGCCAATATCTGCAGGGGGGACATTTAGCCAACATTCAAAATTTTCATCTTACATCTACATGTATATTGTTATATTTTTGAATTTGTGTATGCGCTGTCAATATTATGTTCTCTTTATGAATGTCGAAAATATAGGCCTATCTTTAGATAAGATGTTAGCAACATAATAATTATTGCTGCTTTTTGTACAATTTTTATATTTATATTAATGTATACTGTTTTCTCCGGTATTATACATAAATATAAATAATGATATGCAATATATCAGGGTTGGGAGGTTTTTTACACAGACGTTATTAACACCGTTAACTACTTAACTATATCTGGCATGTGGGTAATTACTACTTGTATATATGGCAGATAATCTACTAGTCTCAGAATAACCCTCTATCCAATGTTGACACATACATGTATTGTTGTTAAGATGTGACTGCAAAAGCCAGGTGATATATCATAGTTTTAAAATGTGACTTCATTTTGCCTCAGTATAGAAAGCCAGTCTGAATTTAATTTGAAGCAGTGTTACACCTTCTCATGATCATAGTGTTATATCACATTGAAAATTAAAAACAAATTAAATGATTTTTAATTCAGAAATATATTTCTTAGTATCATATTACCTATAAAAATAATTGGGATGAATATTACCAATTATTAGGGAATTAAAGTTCAGAGATTATTTTATTTTATTAAATGATGATGATTGATGTTTTATGGCCACTTTTGTACACAAGTTAGGCTAAATGGGCCGAGCGACTTCCAAAGGTAATGAGACGAAGCGAAAGACGAAACAACCTTCAGATATGCCCACGCCGGGATTCGAACACGGTGGTAGTGATCTGTGGTCCAGCACGCTACCGCTAGACCACGGAGGCACCCCTTTATTTTATTAATATTATTATAAACATTTTTTCTCTCATTAAAAATTCACTGGTGAACAAGTGTCCACTTTTTCATTTGCTTAGTGATCAAGTGTCCAGGTGAGCCAGTGTCTGGTGAGCAACTGTCTGGGTGAGCAACTGTCCGTACTCCAAATATTGAGTAGTGTGTTAATAAAACAGCATCTATGTGAAAGACACTATCAAATAAATGGGTCACCTAGTGCAAATAGATCTGGCTTTGTTTACAGTGCTTCTGTTTGGTGTACCTTCAAGTTGACCAGATCATCCCCAATGACAATTAACTTCTTTTACCTGGAACTTTCTATAGGCTAGTAGGATAAAAGGGCCCCAGGGCAATTAGATCTGTCTTCCTTTACAGTGATTCTGTTTTATGTACAGTCAGAATTTGTTGATTGGAGAAGGTTTGTTGCATGATAATATGTGGGATAAACGAGAATATGATTATTGAGTCCGTGACATACCGGTAGTCTGTGTCACACATTTTTAAATCATACAGATATGCGTCCGTATTTAAACCAAAATTCAATAACCATACGCAAGATATGGAATGTCATTGAAGCCATTGAACATTTTGATATTTGTTAATTACAGACACTATAAAGAAATACTCGTGTCATTATTTGAGCAATAAATTTAAATGAGATTATTATGGCTCACTATGGGTTTTTGTTTTCTGTTCTTAAATGACTCAATATTTTATTCAAGTATATTTATACTTAGCGTCGAGTTAAGAAATATAAAATATGGAAACAATATAGATAACACAAACAAATATATTAAAAGTATACGATGTAGACTTAATAATAGGAATATTGACAATGTACACCTATGGACAACATGTCAGAAATAAAGAATGTATTATATGCAATGTTTGTGTTTTCCAATTTTATAGTATGAGCCATTTGTTTGTGATCATTACATTCGTACAATGAATTGAATCAAATTCAATTACATACACTATGATGATTGAATATAACATCTATGGACTATATCAGTATATCATATATGTAACATCTGTATTTGCAAGTTTTAGAATTTGAGACATCATTTTGTGCTTGTTACATTTGTACAATGAATTACAAAAATACAGTTACACACAATGTTTTGTATTTATTGAAACAACTATATTTATGAAAACTCACATAAACATAATTAAAAATTTTGAATGTTGACTAAATGTCCCCCCTGAAAATATTGGCTAAATGTCCGTTGGCTAAATGTCCCGGATTCGTGGGTAACACTATTATGACAAAAGCATTATTTGAATATGGGTCTATCACAGTATCAGTCTTCTATGACTTTTATGATCGTTCGTGTATCACCGTCAGGCGTCACCGTGTCAACCATCATGGCACGTGAACTAGTATTAAGTATAGTGTGAGCGATACTGTAAGAATGTATGTTTTAATTTCGTGTTGTGTAACTTAGGTTAAAATTTCATTTATTTAAGTGATTCGGGTATCGACCTATGATCAAATTACATCAGTGGAAGCACTGACAACGCTGTGACTGCATATGATCATTAATTTACCCATGACAGCCACTTTTGTTGATTTTGGATGTTACACGAGGAAACCGCCATATTCCCAGAATTCACAGCGGTAAATAAGGTCACCTGATGCGTTTCGAGCAATGAGCTTGCGTGAAGAGCAAGGTTCGTGGCTGTTCCATTTGAGGGTTACCAAACAACCGTAAATCTGAAATTGCATTGACACCGTTTTCGCAATATTGCGCATATGTCAATTTCTGGTAAGTAAAGACAACAAGCAGGCCATTTTAATGTTCAGTATATGTCCATATGTGGGAAATTCGTTTTGTATTTTATAAAACAACTGCTGTACTAACATTATGACAGCGGGTCAAAGCCCGCCAAATTACACAGCACCAATGGAGGTCCAGTTTGCTGGAAGAACTGCACTTGATTCGTTGTCCATTTTACCTAGATTGCTATAGCCAATCACCACTGATTACCACGGATTTTGGCCCAATGTAAGTTGACAAATTATCTTCAAGGTCTCACGCGGACGTTACGACACCCAGCCAGTAGTAACCACCGCTTCTTCCCACCAAACTCGAAATTACAAAACCGTTCGATTCCTGTTTTCTATTTTGTCACTTGGCGCAATCCACCATTTTACATGGTTAGCCGCCGCTAGATCGATTCCGTTTGTTGCTGTTCGTGAACCTGTTGACGAGTGTTGTGTTGAGAGCGCTTTTCTCGGTCCGAAGTTCTGTATATCACTAGAGTCTAGATATGTGGCAAGATGAAGATAGTTTACATGGTCATAGATTACAATGGGATATATCGATCGGAAATCGGCTTTTATTTCCCATTTCGAAGACGTAGAAAGAATGGAACTTTCCGCCTGATTTTTTAAAGGCAACAAAACTTAGACAAATCACCACAATTCCACAAAGTATTATTTCTTGTTAGTTACTTAATCTCTATATACAATGAGGTAAGGCTTCATTATTAGATTAATTTCACTAACTGCTGTGAAAACAGAGAGCAATAGCCGAATAGGTTGTGTGGGACACGGGTGGAAAACCTGTGTGTTAGGAAACAAGTGGCAGCGCATGCACAGTTTCATAAGATTCAGGTAACCCTCATTCTACATCAACACTTATTGCCTTTTATCCCTAACACTTCTTTTGCCCCATTTCTCTCTATATAGCGTAAGAGATGGTGCGTGTATGTATATATATTGGGACCAGAATAATCTTTTTTCAATTCCGTTGCCCTTGCTCTGGGCAAGCAGATTGGAAATGCAGTTGCCCAACAAATATTGTCACTCGATCCAAAATTATCATTTATTTTTAAATCTGCTATATTTCACCTGCCTACATATAGCTTACCGGTAGCCATTTTCACTCTCACTATATAATAAAATTACCAAAACGTGTAGCCAGTAAACTGCAGTGAATACAGCTTTTAATCGGCAACACCATTTAAATAGGCAGCGTGTTGTCTTAAGCTGAGATTCTATATGTGTTATGTGAATCAGACAAAAAATTGGAAAACGAGCTTGCTTCCACATGTCCGACTGCATATGTGATTTATGAATGTGACAAAACAAATCGCTCCATCTAGTGATTGGTACAAATTGTCCGATTGAAACCAGAATTTTACGACCCCACTCGTAAAATTCTGGATTTGATTTGAGTGTCTAGGCAGGCTTTCCCAATAAAAATAGGTCAGAAGATAAGATGGGTGTCAGAAACACATGGAATGATGGATACTGCAATGTCACCTACTCTACCACAATGTTGGATTTGCACACTGCATACGGATATATATCGGCCCATCTAGCCTACCATGTGCACAAAAGTTGCCATAAAACAACAATCATCATCATCGCATACGGATATGGAATCTCTGCTTTATGCGTAGCATGGAATTAGCCACCCACAACCAGCTTTGCATTGCAGATTATAAGTATAGGTACACAGCAGGAAAACAAGATTTTAAAAATTGGCTTGATGATTAGGCATGTGTGCACATACCGAAAATGTTAACAAGTTGGCTTTGGAAATGATTTTGTATGGAAATAAACAGGATTTGACGAATTTTTATCTCAAAAAGTGCTTGGCTGAATAATATGTGATATTTATATAGCACCCTATTCAGCTAGCAGCTGCTCTAAGGCGCTTTACAATATTATTTACGAATGGGCAAATGATCGGCGATCAGCACTAGCCTGACATGAAAACCGATTTTTTAGGCCCTGATATATTTGTCTGATTATAGAAGAATCAAGGTATAACTATAGTATTGGCTTTTTAAAATCTCAATGAAAACTGTTTATTGTTATTGGGTCCATTATTGTGCATGTTGTTCGGATGTTTCAGAAACTAGAAGCTGTAACATATACCGGTGGCCAAAAGTAGAAGATCCTCTGTGTCTGAATGATCCCTGTTAGACATCACAGGGCTACAGTCATTTTCTCTGCAGGCAACTAAACACTGGAGAATGGCTACCCAAGCCCAAACAGTGAGTATAATGACAAAGATACAGTATTAACTGGATTAATAATACAGCACTTAGTGTTGGTATCTGTTACAAACCGTTGGTTACAAGTTTTTGTAAAATATTCAGTTTCATGGACAAAACTTTCAACAGTCATCTAAATAAAGGAACCAAGTTATATAGATCTGTGCTCAGCCAAATATCCTGTCAAAATGACATACCAGCTTAGTATTCTAGTATGATAAAGCTGAATTTTAAAACTGTCTGTGTGTATATACATATATACACATACACACGTATAACCAAACCAACTCCAAACAAGCTATAAAAACATTTATTTCAATTAATATATCCCTTTCATTCAATATTTGTGTATCTAGATTTTATATCTATATTTTTTTTAAATTTAGATATTACAACTGGTACAGGGTGGCCAGTTAGTTACTCCAGGCGGACAACAAATAGTACTTCAGGGATTGCCACAAACCCAAACCTTGCAGGTCCAAGGAGCTAATGGACAGGTAGAACATAGCATCTTTAAAATAATGAAATAAAGTCAATAATTAGGTTTGCGATTTGGAAAATACACCAAAAAATTTACTTTTCTGTGGGAGAACATTCACTCATTCAGCTATTATGTAAACTTCTAGGAATAATGTTTTTGCATTGTTCACCATCTTAAATCTAATTTTTTACTTTTTTATAATTGTTCTGAGTGATAGATTCCAAAATGGCGAAATCGGAATATTGTTTATTGTGTAATGATTTGGCTTTAATAATCTGGGAAATGAAATTATAAGCCGTTACTATTTCCTAATAAATGATAGAATTATTGAACATAAGTGACATTAATCTGTACCCCTAAAAACAATACCAGTACTCTGAATTACAGTTAATTGTCACATTGTTGATTTTGATATATTTATTATTTATAGGTCCAGTTGCTCCAGGGACAACAAAATACTCCTCAACAGGTTTGTTTGCTTGTTGTTTTTATCTTATTGTATTTGGTGTGTGTGTGTGTGTGTGTGTTCAGGGTTTAGAATTCTTGTACATTAATGTTCTTGACTGGTAAGTAAATGGATATTATGCTAAATAATGTTTTTATACAGAGATGTTATTACACCTTATGTGTGTGTATGTGTGCATGTAAAGATGTGACCATTATATATCAGTTGTATTGGTAATTATACAAACTCACAATTCCAGACACCCCAGATTATAATACAGCAGCCACATGCTAACCAGTTAGGCCAAGTATTACAGACACAAGATGGTCAGGCTGTCGTATACCAGGTGGTAGGAGGTGGTAATACAGAGAGTACACCAGGGGTTAGTTAATCACATGTTTGTTTCAAATCATTAACATTAACCACAATTTCAATAATGGAATCATGTTGCACTAGTATGTGTAAACAGTACAGATCAGATAAGTAAATGAGTAACTATTTAGATAATATGTAGTACGTATTATGCACTACAGTTTTCTAGACATTAAGAATTATCAGCCTTAGATGATGTAATTCAATTATAACTCGAACTTGAAGAATGGATCAAGGCTGAGTGATAATAATAAGATCCTCGGTCATAAAGAAAACAGCTGTTTGACAGCAAAAAGTGCTAGACTTCGACCTTAAAAAAACCTTAATGTGCTGTCATTTAATTACAGGTACAAGCTGTTACAGCCCAACCAATACAGAATACAGCCCAACCGCAGGTGATACAAATACAGACGCAAGGTATGTCTGTTTGGTAACAAATTAATAAATTTAACATGTATTTATTACAATATGAAGGATAATAATATTATATCAAATCTGTTTCTACTTTATGACATATTGAAGGGTGTTCCTTGATGAATGTTCTGGATATATGTAGGAACTTAAAGCTAATATACTGTATTAAAAACTACTTATGTATAGCAATATTAGCCACTGTGTGCTATAGATCTAATGAAACACTAATCAATAATATTTCATGGTTAAAGAACAGTCCACTTTCATTTCAGATTTAAATCATATTATTTGAGGGTGACCTAGTCCTTTAATTAATTAGTCCTGATGTTTGTCGAGTCATTCATGGAAATGTCTGAGCCATAGGATATCATATATGTATATATATATATATATATATATATATATGGGATGCAGCCACTAATAGCACTGACTTGACTTAACCACCCTTTTATTGGATAATTAACACTGACAGCAATGATAAATTTCTATTTCAATTAGTTCAGAGTAAGGATATGAATCTGAAATATGCACTGGTATGCCGTTTATCAGTCTGACTTATGTCTGGTGAGATCAGACGAATCAACTTTGAGCTTGCCTTTTTCAGACGATTACATGAATTGATGATGGGCCACCATAAATAAGCATCTTTTTTGTATGAGAGAGTAATTCTTTGATGGCCAACAGCTTTTTTAGACGATTCTAATGAGAAGTCAGTTTGAGCTTGCTGCCATATGTGGCTAATTAATTATGCACCGGAATATGCACGTATCCTCTGCATTTGTGTGAAGAGAATGGTGATGTTATACTTGCAACCGAGCATATTGTCAGTCTCCAGCTTCATACAAGACTGCACCAGAACACCCACAGTTTGGTGATGATAGCGCACAGCTCTGCCCTCCATAACACGGTGGTTGATAATTGCTGATTGAAAACTGAGACTAAAATTTTACTGGTTCCTAGCATACATTTTGCATTGGCTGTCATGAGTACGATCACGATGACATCCTTGTCACGATTTGCTACACTCACTGGGTGGAGGATGAGGATTGTAACATCCTTCAAATTTCTTCATTATGATTAATCTATTCAGAGCTAGAATGACCCAGCACCGTGAAAGACCAGAGAACTAGCAAAAGAATCATATATTCAAAAGAATGTCTTTAATACATGGCTTCCCATAGGATTCAGGCAATTAGAATATCCACATATTGTTATGTGATCTATATAATAGGACAGTTCTGATAAACTTAAACTATCAAATGGAATTGGTCTCATCTATAGTTTTAATAAGGAATGATATATTTCAGGATAAGATGAGAACATCCAAATAATCAAATTAGATCAAATTCTGTTATGCATCTAAACTGGGCTGGGTAACTCAAGCGTTGAAGTTAATATCACATGTCAGAGCCTGATACCTTTTTGGTTGTGGTGTGAAGTTGGTTCGTTTTGTCTGAATGAACTCAACTGGTTCATAAATGATTAATCTTTGGTTCTTATTGGAACACGTGCATGTACTTCTCAACTGAGACAAAAGACAACTAATAAAACACAACAGCAAATTGCAGCTAATGTCATATGTTACATCGGCATGATTTCACCTGGTCAGTATCCAGAAGTGAAAAAGTACACATTGAAATGGTCAATTTGTATGATTTTAGGTAATGTTGTGTGCAGTGTAATGAAATGCCCTTTAAAATCAACATTCCTCGTTATGTGTTCAGAAATGTGGTCAGCTTTAGTTGATTTCATCAAATCTAATTCCTACAAAATACATTTTTACGTCATCATGGTTTGTTGGATTTGGCTTCTTAATGAGTCACCCCTCATCCATATGTCCCAGGTGTTATCACCACCAAAGCTAAATAACTGAACTCAACAATAACAGTTTCTCTTATCAAGATAGTTTGATATTCAGATGTTACTAGATAATCATACTGGTCTTTCATGAAACATTACATGAGAGATATATTTTATTTGCAATGTTATTATCTTCATATTTTGGGGACTTTTTAGTTATTTTTCATTTTCAATTCCTGTTCCTGAATATTTGCAGTATATGGGTTCTTTGGTGTAAATTTTTTTTTGTGTGTAACTTACATCAAAGTGAACATTGGACTTACAGCTGTTATTTGCTATTCTCTGATGAACAATGACTCTTTATTAGTATTTCTATCACTATATTCCATAATTTTAATCCATGCCATTTCCAACTTTCAGGTGGTGTGATTCAGCTGCCCATAACACAGCAAGTTGGACAGGCCAGCACACCAACAACACAGGTGTCAGCTGCTGGGCTGAATGCCCTGCCAGCTGGTACGACTATAACGGTACCAGCTGGTGGTGGTAGTGGCTCAGCTCCTAGTGTTATTATGGTGAGATAGCTGCATGCTGGCAGATTTTGGCTCGATGTTGTACGTCAGCTGCCTACCTCAGCTTTCTAGCCACATGTCTACCTGCCTATCTATCTACACAGCTAGCTACCTGCCTAATGTTGTTCTACACTATTTTACAGTGTGCTTTTGTTCTATCCTAAATCGTTCTCTCTCAGTGGTATTGCGTGCCTTCATATACATGTACAAGAAATCCTCATAATCTGTGATGATTATACTGCTGGAAGATGTTTCTTACAACGAAGTGGATGAAAGTGGTATAAACACTTCTAGTTATGTGAAGGGGTGCCTCAGTGGTCTAGTGGTATTGTGTTGGACCACAGATCACTACCACCTGTGTTCGAATCTCGGTGTGGGCATATCTGAAGGTTGTTTCATCTATTTGGCTTTGCTTCATTACCTTTGGAGGTTGCTCGGCCCATTTAGCCTACCATGTGCACAAAAGTGGCCATAAAACACCAATCATCATCTTCTAGTTATGTGAGGCAACAATTGATCAGTGACAGACATGAGGAAGTCCTGTATTAAAAAGTCTTTTTGGCTTACCTGACCTTTGATCAGATACGCTGCTCCTGTATGAGTTTTCGGCATTGTTTAGCAATTCCTTATGGTGGCTCATCAGCAGCCTTCCAATAGAACAATGGGTATTGTACATGATTCCAAACATCCGGGTCAAGGTTTGAATCCCAGTGATGTCTGTTTTGTGGGATGTTTTCGGATGGAATTACTGGTCAGCCATGTCCTGAGGCAAAAGAAAGCACTTCGTTTATTCCAAGAGACAAATCCTAATCAAGTTTGATTGAAACATTTACAGAAATGTTTATGTAACTGTTTGGCTAATATCAATTAAGAAACCATTATTATTACTATGTCCAGTATTTGAAACAAACATTTCAGAAGACTCAAAATAATAATAATATTGTATTGTATAAGTTAACAATATGTATATCTTTGGGAAGATGTGATTTCTATAAATAGTTACATCTCCCAGCCACTTCCACATCCAAGAAGATACCATGAACATGCCATCTTTATGCAGTAGTCTTTGTCTCGTATATCTGGTGTGTTGCAACAGGAATAGATAATGCTAAAATGTTAATAGATAGATATGAGGAAGCTGCCACTGAATAGTAATCACTGTCTTCTTAAACTGATCTTTTAACTAAGGTAGCATCTTTGAAATAACAGTGCTTGAGATGTACATTAGCATGAAAATGTCGGAATATTTTAACATTTCTCTTCTGTTGTGTCTCGGACATCATCATCAGTAGAATATTTGCATCATGCGTACCGCTTTATTTTTAGATGGTACCCAATTCTACCGGTGGCGTTCGTGTCCAGAACCTGCCTGTGTCTGATCATCAGGATGTCGATGACCGAGACCAGCCACTGTATGTTAATGCAAAGCAATATCACCGAATACTGAAACGACGTCAAGCAAGAGCCAAACTAGAGGCCTTAGGAAAGATACCCAAGGAGAGACGGGTATGTGCGTGCGAGACAAAAACCTGAGCTCGGATTTTCCATCACTTCTTCAGCCTCTTTTTTCCAACAGTTTTTCTCTCGTTGATGATATATATATTTCTTTCTATCAGAAATATCTACACGAATCTCGTCACAAACATGCGATGAACAGAAAGAGAGGAGAAGGTGGCAGATTTGACCCCATGCCTGATGACATCAAGAGGGAGAACTGCATTAAACAGGAACATCTAGATAATGATCATCAACAAACAGTAACACTGAGTGTATGTATATAAAAATCTAATTACCATAACAATGTGTGTGCGTGGGGGGGGGTTCATCTAACTGGTTTTAATAAATCAAAATATTGATTAAATAAAAACTGAAGGTCTTTATAACAGTTTTCCTCGAATATATGAAAAAACTAAGATTCTTTTTCTACAAATACTCATTATGATAAGTGGTGAACAGATTAATTGATGACTGTATTTACTCCGAATAGTTGTCAACAGTTTAACAAGACTTGGTATTTCAGTTCTGATCAAATGCTGTATTCTCATGACATCATATTGCCAATTGACAGGAAACTGGGTATATTAAATGTAGTTTAGGAAACATCAACTTTGTGGTTCATTGAGTGATTGGGAACTTGCCTTATCTCATGTTTACATGGTTTTAGCATGAATTCTCTTCGAAGATAAATTTGATAATAGTTATGTATGACAAACCAACCAGGTGTTTGTCTGATATATATATATTGTGTGTTTTTGTGTGTGTGTGTTATCGTATCTAATGACTCCTGGACAATTGCTTTTACAGAATGGCACAGTGACGTCAATAGCAGATCTTATAAACAGTGCCCCAGGTACTATCATCATGCAAGCTGGAGATACAGGAGAGATGGTGGCAATAGCTCCAGCTGGCTCAGAGTCACTCGACAGCTAGTTGTTGTTCTCCTGGTCATCATCTTCGTCATTACACAAGCCAGCACACATCAACTATAAACCAGGCAGCTATGTCATCTCGCATCTCATTAATCCGTCTCACTCGCCATCTATCATAGGTCATTTTTCCCATTTGCTACATATATCTCATTGTGTCATAAATTTGTTTGTTGTAGTTTCTCGACACATTACTGGTGGTGAGGGACATTACGCTTCCTCACGTCACATGTCTGGAATGTTTTTATCTGGAGGCGAGGACTGTTGAGATCTGAACGCCTGCTCCAGATGGCATTCTGACCAATCTTCTTTCGGGTTGTCTGTGCGTATTTGCAGTGCACTGCTACCCTATATATATATAAGACAGTAACTTGTTGACATATGTGGCTGATCATGAACTTGGAAGAATGTTACCGGCCTTTGGAACTCTGTGTGAGGAGTGTTCCTTGCCCTTAGTTTGGGAGCATGTTTAGTATCTAGGGCTAAAAGGAAAAGACATTTGTAATTTTGTATTAATGTACTTTTTCTGATACGTCTGCTGTAATGTAATTTGTGTTATATACATGTCACTGTACGCTGATTGTGGGGCTATCTCTTGTACTTTAGTATATAGAAAGTCAATAATATTTTTCACATCGAGAAAAGGCGTGTAACCAAGTTTAATAATGATTTTAATGGCGTATGATTTTAATTAGTATCCCATTCAGACAGGATGTGATTCTGTTTATTTTCATGTACAGTTTGCCATAATTTTGTCTTGATAATCATGGTAGAAAAGAACTTCAGATTCTGCTAAATATTTGTAGACGAGGCAACCAAAGTCTGGTCTGTTTTGTATTAGTAAATAGCATTTTCATCATGTCGAGTTAAATAATATATCGGGTTATCTAAAAATGAATAAAACTTGGATCATTTAATTTCATTCCTATTTGTGGTAAATTTCATTGAATGAATTAACACACATACAATACTGAATGTTTATATAATTAGATGTGAACAAATCTTGTCGAGTTCATATGACTGACGTGCATTCTTAACAATGGCCGTCAATATTCAGTTGGAGCTTAATGTTGAGCTGAAGCAGATGTCCCACAGCCTTTTATAGAAATACACTCATTCAGAGTGGAAAATGTCGTAATATAATGTTTTGATTATATGTTCTGTATGGTTGTCTGTCAACCTGTATAATCGGTTGCATGTTGTCATTTCACTGTATATTTATGCACGAATCTTTTGTATGTTTGATCGTCAAAAATGAGATGTCCACGCTTTCTTGTACACATCACAAACAAAAATGATGTTAATGTATCTGTTCTATGCAAGATGTACATTTTTGTAGATAATGTTGTTTAACAATATGTGTCTGCATAGCGCTACTGTGACTGTCCCGAGTGTCACTGTAGATAATTACTTTTTGGGAGGTTTATAAAACCATGTGTCACTTGTCAGTATCAGAATTTTAATAAATAATATATAATATACAGATATTATAATTGTGTGTGGGGGGGAGGGGAACTAAATATGTTAAGAAGTTCTTTATTTAAACAGAAATACGTTACACTCAAGCAGAAGGTTCATCTGTCAAGTCTTGTTTATTTTGTTGAGAGCAGCAAGAATTGATTTCTTCAAGAATGTTCCATGCGAGACTGCAGCTTGCTCAAGCTCCATCACCTGAACATTGCTGAGCTGTAAACAAACGTAACCATGCATAATTTAAAATTCTATGTGCCACACATTTTCTTTTCATGCTTTTCCGATTATCTGATCGATAATATAACAATGATATACACACACACATACAACATGTAACCAACTTAGTATTCCTAAGTAATTAAAGATTTCAGCATTGATTAAACAGCGCAGGTCAAATTGGCCAAAATTATAAAGTATCCTAGTGTTTCCAATAGATGCACACCGTCTGATAATACAGGCCCATTAGGAGAATGGAGACCTGCACAATCATTAAGGTTGTCAAAACTATTATTACTATTAACAGAATCCATATAAATTAAAATCTTGTAGACTGTTTTATTTGGACAATGGGCTATTCCACATGTTCAAATATTCTTTGGCACTGCCCCTCCTTTTAAAATGTAATAATAATGGTCGAAATGGCAGTTATTTTACGTGGCTTAGCTACCTCAAATGGGGGATACGCTTAGGGTCTGTAATTTACTGCTTCACCATATACAGGGAGTAACTATAAATAAATTCAGAATTTACAATAGATAGCATATTCTGAGGAGAAAACCTTGCCAGTTGCCTGGTTGGATGAAAAACTCCTCCTACTGTAGTACCACGGCTGGAATTCGAACCTCCGACCTCCTGCACAGCATGACCATCAATAAGAAAGTCCCACGCTCTTACCCACTGGGCCATAAAGGCGGTTATATCTCAGAGTTTGTCCAAGAATTGAATTATTAAACAAATTAGATTAATTAGATATTATTTCTGGGGAGAGATATCATTTTTAAAAGCAATTCATTCAAGAGTATAATGCCAAAAAGTCCATTTGTGTGATAATGGTTTTCATGTCTTTCTGGTTTCTTTTATTGCTATGATTTTAGCCTCACAGCTCCATCCATTTGTTCAAATAAATTACAACCAGATTACTAAATTAATTGTGATACAAGACATGAATCATGCCAGAAGCTTATTTGTTTGTTATATTTAATAAAATAACATGATTAACAAACTGATCCCCAACTTCATCACTTTGTCTGATCCAGTACTAGTTCTATGCAGTGTGCCAGTTGGTGGACAGATGGCGCTGTGTGTCGACTTGAACAATGTCAACAGCCAGAGTGGGATATTCTAGCAAAGCTATTAAGATCCTTGATGTATTATCAATGTATTTGCCAGAAGCTGTGCTTTCGTGCCCCAAATTTCCGGAATTATGTTTGTGTTTATATGCAAATTAGGATTATAGGAGAATCTCTAGACATAAGATGTCATATTCAGAAATCATATAAACAAGCGTAATTGGCAACATTTCATTGCGGGCATGGATGCTGCATGAATAGCATAGATAGATCTAGAAGGCATAAACAAAAACACATCAGGAAAGGGCTTTCCCCTAAATAACAAGATGATGGCTCAGAAATAGAATAATTTATATGGCATCTGATTGTTTTAATATCAAAACTTGAACATTTATCAATAGAAAACAAAATGCAGGTGAATTTGATGTTCGAAAATGTGGATTTAAAATATGGCACTCTACGTAACAAATAAAAAGCAGTTTGACGCAGGTAAGCCGCAGGATTCTGTACATACCCAAATTTATTATGCACCAACCGATCACAGTCCAGAAGTCGGCTACCTACCTGTTTGTTATACTGCTTAATCAGTGCCAGCAAAAGTTTGCCGAACTTTAAACTATCAACAAATTCACATGAAGAGCTTGTGATGCTTCTCACCAGATAGCCTAATGTCTTCTCATCAATGTCAGTCTGCAGTTCAGCAAGACAGTTATCAATGTAGCCATGATTCACCAGTGATAGCCATTATATAAATGAGTTAATAGAAAGATATGAACATCGAGCTGATTAAAAATGTGAAATGTGTACTTGACAAAATAAGAAAACAAAAACTGTCATAAAATAAATATATTGACCTTGACCTCTATAATATATTGTAATATTTGTATGACAGGCGCACATAACTTTGGCTGTTTCTCAACATAGCTTCTGGAATACATAAAACGTAAATTTAATAACAGTACGTCAAAAACCAGGAACAGCATCACCTTTATCATTAATTATCGACAAAAATCTGGTCACTTCCTCTTGACCATGAATTATTCATTAAAATTAACACTTTAGAGTGCTCCAACTTGAGCCATATTATGTTGTGATGTGATGACAGCACTTCATGTCTAAGGTTAAACTGTTAATATGGACATTACGTATATGTTATAGTTAATCAGTATAATCAGGTAATATGTATATTACCTGACATTTTCAGGTAAATGTGTATTAAATTTCAGTTAGCAATACACATATTACTTGAATATTTCAGGTAATATACATATTACCTGATTATACAGATTAACAGTAGCATATACAAGTATGTCCAGACTATAACCCAGGCAGCCATCTATGTTTATACGCTGTTTGATTTACTTAAATAAACTGTTTGTAAATAAGAGCCTCCATCTGATCTAGCAGTCACGTCAGAATACAACAATAATGTGCTCTTGGCTCTGAATCATTCTACATCTAAATGAAACTAAACTGAATATTAAATATTTCTGAACTGAAGATGATGATGATTGGTGTTTTACGGCCACTTTTGTGCACATGGTAGGCTAAATGGGCTGAATGACCATTTCGTGAATATATTGTACTGAATGCTCTAGATCTTTTCTAACTTTTGCTCACCAAAATATATATGACAAGAAATATGTAAATCACAGGAAGGCAGTGTGTGTTTTACAGATAAATCCCATTAGATCCAATGATAACTGTAAAACTTTGGGGATTGTTACACAGACTTACTTGGCTGTAAAATGTCTGTTAAGTATTTTCCCTTCTAACTGCTTAACAGTTTGGAATTATCGTTGTTGCTCTGAGACTGTCAACTAAACCGTTTCTCAGACACATTTTTCAGAATACTCATTTGTGTGTATTTCAGGGTAATTACCGGAAGGATTAACGATTTAATGCATTTTCTGCATCATAGATGTGTACTCATATCTGATCATTCATGAAATTGTCAGGGGATGATAAAGGCCTAGAGTAGAGAGCAATATATCTGAGAGGGGAGGGCCTCTTGACCAACATGTGTGTGTGTGTTTGTGTGTGTTTCAAACCCTCAATGTAGGCTTGCCGCAAATTGTGAAAAGGATATCTCCAGACATGACTAAAATTGGACATAGTAAAATATTAAAACCCTTTCAATTTCCGGTACACCATCCCCCTCCTTTTATCCCTTCGTTTATCATTTTTATGGAGCATAAGTTACATTACTCCATGAAACATTCTAGTAAGTTTTAATATAAATACGAATAATGTAAAATAAATAATGACATGGTTTAGGTTAAAGATAGAATAAAATGTTCTAATATAGATCTTGTCAAAATAGGTTTTTATGTTGATGTTTTGACTACATAACAGAAAATACTGAATTATAAATTATGAATTATTACCTGATTAATTGTTGTCTGTGACCGTTCTGCAAGGTATCTTTCAGTAACTTAATTATCAAATCACAATGATGGCTTCCTGCATCATACAAATACAGGTTAGTCACATACAGTCATCTTCCTCTCACTCTCTCTCTCTCTATCTATCTGACAAACACACACACACAGAGGGAGAGAGAGAGTATTTATTAATTTAGCATAATTACATACATATAGTTGTACAAAAACTTACCTATTTTTGGATGAAGAAGTACTGGTGTTAATACAGAATATATTACTTCAGATGGATAAGCTTCCGTCAGACAAACACAAGCCTCCAGTAGATGACGAGAAGCTGTTCCACCCAACATCGTCATCTGGAACAGAAAATAAGTTAAATCTAATTGTAAAATGTTTATCACCCAACCTTATGCACGGTTCCCACAGAAATCTAACAACTAAATTTTATGACTTTTCCATAACAATAACCTGCTTCTCCCAGAACTATTTGCCAAGTTGGAAGTTTTTGTTGAATTGGAATATAGACAGCCCTGTCACTGTTAGTTGTGAAATCTAAATGGAAATAAATAAGATTAGTAAGGAAAATTTATACCTAAAGATGCTCTCAGAACATGTGAACCATCACCAGAGGCTATATTTGTTTTAAAAACATAATTAATTAGTGTATAGCTCTGGATGGAAGGGAAGCCACACACTTTCAGTCGTCCAGTTTTATGTTACGACACAAACATGGCTGCAGATCTCACCGATCTCCAGATTACAGGCACCAATAGGTAGGAGAAGAAATAAAAAATATTTGTTGGATTTTCACTGGAACTTTCTTTGGAATAGAACTGACATTTTGTACCACTTGAACTAAATTTGATGACTTTTCCCCAGGATTTCCACGGCTGTGGGAATCGTGTTATGGTATTAGCTTCAGCTAAATGGCATATGTGTGTGTGTGTGTATGTGTGTTGTGTGCAGGTATGTAGACAACACTAATGAGTAGTGAATATTAACCTTTTGTAACAAACAATGTTCGGCCAACACAGCTGCATGGCTTAGAGGTAACATTTCTTTAAAACTTGATATTTCCGCAGCGACAGTAGCTAAGCTACTTTCAGGTAAGTTAGGTAACTCCAAAACTTTACATATGTCTTGAATCTGCAAATAAATTAATTAAAAAGTAAAATAATTATTAAAATTTAAATAGTTACTTATATACTGGCAGAATGTTTCCTCCACCCCCACAACACACATAAACAAACACACACACACACATACAGATGGAGATTTAAAAAAAAAACAATATCAGATATTATTAGCTGTTTTGCAATTAATGAATTATATATCATGTCATACCATATCTTGTGAACATTGAGTGATGACATTTAGACCATCTTGTCGTGTCTCAGTACATCCTGAGTGCCACGTCTCCTTTAGATTTTGCAAATCAGTCTGTAAATAAAGTGTTTTTACATAAACAGTGAGATTGGTCAGTTTGATATAATTTACTAACTCCACACACTGATTTTCTGGAGCTTCTTGGTTAATTGAATTAAATATGATGATGATGTTGTTTGTGATTGGATATAACAGATTACTGTCTATACTAACAATAATAAACAGTGTGTATTCTATATACATTTTATAAAGCAGGGTGATAAAATCTAAAGCCATTTTACCAGAGGTGAGCTCAACCACACACACACCACACACACAATATATATATATATATATATATATATATATATATAGTTTCACAATAATGAAAATATTCAGAAATATAGAAGTACTGTCTGTTTTAAAAGTAAACATTACCATATTTCATTTGGGGTCATAATTACTACATTATACTATATGTCCAAAAATCTTCCAAATAAACTAGAATAAACAAATTAAGGTAAAATACCTTCAGTTGTAAATGTAGTGTGTATAATTAATATTTTGCCACTACAAGAACTGGATCAATTATACTGATGCACTAAAATTAATCTTTTCACAATACAATATAAAATATAAATCCTTTACAAAATCCCAAGAAATGATTGTTTACATTTGGTGTAAAAAAAAGTATATGGCAATATTCCACTGGATCATTAGCTTAAAGAATTTTAAAAAATCAGTTTCTTTAAACGTCTGACTTTAATTTAAAAGATGAATTAGACTTCTATATCAGATTCAGACAGCTACTGATTTAATTAATTTTTAATCAACCCGGATCAATGCATGCAAAATATTACCAGAAGATCCTCGTTCAAACCAGGTAATGTTTGTGACAACAGAGACAAATCTTCGTTGACTTCATTATCTGAAATGAATGATTATGATACATGGATTATAAACAAACAATGAACATTTATTTTCTAACTCACAGCTGATTAATACTAAAAGCATAAATCAAAGTCGCACGATCTCTGAAATTCAATTATCCTGAAATAGCACCATTCAAGACATAAAAAAATAAATGAACCTAGTTTGATTTTTTTCTTCGTTGGTGTGATTTCAGAAGAATCTTCATCAAGAATTGATATCTCTTCATTTACGATCTGCAGCTCTCGGTTATCGAGTGGTCCTTTGGACAAACTGGAACCTGAAATGATTTTTCAATTCGGATTTTTACAGTGTAAACCTTCTCCTGTACAAATCCTGTACGATTCCAAGACTACAAACCATCATATTTTATTACTGACTTTAACGTATGTTAAATGAATGCAAAATGTTGCACATATTTCGCTTCATGTAACCATCATAACGTGGAAACATAAAATGAGAAAAGTGTAATTAAGTGCACGCACACTAACGAGAATTAAGTACCTTTGTTGACAACTGAACATCAATCAACTACAAATTATTAATGCGGTTTTGACTAAACCAGTTAGCACTGTGACTCAAGTAAATGTGACCTAATTTGGGGAAAAAATAGGGGACCTCAGACACACACATCAATAAATGAACGCAGTAGAATAGTGATATGCGAGGATGTCTAAATATAAAGTAAGTAATTTATTAAGGAATATGATGATACAATTTGACTTATTTGGTTTTTACAAATAGAATGTTTTTTTTTACATTCCTAGGTCAGCTTGAAAGTCCAGAATGGACTGTGCGCAGAGAGTCAAACTGACCTGTCATTTATTATGGTTAATAACATGTTTAATAAATATGTCCGGGAGAAAAGAGACATGGTCATTAATTACACCTGTGGGTACGATATGGAGGGAGATCGAAGCATAAGACGAGTGAATTATTTTGAAATGATTGAGTAGGTCATGAGTGAGAGTCTGAGGTGCCTTAGAGGTAATTTTTATTTTTTATTTCTAGTTTTTTACCAAGTAGTTTTTATATGTTTATGTTTTTATTTTTACACTTTTACTTAGCTTGAAGTTTTGTGGTTCAGGACCAGTGTGTGTGATTTGTTTTGATGCTAATTGTGTTCTTCTATATTGTACGTATCCCACCCAAAATGCATGGAATATTAAAGGAAATCCCGATTATAAAGAAAACTGTCATTTTGTTCATTTGCAGAAATTGTTCGGAACTAAATAAGGCCAAAGTACCTAATATGTTTTGGATTTTAATTATCAACTGATTATTTCAATAAAGAACAATATGGAATGAGTCTTCGTTGAAATGAAAATAAATATCAGGGTGTTATATTTTAGTGAACAAGACATGGCCAGCTTGTTGTTGGTAGGGAGACCCCCACATAAAATGTTTACATCACCTTAAAGAAAAGTGAAACCTTCAACGCTTCTCTCATGTGACATTAAATATTAACCACAAAAAAACAATACATAATCATATCTTGAAACTTAAGGAGTAGACAGAGTTGGTGCTAAATTAATAATATTCACACGTGGAAAATAAATAGACTGCTTACTGGTAGATGTATCAAGATTGCACATACCTGGAATGTCCTGTATTTTATTCTCCAATCCAAATGACCACGGATTACAGATATTATGACTATCAGCAAGTTCATCCTTTTTGACACTCAGAATCCGATTCTTCCACTGGAGATGTTCGCCGGAGAATTTGTAACATCTGTTCTTGTTATTTTCACTATTTGTATCATTTTCTTCTGAGGAAGACAAATTAGTTTTTAACTTTTCCAACCAAAAATCCGTCCAGGAATGATTTGAAGACGATTTTGGATGTTGCTGATTATTATCTGTTTGTTTGATGTCATCGGAGTCAAGCAGACAAACGTCATCATTTGTCTTTATCTCCGGTGACTCTTCGTCGATAGGAGGTGAACAAATGCCATCTTTTACTGAATCACTCCCAGGCCACTGATCCAGATGTCTGACTAGCGCATCTATGAACCGGCGCAAAGATCTCCTCGTGATGACGGCATTGTGTTGATGGATGAATGTTAACAGGTGACACTGCCATAGGTCAGGTAAGTGGAATAGAACTGGAACACTTGAAACAGTCAGAAAATAAAAATAAATCAAAAGTTAAGACCAAACAAACTTTGATATTAAATAGTAAACTGAGAACATAAATCATTCCAAATATTTCTCTATTCAATATTTGTTACTATTTTTATTTTGTACATCAAATGAGGATCAAAATAAAAACAAATCTAATATGTTCTGATAGAATAAGCACTGGTTATGAAATTCTTAATGACAAACATGTGTGTATGAGCCAAGAGGGTTTTCAGACACAAACACTAAATAAAACACACATTAATCATAATACCACCAATATATAGTCCTGTTAGTTACAATAACAGTAGTTAATGGTAAAGATGTAATATGAAATAATAATAAAATGACAGATTCGTAGATTTTATAATAAAAAGATACGTTTTTTAGAAGCAATAGTAAATATTATTAAAAACTGTTTTAATTATTATATTCAATTCATTTGATGTCATAGAGTGAGAACATTTCATGAAATGATGTTAGCACAATGTTAAAGGGGAAATTACTGGAAGCATAATTATTACAACGAAGAAATTAGTCTTAGAATAAATCACAAACACACAAATACATTGGTTATGAAAGAAGCTGAGAATCATACCAGCTCTGTCTGCAAGATTTTTGCAGCTCAAAACTTCAGTTCAATTATTTTATTGCAGTGATTTATTTGGACAGAATCTAAATAATAAAATTGTTAACAAATCAATGTTCTGCCAGTCTCAGGTTAATGATCCTACAATCTATATCAATGTATGTTTATATCAGTATTTCTATCAATAATACCTCTATTGTTTGAATGAAATATTCTTGTTCTAATTATTTGAAAAATTTTGTTTTAAACTGAGAATTCTTTTAATATTTTCCCCTCCAAGTTGTGGACCTGTAACAGAACTTTTAGATTTTTCATAGTTAATTAACAGTAATTAACTTCACCCTGAGAAATTTAATTTGGTAGATCTAGAGCAAGATCTATGACAGTTAACACAGATGTGAAATACCCATCTGTTCAGCATCCGTAGCAGGTAGAACCATTGTCCTACTGCACTAGCTGCTACCTGAAGCCAGTATGGTGAGCAGTTATCGATTTGGATAAATTTGATACTATAGACACGTGTTTTATCACTGACCATGCTCTCTAGACGTCTATGTTCTGACATCTTATCCAGTAACGCGATTACTATCAAATAAGGTCGAGTTTGTAAACAAAGACATAACGTAGGTTCACTCGAGTAATAAACACGGATTAATAATAATATCAGTATCTGTTAAATAATGTCAGTATCTTAATGGAGGTGAGCATGTTTGACTGCCACAATGGCCATCTATATATGAAAGATATGTTTATATCTATACATGATAGGAGAAGGAAGCATATAGCCACCAGTCATTGCAGTATACCAGGAGAACTTTATTTAATGGAAGTACACGCCCTTCTTTAAGAATGGACAAATGTAAACATGTTAACATATTATCAACACTGACTTTATTAAAGTTTATGGAGATTTCTAAAAATATATCTACCTCAATTATAAAAATGACATATATGCCTTTTTGGCCGAGATACATGATAAAGAACGGCGATGTTTATTTCCACACATACAGCAAACTAGCCATAACCATATATATTTAGCATACCATCCCATACAGCTGCTAAACAAGAATAAACAAAATTAATATGGATAAGTTTACAGAAAAATAACTAAACGCATGCATCCAGAACAAATATGGTAAATACATTTTCTGGGGATACAGATATCCTTACAATTGCAGATCTTCACTTGAATCCTTTATCAAGGGCCTGTACTGTATTAAACAGTCTAACAGTTCGGTCCAACACAGGCCATCATGATGCCTGGTATCTGTCATCTTCAGCCATTTCTCCATATGAGCCAACTGATTGATATCGGATTGAAGTCCTGTAAGTATTCCTAACCATGGCCGAGGTAGACTTAATTTCAGTATCTCTATAGGCAACATGGTTGCTGCAAAAGATTCCATAATTAATATTTTGTGATATCCATAGAGTATTATTATTATATTGCAAAAGATCATTAGCACAAGTTAGAAAACTGTTTTTTATTCAGTTATAATAGATGTGTTCCTTTTCATGGCATTTCATTTTTTATTTATCTCAATCATGTCAACAATACAGCAGGTGGCACATGCTACTAACCATCAACAACTTCCACAAATGGGTCAAAACTTTTAGATTTTTTTATTTGCTAAAATATAAAGTGGACTAATAATGACCTGTGAAGATCTAAATTTCCTCTAGTGTTATCTCCATTTCTTGAAACAAGAGAAAACAATTAAGTTGTACAATAAGTGACTATATGAAAAATAAAATATTTGACTATTGGGTGGGAACTGATGATAGTTTGACTAAAATAAATTTAATATAACTTAAAAACAAAACTGTAAAATGGTACCGGTACTCTCGTGACTTTATCTGCTGCCAATTTTGAACTTGTATGAACTCAACCTGCTTTGGCACCATCAAAAAAGCTTAAATGAACTTAGCCCAATTAAGTTAGCTAATTTCATATAATGAAATCTTTGTCTGATATTTTCAGAGCTTTTCCTCAGAGATGAAGTAGGTATCATCAATAATACAAATGACTCTTACCACATGTCAATATATTGACTATTCTACAGTGAGTGACAGTGTAAATTACAATATTGACTAATCATGCCTTGCGTTATCAACATATTAACAGACAGTCTGGAGTATCAGATTCTATGGATAGTTTTATCTGGAAAAGCGCCAAGCTGGAATTATATTGAATGTTGCTGATGACAAGCTTCACGTTTTGGATATCTGACATCAACTTAGTGTACGTTATTGGAATGTGATTAAATTTGTTTTTGATCTTACGCATCCCTTTCAGATAGTTACCCACTTTGTTCAGGATGAGAGTTGTGGCTGGTAGTGCGGTACTGTCACATGTGTGCATTCTGAAGAGTGAATTAGATGTATTGTACAACACCTACACACCCAAGTTTAATTGGTTGTAAAACACTCTGTACACGAGCTACCAAAGATACACAAGCATGATAAATTCTAGATAATTTCAACATTAGATCTGTGATACTACTTTAACAGGTTTACTTAAGTCTAAATGTCAGACTTTTGAGGACAGTCATTGTTACAGAAACTGCACATGTAGCACCTAGCTCACACAGGTCTACAGATCACAGAAGAGTATCTTCCCCATAAGAAATGTTGTGGCTTCTGCAGTTCTCTGATTGATGCATCTACAAGCAAATCTGCTTTAAACAAGCTGAAGTACCTACATTATTATCTTAGCTTCTGGAAGTCCCACGCTGAGAAGTCTCCAGTGGAGAGGTTTTTCAGGATAGGCAGAAAGATCTTTTGTTCAGACAGATGTTGTCTAACCGACGACACTTCACAAAATATTGTTCCAAAGATTATATTACATTATGTGACGATAACAATCTCGTGTAATATATGACTTCATCATATGTGGTGAAATATAATAATTATGTGTGATGTTTTACAAATAGTAATATAATATTCTATATTATGTTCATTAAAAACAATGCAAAGAGGTATTTATATTAGACTTTTGAGTATATTTGTACTTGACATGATAAAAAAGTACATGTACGTGTATTGAACTACAACTGTATTGGATCCAGCTTTTGTTTCAGTTTAAAGCTTCCAAATTATTTTCAAAAATGTCTACAATCTGATGTCTCATTATTTTCAAATTTTATGCACCTCAGCTGGAGACCAATTAACTAAGCTTGCTACTAACTCTATCAAAACAGTTTGGCATGTGGGCCTAATTAATTCATGGGAAGCCATTTTCTGAACTCATAGTCTTGTACTTCTAACAGAGTTCTACATTATAATTCTGACGTGTCTGCAGATGTGTCAGATTTATAATGTCAAATCCGGTTAGAAGTTGACAGTCAATGACCGTATATATATATATATATATATATATATATATATATCTGTTACAGATATTTTTAATTAATTTGTCAATTCAAAGGTCTATTGTAAGGGAAAGCATCAGGGTTTCCAATTGATCAGGGCTATCAGCTGTATCTATGCAGTTTCATATTTTGATCACATGATAACATCACTGATACAGTCTAGTTGAACTCGTTGGTGGAATGTGAGTAAGAGGTGAACATATCATTAACTGTGATATGTGTGTGAATATTTATAAGTAGGAAGAGAGTCGATTAAATAAATAATATTGGAATCAAAAAATAATTGTGCATGTGTGTGTGCTGTAACTTAATTCATAAACATGAAACAGTTTAAACACACAATCAAATAAATAACTTGATCAGTTGATGTCACAGACAAAGGTAATTATAGTATATAAGAGTACCAGCAATATTGGTGAACATTTGTCAGTCTTAGTCACTTGCTTCTCAAAGTTGGCAGATAACTAATTTGAACAGAGCCCATGTTTCTCCAAAAATAATTGTAACAGTTTAGACAAACATGCAGTGTTATGGCAATGAAAAATTATAAGACACATCAGCCTCTTGCACTAGCAGGCACCCATGATCTACTATAACTGTATAAGACAGTGCTTGGACAGCTAGGCCCAAGTGACAACTTGGCTCAGACAGCTCGGCCCCAGAAAAAAGATTTGTAAATTAAATAATTAATATTCGTGTATATATATATATATATATATTAACAGCTTGGTGGTCATTTACTTGCAGTGAAAGACTGATAAGGAATGAGTGCATGCAGCTGTATGAAATCTAGTGGTAATGAATTCAAGCCAAGACTTTGACATTTGTAAAAGATATTAAAAAATGTGAACAAAATGCAAATATTATTTAGTCTGCAGCACAAAGTACAAACACAAAATGTATTTGATGCTGTTAAAACAACACGACAAGAATTAAAAAGACAGCACACAAACATTTGGCACACACACACACACACACAATACAGAGTTAAATTTGTCAGAATATACACCCTCCTTTTGTCCGAAAATTAGGACTGCAGCCTTGTATTATATTGAATACGCTTTTGACAAATGTCACCAACAATTAACTATCAATCTATTGATATTTGCTCTTTCAATGGTGCCATTGATTGGCCTACGTTTGATGCTAGCTCCGCCCAACTGATTTGATGTTGTTTATTACTACAACACACTGTTGTCGTATCATTTATCATTGGGCCAAGCTGTCTGGTGGGCGGGGCTGAGCTGTCTGATAAGGGGGCCAAGCTGTCTAGCATTCGTATAAAACCATCAGAGAATATTTTTTTCTCCAACTATATAAAGTTATTACTATTGATATCACCGATTTTAGATGTAATTAATTATGTTGTTTACTTATTACCTTTATCACTGATCCATTATTTATGTCTTAAATTAATTCTAAGTTTTAAACACTAAACAACAAGTCTAATAGTGGATTGTTTAAGTGGTTGTTGTGCTGTTTTGACTCAATGCTTGTTACACTTGGGACTTATTTATGCCCCTTAAGTTAAGGGTAAAAAGTTAAGGGGTATAAGACATATATAAGTCCAACGTCACAGATGTGACAAGCTTAACTTAGCCTTAGCCTTAGGGAAAGAAATCGCACAGAGACAGGTCTATAAGCCTAATAAGGGATAATAAGCCTAGATGTTGATAGCAGTGTAGTACTGAGTGCTCTAACCAATCATTATTATATCAATAAGGTCCAATCATTATTATATCATATTATTATTATATGAAGTATCGGAGCTCCCGTGTTTAAGTCTCCGTATTCTCTCGCCTCGGACTCGGTACGACGGTAGACGTTCCTAAGACTCTAAGCAAAACACTGTTTAGTCTGTTACTGTAGTCTAAATCTATATCTTAAAATGTGACATGATACGGTATATAATACACAGTCAAAGTGTATGTTTTACGCGTACTCTAATTCTACAAGTAAACTCGGAATATATAGATCTAGTCATTAAATTCAACATTTAAAATCTACCAACATTTACCGCTGAAGATGGAAGTAACTTGATATTTAGTCTCGAAAATGTAATATATTTAGACTCAAATAATTTTATACATCAATCGTTATCTCAGTAAATCGGGGAGAGGGGGTCATCTCTTAATTGGTTTATTATGTACAGCATATCGATTTTTCCTCTACTAGCTCGATTTAATGTGCCCTATTATTTGCTGTGATTAATTATTATGGTGACGTAGTATTATTTCGAGATTGTCTAACTCTTTATTAATGTTTTATTATAAAAGTGAGTACTTTATTCTAAAATCAGTCCACTAATCAATCAGTCGTTTTAATATGACGTGCTGTATTCACGTTTTTTTCTTTTCCATCTGTGTCACTGCATTTTAATGCACAGTTAATTATGGCGCGCGCGTGCGCGCACACACACATCAATGTTACGGACAAAGCCTATCCCAACAAGCTATTGATTTCGAAGACACATCGATATGGCATAACTAATTGAGGTATTGAGCCTTTCTGTGTACACCCTCCTCCTCATCATCATTATCATCATCATCATCGTGAAATCCGTCGCTGCACTTTGTGTCAAAGGATCTTCTCCGTAACCGCCAACAATTATATATATATATATATATATATATATATATTATAATATATTACAGTAAGTTTGTGTAATCAGGTTATAGGTGAAATCAAATACGTTTTAATGTACGATTGTAAAACCAGGAAGTTATCGAAATCCCTGGTTTTACTATCTAACTGTAACAGATACACGGCTCTAGCTGAAGCCACACAAGATGCACAGAGAAGACAAGGAGATGAGCATTATTATTTTAGTTATTTAAGACAGACAGCTCTTAGCTATATCATATTAACATATTAAAAAGACAGACTTGGTGTGGTCTAATGTCATAAATAAGATTTGTCTGTAATTCTCATGACTCCATTTCCTAGCAACAAATCAATTTTAGAGCTAATTTTATGGTGGATTTGATTTCATTTTTTACCCAAAGGTACCTAATTTACATGCACATAACATCATATCGAGTATGGATCGTTTAAGATGAAAAGGAGTGATTTATACCTCAATGCGTCAGTCACGAAATCGGGATAATATCTAATGATCCATGTCATAGAGATCAGCAATCATTGGCAAATTGGCCCACCAACAAGGAGCTAGCTACCCTTTTAATCCCTCTTTCGTGATAACGATCATCGGGAGCAGAGATTTATAGTGTTTTATTCTATCAAAGGTCTCGTTGTATGCCATACTGATATAATATTGGATAAAAACGAAATATTATTTTCTGTTTTCTGTCAGACCCAGGATGGATGTCAGATTTGCCATTCTTGGTAGACATTTCAAAACATACGAATATGTTGAACATAAAATTACACGGCAGAGACTAGTCAGACCAATAAACTGTTTCAACACGTTTGCGCATTTCAGGCGAAGCTTCGTCTGCAAGTCAACCTAATGAGGCCACTACATATATTGCTTTTGTTGGGCAGCTGAGAGAACATTTCAAAACCCGATTTGCATATCTGCGCGTCAACAACCAGGCTTTCGCATTATTTGAAACTCCGTTCGCAGTAACCGTGGACAGTGTTGCCGTTCACCTGCAGATGGAACTGACTGATGCAACAGTGACTTGAAAACCGAGTTTACTGAAGTTGCGATAGTTAAGTTTTACCAACAATATGTCCCGGTCGACTAGTTCCCCAGACTACTGCATTATGCTCGAATGATAATTGCACTATTGGAAGGAACACGTACCTATGTGAATAACTGTTCACCACAGAGTGTATTATGCAGCTCCTTGCATTTGAAAATACATGATATGCCCACTGGCTTAATCCAAACTGTGCTCTACTACCAATACAGTTCGAAACTATTTGGTCTCGGATTCTCCGAAACCCCTTCATTTTGAAAGACTGTTTTTAAAAAGCTTCTGCCAGTGGGAGGGAGAAACCACACCCCCACCCATTCACACTCGTCGCTTCGCGCCTCATCCGGCCCGCCGACCAAGTCCAGTTTTACTATTCGGCCCTCCCCTCAAAAAGGTTGCCGACCCCTGCTCTAAGCGATTAATTCGATATCTGGATTATGTACTAGCTTATGATGTATCAGTGTAAAGTTTTGAGCACACATGTAATAAACCGGACAAACTTGATTTATTATAATTTGTGCTTTTGTCGTTCGAAAGCAAAAATATTAGCCGTTTTCTGTGCAAAGGAACCCTTCATGTTGACAGGCCAATAATTGGGTATCTAAACGGTAGGTGCTTGGGCGCCTCAGTGATCTAGTTGGTAGCGCGTTGGACCACAGATCAATCAATAACACCAGACTTCAAATCTCGGCGTGGGCATATCTAAAGGGTGTTTCATCTTTAAACTTCGCTTCATTACCCTTTGGAAGGTCTCTCGGCCCATTTAGCCTACCATGTGCATAAAAGTGGACGTAAAACACCAATCATCATAATTTAAACACACGTGTAGACGTGCATTCATACATCTATAATATATACTGGACAAATACATACATATGTATATAGTATACGCATATGCGCGCGCCAACACACAGACACAAGGTCGCCGTTTGGGTTCTCGCGTCACTCCCATGCTTGACCAGAAAATTATGGGGGAAATGGTCGTTCTTCAACGTAGGTCGCAGGAAACGCGGATAGCGATGGAGGGGATTGATAAAAAATCCGCTGGACTGGCTCCTATTTTCACGAGTAAAGTGTGCACAAATTCTAGGACGTAATTAATTGAGACACTTCCCTTGCTGTGATGTAGATTTTGGCACTTAAAACGTCATAGAGTTTGTTTCTGTAGCTTTCTATGGAGGATTTCCATGGCAACCACCGAGGGAGCGTGTTTCCTATTGGTTGATGTAAAGATTCCCCCCCCGATTAGTCGATTAGCATATTAGGTGCAGCTACAACAACATAAATCTCTGACTAGGTAAGGATACCTTAACGTCAAATATTAGCTGTGAAAACTCTCCCACCATTTAGTGGTACAAAACATTAATAAATTACTACAGAGAAACGTGAGGGTCAAATTGATCAACAAATCTTTGATAAGGGGGTAAATTTCAGATACAGAAATCTGTGATGTGAGCCGTGATTTTAGATAAATGTTTGAGCATGTGAACTATCCGCTACCTGAAGTAGATCTCGCCCCCACCACCCCCACCGTGCCCCGGGCATTGGGCTCAGCTCGCTGAATTGGTGTGTTTGATATAACAACTTTAGCTGTGTATATCTTTCACTTTAGTAGTATGTGGGAATAACATTATCTTTCCTAAGTCGAGTTATTTCCAATCTGTACCAGACATGGGGTCAATCCAATTCCGGAATTGAAATTGACTATAAATTCCAATTCAAATGGAATTGATTATTTTAAAAAAGGAATTGGAATTGATAAATTTGGAATTGAAGTTTGCTACAAAATATTAAATCCACAAATTAATTTATCATTTAATTTTTTAATTCACAGATATTTCCTCCATGACAATCCTACTTGGAATATAAGTAGATACACGGACTATAGGTACTCGGAGTACCTATACTCATGGTAAAAAATAGTAGGTAAAAAAGAGTCGGTAAAAATGGAATTGGAATTGATACATTTGGAATTGGAATTGATAAATTTGATGTGGAATTGACCAAATGGAATTGAACCCATGTCTGGTCTGTACTATGGGATTCAATGCTAACTTTAGTTTGCTAGTCATTGCTATAACATTAACCCTTCATTATAACTATATGATATGTTTATAATGCAGACATCAGGTCTGGTTTGAAAATGTTAATGTAGGCTATGACGTCATCGGCGGTCTGTTTCAGCACAAATGTCGATTATCTAATATAAATTAAGCTATCAGTTTTAATAATAGTCGCTTCGTGACAATACAATAGACCATTGCATAAATTAATATACAGCAACCTCGTATTTTTTTCTCACACCCCTTTTAGGTAACACCTAACCCAATATCAGTTATATGTCTTGTATTTCAAATAATGTATACTATTGCCGTGGGTTCTCAACCTATAAGGTTATTGGTGTTACCTCTCTGTATATTGTATCATGAAAAAATATTGTAATATATGTGTCAATTGTGTGCTCTATATGGAGGAATAAAACACTTACTGAAAAATGGCTATAAATAAAGCTGCTTGAGTAGTGAAGATGAACATTCTCACAACTGTCATGATCTGTCGTTGATGTGTCAGTAATGAGTAAATCTTCCTGACACCGCGACTATGAGGTGAATCGGTTTTTAGAGTTTTGTTGCATGGCGATTTAAGGACTGTGGAGACATTATACACGTCTCAGGGAAAAAAGCTGCTTCTCTGGATTCAGTGTCCCGATTAATCTCCAGTGTTTGAATGTACGATGTTGTTTTTTTTTGAGAGAGAAAAGGGTAGAATGTTACTAATGAACCATTGGTTGAGTAAAACCAGCCTCAATATCGTATTATTGAGCCGCTATTGACCTGAGGCAGCGTTACATCACCGAATACTTCTGATACAAACCATATTATGACCTGATGGTGTACAACTATTTTACTGATGGGTACAACAATTACGGACGTCCAGTAAAGTCTACCATACCGATATGTCACAATGTCTTATAGTAATGTCCTTGTCGTAGACAGACTGTATTTATTTACCACGCCATTGTATCAAATGTGTCATAAACGGTTATCGTGGTTCCGAATTGATATTATATTGTTTTCGCGATAATTGGCTTATAAAAACTATCATCAAAATGTGAACCGTCTGAAAACACTGGTGGGCTCTGTGTTCTGTCTCGATTGAACATATCTTCCTTTAAATATGATCGTTGTTCTAAGGACTTTTGGTTCTGTTTATGGATCAGGCTTAGTCTCAGCTGACAATTATAAACTCTTTCCACACACACACACACACACACACACACACACACACACACACACACACACACACACACACACACACGCACACACACACACACACACACACACACAATAAACCATCTCCTACATCCCTATCGATTATACAGAGCTTCTTCGTTCGATTAATTAATAGTGTGGCTGATCACAGACCCCTAGCACTGGAGTTCAAATCCCGGTATAGTTCTGTCCGAGGGGTGTTTCATCTTTCAACCCGCCCCATTACCATGGAGACCGCTCGGTCCATTTAGCCTACGGCGTGGATAGACGTGATCGTAAATTAGCAATACGTCACATCAAAGCATCCATTCATGGCCGAGTTAGCTGTAGCGTTTTGTTGATCCGCGTCGTCTCTGATATCCAGTAATCGATGTTGGACGGGCTATTACGCCATTAAATATCGTCCCATTAGATAATGGGCCGTCGCGGTGAAATATGCCACGTGCGCCAAAATGTCCCCACATTTTAACCCAGTTCCTCGACGACGTACGAGAAACAACGTCTCCGCTTTATCTAGAACTACACCTTGATCCCTAAAGGCTTCGCTGCCCAAAAGGAAATCGGCTGGTCAATTAGAAGCAATTTATTGATGTGTCAATCCCCCTCCCCCCCCCTTACCCAGGTATAAATAACAGTTTAATTCGATTTCACGACCATGGGATTTAAAGTGGCCGGCACTACCAGACTGCACCACGTGACCGAGCGTAACTCAACCGTCAATAACGAAAACATGGATTCGAGCCCGAGTTATCTAAATTTCTAAACGGCCACCTTACTTCTGAGCCAAGGAGGCCTGCAGCAAATTACATAACACTCCATTTATTGTTTGTCGCCCAAGAAATCCTCGACTCGTTAATTGCGACAACGCCAGTATATTGGTGCTAGAATCAATCACAGCCGGCCGTACAATGCACCGTATTGTCCAGATCAAGCACGATTGGCGTTACTTTTTTTTGCTTGTCACAAGAAAGGAGGGAAAAACTCGGATCAGACTCTCATTAATTTTTTGCTATCACTGATTACGCGGGCAGACTATTACAGTGTTCTGAACGTGTCGAATGGATTACACTGATCGATGTGTCGTTGGTATAAAAATCAATAAAATCGATCACTTTTCTATTACGACTGTGATGTGATGTGATGGCAAATAGGAGGAAAATTACCCCGTTTTAGGTTACTGTTTCTTGCTAAGACGACGACAACAACAACAACAACAACAACAACGACAACAACGACAACAACGACGACGATAACAACAACGGCAACAACAATAACAACAACAACAAAGACGACGACGACCACAACGAGAACAACGACAATACTATTACTACTGTTACTACTACTACTACTATTACTACTACTACTACTACTACTAATAATAATAATAATAACAACTCAATACTACTACTACTATTCCTACTACTACTACTACTACTACTACTAATAATAATAATAATAATAACATCAATACTATTACTACTATTACTACTACTACTACTAATTATAATAATAATAATAATAATACTAAATTCCAGATTGGCTTCGCTGTACTCTCTTCTATTGATGATGAAGTCAGGTGAGTCCAATTTATGGAACTGTTCACGGGACACACAAAGACATAACCTCAGCCAGTATGTGAAGAGCGATAGTTGGAGGTGTATAGCTTTCCGGGAATGGTTTAATGTAAACCGACGGGAAATCATAGGAGTCCTCTCCCAACGAGAGTGTTAGATCGTAATCTACTAATGCAGCACCTTCATGTAGAGCTCTCCACGTTAACTAGGTGACCAGAGACGGCATGTGTTAATGCTCCCAGCTGTGTTCGCCTGCCACTTAATGCATACAGATGTTAATACTCCCAGCTGTATACGTCATCCACTTAACACAATCGTCTTTTGACAATGGATAACGGTATTAATGAATGGCCAGTATGTGTGTGTATATATATATATATATATATATATATATATATATATATATATATATATATATATATATATATATATATATAACATATTTATTTATAATAGTAAGCATATGAGGGCGCATTTGTAAATAGATAATTTTCATGTTGTTTGTTTATTTGTTTGGCTCCACCAAGAGCTATTTAGCTTATATGCCTATAAGTGAGTGAGTGAGTGAGTGAGTGAGTGGTGGTGGTGGTGGTGGTGGTGGTGGTGGTGGTGGTGGTGGTGGTGGTGGTGGTGGTGGTGGTGGTGGTGGTGGTGGTGGTGGTGGTGAGTGGTGGTGAGTGGTGGTGGTGGTGGTGGTGGTGAGTGGTGGTGGTGAGTGAGTGAGTGAGTGAGTGAGTGAGTGAGTGAGTGAGTGAGTGAGTGAGTTAGTGAGTGAGTGAGTGAGTGAGTGAGTGAGTGAGTGAGTGAGTGAGTGAGTGAGTGAGTGAGTGAGTGAGTGACATATGACTGAGGTGGTCCATCCACTAGCAAAATGATAATAACAGTCCGAATTAAGCCTTTTATCGATGGATGAAAAATCTGAGAACAATTGGATTCGACCCCTCGGCCTAGAAATTTGCAGTGCAGTGCACTAACAGCTGATCCACAGGTTAGAATGCCCTCTATTGCTGGTGAATAATTTGACTTGTGTGAACTGGACATCTGATGGCGTTTGGTAAGTTCCACTTCCAGCGACAGATATATTGCCTTCGGCTGTGTGATGTCATCATTGTTGTGCCAGTCGCCATGGAAATAAAGAAAGGCGTGCTTAGTTACGAGCGATAACATCATCTCGGTGTACTACCAATGGCTATTCAATGGGTGATAAATGCCCCCCTCGACAGGGCAGTTCGGCTCGACCCAATCCGTCTTCGGCCATACTTCACGATGGGCATAGGCGACGCATATACCGATGTCGATGTATAGGAAGGGGGTCGTTTTGAAAATCGATTGCCATATGACCAGAATAAAGAAAAAACAATCCACTGCCCAGTGTGTGGGATTCGACGAGGGGCGGCGCCGAAGTAGCCATTTCCACCTACAATCAAGGCGCATTAACACAACACACAACTTTCGCCAGTACCGCAATATCAATAAATATCGGTAAATGGCGACATGTCCCCACGAAGTATCCGGACTATCAGCGATTTTTTGTGGCTCTGTGCGACTGGCGCGGCAACACCGCACGCCATCGAACAATTTATTCCCTCCATCAAACACGACGTTCCCATGACTGGGCCGGAGTTGGCCTGAATGACGGCTGAATGGAGGCGGACAGTCGGCAGACGGGTGGCAAAATTGATGGACCCCCACCAGCACTAACGCCAATTGCCAAGGTACAGATTTAAGAAAACTTTAGTGATAGATAATACAACGTTTGGCAGCGAATACTCCGAGGTCTCCGCGTCGGCGACGAACGGCTGAAACCCGTTGACGGCAGATGAGTTTGACATCGGCTCGTCGTGGGGTAATAGCATTATTTCGGCCTCTCCTCAGCAGATGGCTAGTATTTGATCTTCGGTGGCTGGAAAATCGAGCAATGTCGCCGCAGTCGGCTCCAAGCGTCGACGGCGAGTTAGGATAAAGAGATGCCCGAGAAGCGATCCGGACGGCCGTCTATACGACGGCCGAGTTCCTGGTCAAAAAGGCGTTCCCTCTCGGTGATGGCCAAGAAGTCGCTGATCCAGCCTCAGGCGATCCGGTCGAATCGGATCCGGATAAACGTCGGCGGCATCGTACACGAGACGTACCGGTCGACGCTGAAGGCGATCCCGGACACGAGGCTGGCATGGCTGACAGAGACGACGTCGACGTCATCGGCCGACTATGATCCGATCAGCGACGAGTACTTCTTCGACCGACATCCGGGCATGTTCAGCATGATCCTGAACTACTACAGGACCGGCAAGCTGCACGTGCCCGTCGACGTGTGCGGGCCGATCTTTGAGGAGGAGCTGGCCTTCTGGGGCATCGAAGAGGATCAGATCGAGTCCTGCTGCTGGATGACTTATCGTAGTCATCGTGACGCTCAGGAGACGCTCAAAGAACTGAATATCCAGAGTGACGATAACGGGACGGAAGAGGAGAACGCCGAATTAAACAGGTCGTTGACACTTAAAGTGTAGAATACGATTGTTTCTTTATAGAAACGTGCTATGCGTGGCTAAATAAAGACATTTATAACGCGCATCTGCTTACCCCGAAGCCTGCGTACGTAAACAACTCGTCAACAAACGGGTCAAATTTGGTAGTTGGATGAGGGTTTAGCATGGCTGTAAGCTTGTGGCAATTTTCTTTAGCGATGATCTAAGTCGGAAATGAAAACTTCGATGCGGAATCCGACGGATTGAGTCGGCGTTTAGGGGCTCGATGGAACGAATTGTACTGTGCCGACTAATGGTCTCTTGTCATTTGTTAGGTACATCAAAGAAAGGTTTGGGATCGAGGCGGCAGATCATGACGACGTCTCTCAAAACTGTTGGGAAAGGTATAGGCCGAAAGTATGGACGCTTCTGGAAGAGCCGAACTCATCACGCGGTGCTAAGGTTAGGGTTAACGGTATGCATGGGATTGTGTAGATGGGATTTGAAGCACAAGTAGGCCTGTGTAATTAGCTAGAAGTGAACGTGTACAGGTTTCCACATTCACGTTCGGAACAAGCAGATAGAAATATTTAAATGAGGAACCCAGTAACGTATTAATTAAACAAGTAGACCGAAATCAAGGCAAATAAAAAATTATTTTATGGCAAAAAGAGAAATACATTGTTGTGGGGCGTCTAATATCGTATAATTGGCCAATCTCCAAACACTTGTTCTTGTGTGTACATGGAAAATACCAGTTCGACTGAATCACCCATGGTCGCTGATTGTCGTCAACATTCCCATTTAGGCAATGTTGACAATCCTGAATTGCAATACGAACCGCAGAAAATAAACAATTGTTTGCAATATGACGCCAATGATTGGTTCAATATTGTGCATTCGTACAAGTTTGTATTTTTTTTAAACTCAGTAAATTATTCCTTTTGTTCATTGTTGTTATTCAGTTCGGCAAAATTTTGCTTCAGTGTCACCTTTCCTTTATCATTAACACATATATTTCCGATATAGTTCCATCATTTCAGGTGATAGCCATGGTGTCGCTGCTGTTCGTTTTGATATCGGTGACGACCTTCTGTCTAGAGAGTGTCGCCGAGTTACGGATCCCTTTGAACCAATCAGATCCGATCTCCCACGACTGGACGACGTGGGAGAAGAATACCAAATCGAAGCCGGTCGACGCCATCGTGATCCTGGACTACGTCTGCGTGTTCTTCTTCACGGTCGAGTTCATCATCCGGTTGGTGTTCTCGGACGACAAACGTCGATTCTTCACCAGTCCCCTCAACTGGATCGAGATCTCGGCCGTGGTACCTTTCTATGTTGAGCGACTGGTGATCGCCATAAATCCGGACCTCGAGTACAACATCTACATGCAGGTGGTGAAGACCATGCGTCTAATCCGGATCTTCCGAGTCTTCAAGCTGACGCGACACTTCAGCGGGTTGAAGATCCTCTGGAAGGCGATCAAGGCCAGCGCCAAGGAGCTGACACTGTTGATCGTCTTCCTGTTCATCTCCGTGCTCATCTTCGCCTGTCTTGTGTACTACGCCGAGTCGGTGGATGAGTCGCCCCAGAACGACTTCAAGAACATCCCTCTCGGCTTCTGGTGGGCCGTCGTTACCATGACGACGTTAGGATACGGCGATATGTACCCGCGTACCGGACTCGGTTACGTCATCGGTGTGATCTGCTCGATTAGCGGGGTACTGGTTCTGGCGCTTCCTGTCCCGGTCATCGTCAACAACTTCTCGCTCTACTACTCGCACGCGCAGGCGCAGATGAAGCTGCCGAAGAAGCACAAGCGGATATTGGCCGGCGCTCCGGATGACCTGAAAGTCGGTGGCTCGTTGGATGAGGAGAGAGACTGCGATGAGGATGCCGGTGATGGGGATGAGGACGATGAGGACGATACCAGATGTAGGGACATGTCGTCGAATTGTTCCCGTTGTAATGACAGTAAACCGGAAGGTACTTGTGGGAACGTGGCCAGGAACAAGGTTTCTAAGGGTCTTTCTGATAGTACACTCGCCGGATATGTTGTGGGTATGTTGGGTATCCTGATTATGTGAAGTGTACTGCTGGAATTACTCCCTCCCCCCTCTCTCTCGTTCTCACTCGTTTCTATCTATCTATCTATCTATCTATCTATCTATCTATCTATCTATCTATCTATCTATCTCTCTCTCTCTCTTTCTACACACACACACACACACACGCACAGAGAGAGTGTGTGTGTGTGTGTGTGTCCGTGTGTCCGTGTGTGTGCGTGTTAACGCGCGCGTGTGTGTTTATGTGTATGTGTACAGCACCAGCTTCTTCTGTATCATACGCAGGAGACGAATCGCAAACGGCCGAATCCCGTCGTCATATCAATGTGACTTACGTGGACGAGACAATCTATCGAAGTCGTTCAAAGATGAGAACTTTCAAACGGAAAGTCAGCCCGATCCCCGAATCTCCCCCTCGCACTCCGAACAATACGCCAGCCACACGGAATAAACTCACCACTCAAGCTTCGTGTTCAGACATCAACGTAACAGGTATCACTGGAATTAATCCTAAAGGCAATCAACACGAGACGACGGTCAACGGACGAAACGCTCTCTTCTATACAAAAGGTAAATATTCTCGCTTCGATCGGGTTGGAGCAGTTTGTTGGAGTTTGTACTTCTACTTCACGTGCGTATCGATTTACGCCGATGTCAGAAATAAATCGAAAATCTCTAAATTTCCTCTAAATTTCTTTACAGATTATTTAACGTAATAACTATAATAATAATAATAATAATAATAATAATAATAATAATAATAATGGCCGAAATTGTGCGATGTATATATAATGATTATATAATCTTATAATAATACCAAAATAATCAAACTATGATAATCATAAATTACTTAATATCTATGACTCACCTGGGTGGTTGCGTGCGAAAAATAGTACTACACTGGGTAGAACACACTCCCGTGTTAATGGAATGCTTGATCGTCTCTCCTGGAACTGGATGATTTTCGTATTCCTGACGTGAACCATTATGCCCCAACTGTGAAAAATTATATCACTTCGACACGAGTACTTAGTCGTATCTAAGGACTTCGGGGTGTTGGGAAAGACGCTCTACTTACGAAGTAGAGTGCGAAACAATAGCAAGCACAAAGCCCCAAAAATTGGCGTCAATATTGGAGAGAGATACTCCATTTAAGACAGAGTCTTATCTGGAGACGTTATTTGGCATAATCGCGATATATTTCTCTAAAACTAAAGAGATATTAAATAATATGTAATGTCTTCGTCTTCTTCCCATTTGACCTCTACTGCTTTGTTTAAAAAAATAGTTTTCTTCTTCTGATAGTTGATTAAACGTGATGGAGACGTAGTGTTATGATGTTGCTCAACGTCTGATATTATCGTATCCCTTTATATATATATATATATATATATATATATATATATATATATATATATGTATATATATATATATGCCATCGTCATGTCTACGTGAGTCTTCATACGATCTCCTCCTCTAGCTGTGAGCTTCATGAGCCGCCACGATGGCCTAATCTATCAGCAGGTTTTAAATCCTATCCTGGCTATATGTCAGAAGGGTGTTTCATCTTTCACTTCGCCTCATCACATCTGGAGATCGCTCAGCCCTTTTAGCTCATCGAGTGCACAAAGGTTACCGTAAAACATCAACTTTAAATTTCCATCGTTAACTCAAGATAGATCTAAGCTTATTCTATTTTAATGTTTATCTCAGAGGATGGTTATTGCCGGCTATAGTTGGGGTTTCTTTTCTAGCCAAGTAGTGGCCACAATAGACCCATTGCACGATGACGTCAAAAACCAAAACAAACCAGGATAGGTCTCTTGCCTCATTATAAAGAGGCATCTTACCTCATAGGTTTCCCCCCTAATACTTACAGCTATAGCTAGTTAGCCGTTTGGAGTTTAGAAAACTGCGTTTATTAATTTCATACCCCAACTCAATTACTCACATTAGACGGATATACAATATCTGAAATATGGACATTGAATGAAATTATTATCATCAAATGACGTCTGTTTGCCAGCAAATGATCATCATCCGTCCTCGAAGCTCTAAAACAAATTTAGTTCGAAAAATGTACACTTAGATACGATAGAATAAACCATTTTGGAAATAAATACGTTATAAAAAACACATCAACAAATAAACAAACACAGAAACCAATACAATGAAGTAGCAATATGTTAATGAGGTTATGTATCGCCCCCCCCTCCCTCCCCCCCGCTGGATGTCTGATAATTGTCGAATATTTAATTTGTATATTAGCCTTTAAGTTTAATGACTAGGTTTTCTTATTCTTTCTGGAGACACCATTGTCCATCATCAAACAGTTCATTGATGATATGTTACATTTTATTGCACGTGACGGAGATAAATTATTATTTCACATTTGGAATGTCTGCTGAAACATACTCCTTTAAAGCCTCGGCTCAGTGGTTATAGAGAACTGCGCTGCAAACCTACAGATTGTGGGTTCGAATCTGGCTCACACCTGTGTTTTATATGGGAGTTGTTTGCCTGATGAGTCATCCATACGACATATGTATATGTACCTCTCGGCCACAGTACCAAAGGCTGACCAAAAGTTGATAATTCGATTATATTTTGATATTCGATGTGTTTTTTTTTAAAATCTTCTAGTTTTCTTGTTCTACTAAAAGCGATAAAACCTTTAATTTGTTGACAACATCTCATTTTTAATGCCGTTTATATCATATTTCTGTCAAATTCGTTTCTGTGTATTAATGACGTTCCTCACCGAAAACTGAACAGATGACGAAAGTATTAAACTTCGTTGTTTTACACAATTTATTATGAATATCAGTCGATATGATGACACTTATTGATAACAATAATTTGTCACCTTGTACCACAGCGGGTGATACCATAGACTTGGGGGTCTGTGGGAAGACAGCTTTAAGTAGCTACACAGGTCCTCCAATTTTACCTATATTCGACTATTATGTTCTACGTGAAATATAAACCGTAACAAATAATATACAAATTGGAAATAAATCTAATTTTCATCGTCATTGACAATATATTGTCAATGACATCACCCACTAATATCATTGACAGTATATGTTACTTTAAGGATTGATTTGAATAAGTTATTTTAATCGAGATTCTCATCATTGAATTTATGGATTGATAAATCAACTGAAAAATGACAACAAACGTTTAATAGTTGGAAATATTGTTGACGTGAATGATGAAACTGAGAAGATGAGTCAATCAACCAAAGATAAGATGATGATGATGATGATGATTGATGTTTTACGGCCACTCTTGTCCACATGGTAGGCAGCTATAATTGTATCATCATCATCATCATCATCATCATCATCATCATCATCAACAACAACAACAACAACAACATCATCACCATGAATTATAGCTGACTAGAGAACAACGTACTATAATAATGAATTATAAAGACGATATTTAATATATAAACATAAATTATGCAGAGGAGAAAACGTACAGATAAATCCACGCATGCGCAAACGCGTATAGGGAGGCGCGTTTTTGTTACGTCACAAGTCATCGATGGCGTGGAGTCGGGATCGTTTATCTGTGATATTTGATGCTCCATCGTATATAGGTGTTCATATTATACCGGGGCAGAGTAATTAGTCGTCTGAGGTAAAGCAAAGGTACGTTATAGCTTCTTATCATAAGAGTATTGTTTAGGAGCTGTATTATATTTGATATTCTGTTAAACTTTTTGGTGGGATGTCGTTCTTCTTTCTAGATTTGGGACATCTTGTAGTTGAAATGATAACATCGAGCTATCGGTGTATAATTCTGATTTATAATATCGTTATCAAGATTAACTGTAGTCTGTCTGTTACGTTCAATACCCTCAAGTGTTAGTTATTTATGTATTGGATTAATATCCCTGTGACATGTTTGACGCTTCCTCTAATATCTCAATGCATATTATGCTGCGATTGATAAACTTTATTGAGGACTGTGTGTCCTCCCAAATCGTTCGCGTCCGAAGAAAACTGCTAATCCTCAGCTGTGTACTCGTTGACCTGGTTACGTCTTTGTAAGAACGCCGCTTAAACGACTGCAGCGGACATAGTACACTCTCCTGAAGCAATTATTGGTACGACTGACTCGGGAAAAGGGGAATACTGTCTCACATCTCGAGTATTGACATTACACGACGGGTGTTTATTTGTTTTTGTTTTCCTATAACAACATTCAGTGTTTATAATTCGATGTAGTAAAATGTGATGATTGATGTTTTACGGCCACTTTTGTGCACATGGTCTAAATGGGCCGAGGGACCTCCAAAAGTAATGAAGCGAAGTCAAAGACGAAACAACCTTCAGATATGCCCACACCGAGATTCGAACACGGGTGTTAGTGATCTGTGGTGCAACGCACTACCGCTAGACCATGGAGGCGCTCAGTGTAGTAAAATATGAGAGTAGAATCGTACGTCTTTCCGAAGTCCAGTTATATCCAGTTTATATTGTGTTATTCAACACACTAGGTCTTACTTCGTTCCCAATAAATAACACTAAACCTGTTATCTAACACACCAGTCTTATTATGATGTCAATAAATAACACTAAACCTGTTATTAAACACACGCTTATTACGTCAGACGTTGGATCTAACATATGGCTTCCGATTGTAATTAAATCGTCGGTCTTAATCGTCCCAGCCAATGACAACAAAGGCTTGTAGCTCATAAAATGGCACTTTGTAGAAAAATATAGCAGTAAAAATCTACTTAAAAATAGTACTTGTTATGTGGTTAACTGGACATGTTCACAGCGGCCATTCTCTACTCTGTACTCTGAGCGGCGGTACTCGTGATTGCAGGTGATTTTATTTTATTAGAATTTTGTTACACGTCCACTTAGAGATTGGTGAGACATCACGTATTTAGATGAATCGTCAAGTGGTTGTACTCTCTATCTATCTATCTATATATCTATCTATCTATCTATCTATCTATCTATCTATCTATCTATCTATCTACAACTATTTCTATATCTCACCATCAACACACACACACACACACACACACACACACACACACACACACACACACACACACACACACACACACACACACACAATAACATATATATATACACAAACACACAGACACAGACACTTAGTTGTAATGTGTCCTTTTCGGGACAGTTCATTACATATTGAGAGTATTAGAAATCAGTGATATAATTATGAATATATGTTTATTTTTATAGTCTTATTTGTAATAATTGTATTATAATTTTGTCAATTTAAAATTATATAGAATACACTTTATGTACACACACACACACACACACACACACACACACACACATATATATATATATATATTCTAACGGTTTTATGATGCTTTAAATAGATTTGTTTATAAATATTCGAGCTATACTCAATATATATTCTCCTTTATTGTAGGGTTAATATAAATACAATTTATTATCATTCTCCAGCAAGCTGTTAATATCAACAATTTATTATTATCTATGAATTATTAACAAATATCATAATTTTTTTCCCCTTTCATATACAATTAAACCAATCAATTATTATTTCAGCTGACCTCAACAAATTTCATCAAAAAATTAAAGATAACAGAACTATACGAGTAACATTCATAGATAATGACGTCACACTGTCATCTTCAAGTAACAGTTTAGGAAGCAGCAGCTATCAACAAACTGGTAAGACTGAACGCGTACTCGCACCCCCACGCGTACACCAGCACTTTAATGTTTTGTGCTTACTAATAGTACACATAGGACTGTGTTTAGGATAGTGCGACGTTCCGGATAACAATATTTACGAAACGAATGACATCTTGAACTGTGTTCATCCTGTTGTTATAGGACTGATTAATGTCAGCGGGTTTTATTTATTTCACAATGCCTCTATATTCCGTATATCCGGTATCAAGGTATCAAAACATGTTCTAACCTTATATGGCACAAACACATTTAATACATAAATACATTGTTTATATATTATAAATAGGTTAATTTAAATAAGTGGGTTTTAAGTACCTTAAAAATATTTCTTTAATTGCTGCAAGTTTAATACGATTAGACAATTTATTCCACAGTCTAGGAGCTGATGCTTGGAAAGATTTATCTCCTTACATTGCAGGGTTGCAAAAAATAAATTTATTTTAATAAGATTGTTTATATTTAATCGTTTTTTAATTAAAAAACAAAACAATATTCAAATTTTCTTCTGGTACGTACTCAGCATATTGAGATAACTATCAATAGTGAACCTATGCGAGTGTACACCTTATAAACTCACCTTGACTAAACACTAAGTACGTAAACATTGACACAACAGTCCCCTAAATGTATAGTAAAGATGCGACGTCACGTGTCATATCATCCCAAATTCATCCCAATTTACCACGTGAAGCTTCGCTAGCCACTTTCTATTGTGTTGATCTCCCAAGATGATCCCAACCATAGAGTTGGGGAATTGTCATTCAAATGTATGACTTGTTAAGACTACATTAATTGGTGTTGAAATCTAATTGCAATTCAAATATAAATATATGTAAACATTATTTTCCAGCATAAGCAACAATTGATTTTCAAAAAAGTTAATTAATAAATCATATGTTTACAAAATAATTAATAAAACTAAATGCAATAATCATATTAATCAAATGAAATATAATTTAAAACATTTAAAATCAAAATGCATGATCTATTTGATTTTTTGTAGTGATTTAAATCAATGATTTAAATCAATGATTTAAATCAAAATATTCAGCTGGAGAAATGTGTACATGATTATCTTGACTTATCGTGTCATACATAGAACTGTATCTAGGTCTGTTTGACCCAATTAATCAAACACCACGAATTAGGTCGAGTATCACAATGATCTGGTCAGTATCCAGACATTAGAAATTACGGACTGAAGCGCTTCAATCCTTCACCATTTCTAACCGTTCTAACACCATCCCTAACGACCTACGAACGACGAAAAATATCAAAACTTTTACAGATCTCCCCAAATTACACTTCTTCTCTGTAACCTTTTAATAATAAAATAAATTCTGACCATTGTTGGATTCTCCCGCAAAGATGCAACAGGTACATTGTAATTTTGCTGGAAACAATATTAATGTTTATGTGTGTCTGTTTTAGCGCGTCTTCTTTCAATTATAAGTCGTTGAATCGTTCTCGTCGTATATATGTGTCTATATATAAGTTTTATTTTACAGGTATCCATCAAGGTAACCAATCTCAGAGTAAAGAACAAACGATGGCTAACGGTGACTTGAAAAAGGAGATCAACTGTCCACAAAGTTAATATCATCTTGATTCATATTTATATATAAATACAGTTATGTATTATAATTATTTAACTATATTGTGTTCATCAATCCTTCCAGTTAAAGAGAGGAGTATTTTTGTTATCAAAACTAAACATAACAAATCCTCTACTTATGTATTATTTATATCACGTGACCGCTTTAGTATTCAAAATAAATCCTCAAAAACATCATGTTTAATAATTATTTATGGGTATTAACAAAACTATGGATTTAAATAATATGTATGTGCATGCGCAGGCGCGCGTGTGTGTCTGTCTGTCTGTCTGTGTGCGCCTATGTGCCTGCCTGTTTTGTGCATGACCTCGATCACAGATATCTAGTATCGGAGTTCAAACCCAGCATTAAACATTATCAAATATATAAAAAATAATACGAAATATAAAGATCTTGGAACTTACTGAATAAAGTTTGCTCGATAATGAAATTATGAGAAACAGGTAAATATAAGTAACACAATTAGATAAGCTTGAATTAAAATTAGCAAAGGATGTGCAAACAATGTCAGCAAAGCAGAGGTGTTTCCATCCCTGTTTATATATATATATATATATATATTGGTTTATTGGTTTATTAATTAATTATTCGAACGTAAGTTGCTGAAATATCAACCTCTACTACCAAAGGATCCTCTAATATCAAGGATAAGTAATGATTTTTATCTATAAACTAATGGCACATAATCTATGATCGCTTGTTTGTAATTTCTATTTTTGTTTAAGAACGAAATTGTTCTTACTTGGAGTAAACTGAGTGAAGACATTTTTGACATAAAGTAAAACAGAGAACTAATTTTGTCTATTTATTGATCGAAATTTCGGCAATCGAATACATAAAAGAGAATCTAAAAAATATCACAAATATCTTTACAGCTTTAAAAAAATGAAACGCTTCAAAACAAAAATCAATCCTCATTGAACAAATAAAACACGTTATAATGAACAGGAGGTTTTTTTAAATTGTTAATTTAAAAAACCCCCTCCAAAGGGCCTCCACATAAAGGTGGAATTTAAAAAAAAGGTTAATCTATGTGTTTTTTGTATTGCTATGTTTTTTATTTTGGAAATATGGGGGGTGGGGTCGCGGGGTTCCTTTCGGCCCCCTGGTGTGCCTATCTTTTTTTGGGGGGGCATGCATGCGTGTGCGTATATATATATATATATATATATATATATAAAATGGCGCAGAAAAATATCATAACGTTCCATCTAACTGCAATTCAGATATATTAATTACTTAACTCACGACACTGGGATGGATGGATGGATGGATGACTATTGATTAACGACACATCGGCACAATTTAAGCCATTCGGTGTCCTAGCACGTTTTAAAATAAAACGGTATTAAAGATTCTTTATAAAAGGTTAATAAGCCGGATTATGTATGAGCTAAGATGTAAAGATGTAAGTTGTTAAGTATAGATTGTAAATATGTAAACAATACATCAACATCTTTACAAAACAATGAAATTTTTGTTGACACTATGACATATACCGATATATCGATATATATATATATATATATATATATATATATATATATATATATATATATATATATACTGTTCATGTCTTACAATAAATCACCCACTGTCTACCGTTGATGAACATTTAATTATTTTATTTATCCGAAAATAAAACATAACCACATTTCGCACAAAACTCATTATTTATTGTAAAGAGAGACATATAAAATGATATTTATAAATTATTAGTACTTCATAATAAAGTATAGATAACAGAACAACATTCATATGTATGTCTGCGTGCGCATGCGCGTTCGTTCATTTTTGTGCGCATTTTTATGTGCATCAGTAAGACACACTGCAGGAATGATTGATTCAGACTTCGTATTGTTATCATATTTCAATTAAAAGAATATCATCGACAATTAAAACTAATGTTCATTGATGGATAAGGTATATTGAGCTCTTAGTAAACATCCATTCCACAAAATATAGAGAAACACACACGGAAACACACACACATATACACACACACACACACATGGACATACACACACACATGGACACACACACGGACCCACACGCACGCGCGCGCGCACAGCACACACACACAGAGCATATACTAACAATAATTAAGTAGGTTTTTGTCGTTTACCTATATCAGTATATGTAGGGTGCATGTTTATGTGTTTTTGTTTCAATATCTACATTACCAAGTTTGCAGCCATATTGTATACATAATTGTGCGTATTTGATATTGCATAATAGAAAAAAAGGTAAACGTTTTATAATTCCACATAATAGTGATCTAATCCATTTAAAAATCCGATTGTTTTGTCTGAAATATCTCCACTTTGGAATCAGAAAAGCAATGACGATAACGTTTAGGATGCTATTGGACGTTTTCACTAAACAATACTCAAACGCTTTGTTGAAAACTATACAGGACAATAACATCAACCCCCGTATGTAGTAGGCTCTCTAGAGGACAATCGGTGTCAGTGTGTGTCAAGGAGGATTGTGTTAATAATATTGATAATTCATTATCTAGAAGCAATACGTCTGATACCACGGCCTGGCGATGATTCACAGCTTAAGATCTAATTACCCTGCAAAATAAACCCCGACTGTTTAGACAAATATTTAATCACGTTAATATTTTCCCGTGTGGAGCCTCTTTGGTCATATCGCTAAAGCTAGATGGTTAGAGGAGTAGGCCATCGGAAGACTGGAAGATGAGGACGATTTAGAGTGAAACTGAGCGAATGGCGACGTATTTTGTCTGTTTGCGACCGGATTGACATCGAAGTCAATTCCATTCCGGATCTCTGGAGCCACCACAATATGGCGAGAATAGGCGAGTGACAAGATTTAGAAATGAGCGGGACTTGGTTCTGACTGGATAGAAAATGACCCATAAGTCGCTTTAGCATTTAGAAACCGAATAATGTTTGTTAAAAAGGCAAATCGACTTATGGGTCACCTTGGATCTAGTCAGAATAAAACCCTTCTCATCTGATGACGTTTTAATGCTGGACATTGACAGACTTGTGAGAAACACGTCATCCAACACCAAAATAATAAACACCTATCTGGAAAAAAATCATCTTCGACTTTTGTGGATTAATTGACCAGAGAAGAAATGAAAGAACCAAAGAATTTTGGTGAATTTATGGGAGATTCTGTAAAATTAAGTCTATTTCGTCCAGATATTAACTAGACTAATACCCTAGAACAACCGAGGATCCTTATAGTATATCGAAGTATTAATGTTCGTGTACCTTCAAACGACGAGGCTAAATAATCGTTCGCAAACAAACCTTCGACGTAAACGTGAACACATTTAACCTGGTGACCAAATGGTTATGTATTATAAAAACATCAATTTGTAAGACTTCTTTAGATAAATATTTCTTTGCAATTCTTTTTTTTTTAATCGGATGCTAGACCTCGTCATAATCTTTTTCCCCGTCGTAGACATGGAAGGAATAACGGTCGAAAGTATCTCGAACAATTTAGATATTTGAAAGTCACCAAATATATAAAGTGTTCATTCTGTTCTTAAAGATGACTCATACAATATACTGATTTTAGAATATATTAATATTAATTTCTACCATATTTATATTCAAGTCCTATTGTCGGGTTTCGCTATAGAACAGCTTTGAATAATTCCTGCCAGTAAGGGTATTCTATTATTATTATTATTATTATTATTATTATTATTATTATTATTATTATTATTATTATTATGCAAAGTGTCTCTTTCCAATCCTGAAGTGAGATCGTAAAGAAGACAAACAAAACTCTGGATATTTAGTCACATTTGATTTGGCAAAACCACAACATGTCGGTCACTTTTGTGTGTGACTGTATCCACAAAGGTGTTATATTCGGACGCGGAGTTTTGCGGATGCCTTCACGCGTGTTTCGTCCTGTAAACCTAAATAAAACGAACGTCTAAATTATTGTGTTTAGTTTTAAATACTTGAGTATATAGCGAGAAACAATTTGTACAAGTTATTAAAAATCAAATCAAAGGTAATGTATCAATGGTAACGAACGTGTTAACATAAATAATTACAACAAAACAACCAAATAATGTTGATATATCCACACAAGTAGATCATTACACTATTCTGTTAAAGCAGCAAAACATTTCACAATTCTAAACAATAGTTGCTTTTAAAAAACAAACCTCTTCTACATACGATATATTGAAATTTGTTATATTTTTTGAAAACCAGTTGGGGTTATATATCAACGTAACTTCCGTTATTCACCTTTAGGGCAATTGTTCTCCCACGTCTCTCATTACGATAAGACTAAAATACTAAATAACGTGTTGTTGATAGAAATATAAAATACAAATCAACATCTTTTCTGCTTTACGCACATTGGCTGCGAAAAACCCCGCAAAAATAAAGATAGATACTGATGTCACCGTATATCACACACGCATGCCCGCACACACACCCGCACACACACATGCACACACACACTCATGCACACGCACACATGCACACACACACACACACACACAGCACACATGCATACACACACACACACACACACGTTTAACAAGGGCTGTTCTATGCAACTATCCGAGTTCTAGGCCATAGAAGTTAAGTACATATTGTGCGTAATTGAACATCACTGATTCTATTTCTATGATGATGATGTTGCTGGCATCACTCCGCCAGGTGTATTATAAGCCGCCCCTTCAGTGTTATCTGCACCAATGTAGCCATCGAGCCAGAAAGTCTCCATTTTTCCTTTGCCCTGTTTGGAGCGGTGGGAAAGAACGATTGATTGGATCAGACAGTGAATGAGTTAGTGAGTAAACGAATGAGTGCGATACAAAATGATGCAGTTTCATGGCCAATTTTGTGCACATGCCACATTTAAAAACATTCAAAGGCATGGAGGCGAAATGAAAGATGAAACATTCTCTAGTCACAGTGTGCAAGTAACCGAGTGACCGAATAAGTGGATGAATGAGTGAGTCAATCAGTTATTTAGTCAGTATGTCAGCCAGGGAGTAAGTCATTCGGTCAGTTAATCAGTCAGTCAGCCAGTCAGTCAGCAAAATGTTACTATCAATATATTCTTGCATCTCGTGCCTACCTTAATTTCTATTTTTTCTCGCGGCGTTATAAGAAAATTTCCACTTTTCTCTAAAAGCTGCGTAATCTCTTTACTCATGTGAATCTTCAGAGCTGTAAGATGGCGTTAAAAGTAAAGTAAGGACATAGACAAGACAGTGATGTTCCGAATGATTTGCTCGCGATACGGAAAATACGACAGAAACAACGTTTTGGACTTACGTAGGCCATTCGACTCCATACGTGAGGCTGTGTTAACAGTGTCACCAAACAAACAATATCGAGGCATCTTCAACCCAACAACACCGGCTACACATGATCCTAGCAATTAAATTAATTAGGAAATTGTTCAAAACAGAAATTCCAAGCATCTAATTTACCAGTAATAATACAATTCAGCAATTAAATTAATTACAAATTCAGGATGTTCACACCAAAACTTCCAAACATCGAATACATCAATAATTATACTCTGTTTTAGTGACCATTTGTAGCCATCAGCAATTCCATTAATTAAAATTTATTTGCAAAACGTTAACACCAGATATTCCAACCATCAGGTTCATTAATAATGTTACATTATCAAGTTCGCTCTGAGTAAGTTCATTTCAAATGACCTCTGCACTGACCTGAATGCAGTCCAATACGAAGCTTCAATTTTTCGCCAGGCCGATGTCTGATCTTGAACTTGTTAATGGCGTCAAGGAACTGAAGCGACATCTTGGCTATCTCACTAGCGTGAGCATCGCCATTACGTATTGGTAAACCTGATACCACCATATAGGCGTCTCCTATTGTCTCCACCTGATATATATATATATATATATATATATATATATATATATATAAACTAATTAGAAATGTCGATCAATAAATAGACAAAATTAGTTCTCTGTTTTGCTTTATGTCAAAAATGTCTTCACTCAGATTACTCCAAGTAAGAACAATTTCGTTCTTAAACAAAAATAGAAATTACAAACAAGCGATCATAGATTATGTGCCATTAGTTTATAGATAAAATTCATTACTTATCCTTGATATTAGAGGATCCTTTGGTAGTAGAGGTTGATATTTCAGCAACTTACGTTCGAATAATTAATTAATAAACCAATAAACCATATATATATATATATATATATATATATATATATATATATACAAAAACTAATTAGACGTGTGTATGTGTGTGTGTATGTGTGCGTGCGTGCGTGCGTGCGTGCGTGCGTAAAAGTCGTTGTTTTAAGGCCATTTGTGTGCACATAGTAGGCTAAATGGGCCTGGTGACGTTCAAAGGTAAAGAGGCCTTCGAAGTGAAAGATGAAACACCCTTCAAACATGCTAGAGGTATGTGGCCAATCCTATGCTACTAGCTAGGCTAAGGAGATATCATGCAGGTATGCGATTGATTGATTGATTGATTGATTGATTGATTGATTGATTGATTGATTGAGTGAGTGAGTGAGTGAGTGAGTGAGTGAGTGAGTGAGTGAGTGAGTGAGTGAGTGAGTGAGTGAGTGAGTGAGTGAGTGAGTGAGTGAAGCCAGTGAGCGAGCATCTCACCTTGTATACGTCAAACTTCTCGACGGTAGAATCAAAGGCTGTATACAAGTCATTTAACATAAGGACAACTTCTAATGGAGAACTCTTGGCTGATAAACTCGTAAACCCGACGATGTCGCTGAAGTAAATCGATACCCAATCATAGAGTTCCGGCTCCACAGACTTACCGACCTTAAGTTGATCCACGATCGACCTAGAAATTAAAAAAAGTGGGTTCACCTGATTAAAAATACAAGAATAACAACAACAACAACAACAGAATTTGAACATCATCACTCGGAGTATTCAATGTTGTGACACAACAGCACAACAGTGAGAATTGAAAACGTTATATCAACCTGAATGGGACATCAAGTCGACTTGATGTCAAACAACGTACCACTCAGATCAAAGAGAGATTATTTATCTCATTAAATGCTATGGCAACCGACAATTAAAACTAATTATAATTATAAACCGTTATATATGTTTATCATATAAGTGTCCATCTTTCAGTTATAATGGTAACGAGTATCTCCGGTCATTATGTTATAACTTAATTGTTTATAATGATGTTTATTGGTTGTTTTTCCTCTGTTTGTCCTTTGTTTACTTACTTCGGTAGGATCTGTAGTAGAAGTTCCTCGGTTTTATTTTGCTCCTGGATCAGTTGCGACGTTCTATCAGCGACGAGGTGCTCCAGATTGTTGGCGTACTGCTCCATCCGCATCAGTAGGTTGTCCATCAAGTTCAACTTCTTCGTTCTGCCGAAACGGACCGGAAGAGGTAGGGGGAAGAGGAAGAAGATTTCGGTTGAGCAGTTCGAAGGAAGAAGAAGCCGAATGAGCAGAATCAACGACGAAGATTGGATGGAAGGGATTCGAATATTAACAAGTCCAAGTAAACGTTCAGATGGACGAATTAAAAAAAAAATGAGGACTCAGTAAATACAGACAATAACAAAACGAAGATAAACATTACACCTCAATAATATGTTTCTTGATAATCAATAAGTTTTGTTATACTTTAGGATTATTTAATTTATTTTATTACCACGCTCATCTAATATGTTAATCAAACGTTATGATAATTATAATAATTTTCTTATTTTCGGCGTTATTCTACAGGTAGAGGCCACTTTATTTGGACAATTATATATCAATTATTACATCAATGTGGCCGAAATAGTATTTGTGTTGATCCTTATATAATTAATACATTAATAAATTAATCGTTTAGAATATATATATATATATATATATATATATATATATATATATATATATATATATAATATTAATAAAACGTAAACACACACACACACACACACACACACACACACACACATATATATATATATATATATATATATATCCACTTTTAGAAATGCGATTATCAGGCCGAATTCACACACACACACACACACACACACACACACACACACACACACACACACACACACACACACACACACACACACACACACACACACCGATTTAAGCAACATAATGCAGGTACGAAATATCGGGAAACTGCTTTAAAAAAGGGGAATGCTAGAAATTCTTCAGGTTAACATCGCGACAAAAATGATGATGATGATGATGATGATAATGATTGCTATTTTACAGCCACTTTTGTGCACATTGTAGGCTAAATAGGCCGAGTGACCACCAAAGGTAATAAAGCGAAGTCAAAGGTGAAACAACCTTCATATATACCCACGCCGAGATTCGAACACGGGTACATCGCGACAAAGAAGAGGATAAAATGTAGAGGGGTTCCAAGTTTGGATCTAAAAAAATCCTACTGATATCTAATGCATGCATCTGATTGATCCAGTGTTTAATGAATAAATAATAAGATTTGGCTCACAATAGCTGGAAATGGTATATTCCACAGATGGAGTCCACACTATATTAAATGAATGCTCCCCCGATTTAGATCTACGCACAAGGATGAAATTCTTAACGTGAATCAAAGTGTAAAGTCTTTAGATTAGCGATGTTAGATTCGTACTCTGAACAACAGATAAATAAAAGTGTACACACTTGAATACGGTGGCCAGGTGATTCTTGATATTGTCAAAGGTAGGTCGAATTTCGGGATCTTCGTTCCAACATTGCTTCATTAACAATTCGATTTCCGTATCAAGATCCTTGGGCAGCTGAGGGCGAAATGGTGGGTTAGCATCCTTCACCTTATCTACTATATCTAAAGAAATGATGTAGAGATTATTATTATTATTATTATTATTATTATTATTGCACTTGTTGTATTGTATTGTTTATATTAAACAACTCAGATAGTCAAAGTAAATTTATATTGATAAATGACTCAGTGCAAATAGGATTATTATTATTATTAGTAATAGTAGTAGTAGTAGTATCAGTAGTAAGAGTAAGCGTTCATTCATAAAAAATATGAGAAGATATATGCATTTTATATTAAATCTATCAATACACAATATTTTGTGGATTTAAATTTCGCCTGTAAACACTCCACTGGGGGGGGGGGGGTATCTATGAACGATGGCAATATTTCAACAACCGATTAATTTCCAAAGGAATTGGCACTAAACAGGCTTTTAAATTAAACTTCGTATCCAGCACATTTTAATCTGATATGCTAATCTAGATATTTATGCACATAAAACTTTCATAAACCATGCCTTTGATCTGATCTCATAAACATGGCATTATGGTCATCTCTTCGCCTTTAAACAACGAATCTTACTTCTTCACAGTTAACTTCCGATACGTTAGTTACAGTGTTACTGACGGGTGTATAGGGACAGTCGTATTGAAAAGGTATACAGAAAGACAGTTAATTTTAATTGTAAGTTAAGTTTCGGTCTATGTAATTTATTTATATATAAATTGTGATATATATATATATATATGTGTGTGTGTGTGTGTATGTATATGTACGTGCGTGTGTGCGTGTGTGCGGGTGCGTGCGTGCGTGTTTGTTTACCAAAATGCATCTAAACTCTATGTCTATATTTGCATACCTTGGGGGTTGAGAAGGTCTCTTTCATATTCAAATGGTATATTACGAGTCGTAATTTCCTGTAGTACTATAGCAAAACTGTAGACATCGCCTTTTCCCGTGTAAATGTTCGGTTTCTCATCTCGCAGTAACTCTGGAGCTCTCCATAACATCTCTATAATCGGTAAATAAAGAATATGTTCATTCTGCGAACATTCGTGGAATGGGTGTATTCAAGAATATACTTATTTTGAGAGAAGATATGCCAAGAAGATGTCACTGAGACATAAACGAATGTACGCCTTATGTAAACAATTGCCTCGAAAGATTAATCCATAGATTCGCGCGTGCTGGACTCCCGTTTTTAAACTTGTGATGAGACGAGAGGCTTACATTTTTAACTGATGTTATGATTTCTATGAATATCTACAACATGTTTACATCTTGTTAACAAATTTAGCTTAATCTGTGCAAAAAGGATTTGGCTTTAAAGAGAAATGTTTACACCTCTAGCTCCCAACTCGTCACTTCTTTGTTTAACGGTTTCGTGCCAAAATAAAATCTCGGTAGTCTCCGAAAGAACGGACGGTCGACATCTGGAGTATAACTCGGCGATGTATCATCTCTCAGTTGATGTCGTAACAACGTTTGTCATGTAGTGTACTGGCTAGCTTTCTGTTCGCTAATGATCAAGATTTGCTTTTTATTAGTTTTGTACTTAACGGTCAGTTATCGATAATGGATGCCGGAAGTGATCAACGAGTTAGGTTCCGTGTTCCAAAACGAGTGACCTCGACAAACTTATCCCACAAAACCAAAAAGGGAAATCATTTTTCGAATGTCAATCTCGGCCTAGTATCAATTCTGGGTCTTCATCCTTATCTCTCCTTTTATTGCCCTTTCTATTAAAATTATGTCTTATGAATGTTGAAATAAACGAATTGAACTGACTATCCGACTCTAATTTTGAGTAGCCATTGCTCGGAGCCAACTACTATTTGGTCGTTCAGTGATCCAGGTTGATGATAAGCACAGATATCCATCCGATGTTAACGATTGATGAATTCTCAAAACCTACAAGCTGTGGATTCGAATCCAGTTCACAGCTGTATTTGTGGGATATATTTATATATATATGTCTTATGATGTTAGCAATCCCAACTCTAGGTATCCCATATCTAACACATACTGCTGACGTTACATCAACTTACCGAGTGGTATCCCTTATTTACAACATGCTGTTGTTGATGAACAGTATTATCATATTTATTTGGTTGAGGAACGGGGCGGGAGTGGATTTATCTAATACGATGAAAGATCTGATTGTGACCCAAATAGATTAGGCAAGTTATTATTGTTGAATCTAACAAGACACACAGAATGGGGCTCGTTCATCTGTCAAATAATTTGACCATTATTAAGCAGTTCTTGCCCTGATCACATTCTTGCCGTGAAATGTAATCTCCACTCAGGAACACAAAACGTAAACACTGGACATTCATGTGGTATAAATACACAAAGACTTATGTATTAACCTGATATTTTACTGACTGATATGAAATTTAAAAAATGTGTTTATGTGTGTGTGTGTGTGCGCGTGGGCGCGTGTGTGCGTGTGAGTGTGTGTTGCTATTTTCAGGCCGCTTTTGTGCACACCGTAGGCAAAATGAACCGAACGTCCTCCAAAGGCTATAAGGGATAGACGAAACACCCTTCTAACATAGCTTGACCAGGATTTGAACATAGATGCTTTAGACCTGTGGACAACCACATAGGACATGGAGGCGCCAATATATATATATATATATATATATATATATATATATATATATATATATATATATATATATATAAAATCACATCACACACAAACGATACATTTATATTCCAGATACTAACTTTGCCAATAAGTATATTCGTCTTCAAGGGTTACGCTGTCGTCATAGAACGTTGGTAGACCGAAGTCAGTCAGTTTTAATACAAATCTACCATCAACCACACAGTTAGTAGACCGTAAACGTCCATGACAACGAACATCGGAGCTGTGTATGTAACACATACCCTGAAAATAATATTACATTACGGAGTGAGTGAGTGAGTGAGTGAGTGAGTGAGTGAGTGAGAGGAGGGGGGAGTTTACAAATGAATGCACGAATGAGCAAGTGAGAGATTGAGCGAGTGGGTGAGGTGAGTGATTGAGTGTGTGTGTGTGTGAGTAAGTGAGTGAGTACGGTAACCAGCGAGTCAGTGAATCGGTGAATGAGAAGGAGAGAGACAGTGACAGACTGAAATGGAAAACAGAGAGAGCAAGTATGCACGTGGTTTAGAGAGAGGTTTACGTCGACTGAGCAAGTGTCTCTGAGGAACCAAATAAAGTGTATTTTCAGCAGCCTCACCATGCATCATTTTAGGTATAATTATTAAAACATTCTGTTTTATTTTGTGCCGACCAGCAATTTGAATAAAACAAACGACAGACAACAAGAACAAACCAAAAACAGCGTTCTGTATTCTACCGGACGCTAATAACGTTGAAATAAGGCCATGATCATGTGTTCTGCAGCGTATTTATCAAAGTCACTAATGCCACACAACAACAACGGCCTGGCGTGATAAGAAATGGGGTCGGGGTCAAGGTCTGACCTATCTGATCAACGACATCCCACACAAAATTGACCCAATTTTCTGCGCAGAAAGGCACATACTCATAACCACTCATAATCAATAACAAGATGGCGACCAACACACAGTAACATCTGGACAGTTCGCAATAAACACGTGATTAAAGGCGGTTATATTTCACCGCCAGCGGATATACACATCAATAACACAGTCAATGACCCCTCCTCGTTTCTAGGCCATAGGAGTAACAAAGCGCACAATCTGATGACGTAGAGCACAAATGGCGGCCACCAAGGTTAAGGTGATATGTCGCCGGCGAGCGTAATTTATTTTATTACAGATCGACATCGATTCCTGCGCTAAATGCACCTGTTCGACAGACCACGCAGAGTTATTAATCATGGAAGCTTGGGCTGTTTTTGATTCGATTGATTTGTGTAATTCGACAAAGAGCCTCGTTTTCGTACGAGATTAAACCGACAGAAGACGCCATGTTGTGATTCGCATAATTGTTTACCAAAAGAATAATTAAATGAAGTTAAATACTTTAGTCCGGACGAATGTGCAAATATACATTATGTATTTCAATTAGGTTGATCATACTAATAAAGATGATGATGATGATGATGATGATGATGAAACGACGAAACCTTACCCGCACAATGTCATCAATGAGTGACCTCTTGAAGTCCGAATCTAGAGTTATACTGTCATTAAGAAGAATGTCCTGTAAATAATATCAACATACATAGTACAAGAGAGTGAGTGAGTGTGTGGGTGAGTGAGTGATTATGTTTCAGTCGGTCAGTGAATATATGTTAGAACGTTTAAATGGGTGAGTAGATGAGTGGGTGAGTAAATGAGTGAGAGAGTGAGTGACTGGATGCGAGTCGGTGGGTGGATGTGATAGGGTGGATGAGTGAGTGTAATGGTGGCTGTATAAGTGAGTGAGTGAGTGAGTGAGTGAGTGAGTGAGTGAGTGAGTGAGTGAGTGAGTGAGTGAGTGAGTGAGTGAGTGAGTGAGTGAGTGAGTGAGTGAGTGAGTGAGTGGTGAAGTGAGTGAGTGAGTGAGTGAGTGAGTGAGTGAGTGAGTGAGTGAGTGAGTGAGTGAGTGAGTGAGTGAGTGAGTGAGTGAGTGAGTGAGTGAGTGAGTGAGTGAGTGAGTGAATAAAATATTTTTTAGTGTCCTTGCCAATAATAAATATTTACGAATAGTATTTGAATAATGACTGGTGAAAAATAGAACTAACTGAGGAGGTTTTGTGATAGGAATATGATTTAACTTTCAGATAAGTTACATCAGAAAAACAAGTTTCTGACATAAAGTATAGTTTCTTTTTGTCTATTTAGATCTTATGGCTTTTTCGAATTCGATAATTATTGATTTCTTTTTTACCAATGGGTTAACACACACAACACACACACACACACACACACGCACACACGCACACACACACACACACACACACGCACACACACAGACACACACAAACACACACACACAGAAGCACATACACACACACACACAAACACACACACTAAGTTTCGCCTGTAATATTCCAAACAATTACAATCTGTCTAAAATCGTAGAAATAAGTCATTTCCCGTCTACTCATATCTTTATTTAATTAAAGCCTTAATGAAAAAATATTTTATGTCTCACTCACTCACTCACTCACTCACTCACTCACTCACTCACTCACTCACTCACTCACTCACTCACTCACTCACTCACTCACTCACCACCACCACCACTCACCACCACCACCACCACTATCACTCACCACCACCACCACCACTCACCACTCACCACCACCACCACCACTCACTCACCACTCACTCACTCACCACCACTCACCACTCACCACCACTACACCACTCACCACTCACCACCACCACTCACTCACCACTCACTCACTCACCACTCACTCACTCACTCACTCACTCACTCACTCACTCACTCACTCACTCACTCACTCACTCACTCACTCACTCACTCACTCACTCACTCACCCACTCACTCACTCACTCACTCACTCACTCACTCACTTATACAGCCACCATTACACTCACTCATCCACCCTATCACATCCACTTAATGAACGACTAAAATCTGCATTAAAATTGGCCAGAACACCGAAACAGCTTCAGAGATGAAGTGTTTTAGGAAAACTGGTTGTGTGTTGAGCCTCATACACCTAGGTCCCGGCACTGAATCTAAGTATTACTCGTATAAAAGGGATGTACGGGTGTTTGATGTTGATGATGATGATTGGCGTTTTACGGCCACTTTACGGCTAAATGGGCCGAGCGAATGCCAAGGGTAATGAATCGAAGTCAAGGATGAAACACCCTTCAGATATGCCCACGCCGAGATTCGAACTCGGGTGGTAGTGATCTGTAGTCGAACGCCCTACCAGTTAGACAACAGAGGGGCCAATGCGATTGTCCGATGAAAAACTTGATCATCTCTCCTATCTTTAGTTAGAATCACCTTCGCCGTATGTTCGATTTATAGCCAGCGCCGAAGCCAACCAAATAACTGACTGTCTCGTCTCTCCTTAATACTGAATAGTTTTCTCAATACAGGTAACTCAAGTCACTCAAGACACTCACCTGGAGGCTACCTTTAGGACAATACTCGTGAAGCAGCTGAGGAGATGGAGAGTCGATCACAGCGCCGATGAACCTGGCTATGTTGTTGTGCTGAAGATTCAATCTCTGGAAAATATAAACGCATCAATCGTGTCGGGTTCAGGTATATTAATATTAATGCGACGAACAGATAGCAAGTTAGAATAGGAAGGATCTTTTACGCTGCTACCGAATGAAAAACGAATTAACTAAAATGGAAATTTCTTTTTCTAATCTTCACTGACTGAAAATAGGAGATAGTTTAATAATTCTAATGGGAATGTCTTTTACAATCTTTATCTACATTTTGTTCAATATTTACATATAGGTCTATCGATTAGAAATCACGACTGAACCTTATCCATTTACACGATGTTAGTCGCCGTGTTGATGACTTTATTATTATGCAAAACCGGTGTTTGTACTCAGTAAAAAACAACTAATTGGATAATTAGAAATATGTATGGCCATACTATTAAATGATACAACACCTCTATTGACATTCTTACGATACAGATGATGATTAATGTTTTACGGCCACTTTACGGCCACTTTTGTGCACGTGGCTAAATCGGTCGAACGACCTCCAAAGATAATGAAGCGAAGTCAAAGATGAAACACCCTTCAGATATACCCACTCCGAGATTCGAACTCAGGTGGTAGTGATTTGTGATCCAATGCGCTATGATTTAGACCACGGAGGCGCCCGTTACTGAACGGCTGAAGGGTCGAGTATAATCGATACTAAATGGTTCTAAAATACGTTAGAAATACACACTTTGTTGACACTTATTATTTATATTTTCTGTGCCGTGTATAAACATCATCTAATGTCATGGCATAATGGTTCCCAGTTATTTATTATAATCCATATAACCAAAATGTGGCCTTTCGATTTTTATTTACATAGTTTTGACGCTTTCTTGAATCGGATATTATTTCTTTGGAAACTTGTATTTTTTGTACTCTTTAGTGAAAAGTTTTATTTCATTTAATTAATTTGCTTCATTATTATGAAAACTTAGCGAAATAACGTATAAGATGAACATTCAGAACAATGACGTACACCAACGTAAAATATTGCAGGGATTGTCTGTCGTTCACTTGGCATTACTTATTACCATGACGACCAAGTGTCTTTGCCGATAACAAGAAACACAAATTACAAGTAAATTATTATCAATATGGCCACTCACCTTGTTCACTTCAACCAGTAATTCTTTGTTCATTGCAGTTATCTTGGCACGTGACTCTCTCAACGACACCAACGCGTGCTGCGAAGATGATGGATTAAATGACAACAAGTTAATGATTGGAGGATGTGAAAGATGAGGAAAATGCACGCAGGACGTTGATTGGTCGACATCGAATAAAACAATATGATCTAAAGTGACAACGTAAAGTGATCAATAACATTCCGAATCCACTCACCTTATACCATGCTATTCTTCCGAACAACTGATCCCCGTGTTCGTGGTCTGACCTTCCAGAACTCTGTAAACGATGACAATTTTAACATAATGACCATTATTAAAATTTCACACAAATTAAATTATCTGGGAAAGGTTTTCGTTGGTCTCCTAACATATTGATTCGATGTGTTCAACTCAAAAACTAAAGCTTCAACCTTTGGAAAGAGATAATCAGGTCGAACGCTTTCAACGAAGGGTAACCGCAGATAGAGTTGTACGCATACGACACTCGGATTCGACCACACCGCCCGGAGATCGGAAGCGCAGCACTCTAACGAATGTACCACGGGGATAGTTTCTATTTCTCTTTTGGACTATTCTAGAGAACCGTGTTTCCCATAACTATTACTTAATATTCACATAATCCAGTTTGAATTAGATAGTCACGATTACCGTGATTGTATATGAAAATAACAACAACAACAACAACAACACAACTAATAATATTTTTATGATATAAATACGGTACGACTTTTATGTATATTTCACATCCTTCTATTTAATTCAAGTTTAATTTGGCTTACTTTCAGGTTACGACTATGCGCATTACTTATTTGGGGGTTTTCTCGTTGGTATGAATTGGTACAATTGTCCATCTATTTTAACTCCCTGGGAAGTATAGAGATTTTTACTCTCAATAATAAGTGCATGGTCTATCAAGACAGGTCACCACCAAAGGTCAGCTAGTCACGTTATGGATGTGTCATTTAATGATCGGCTGGTCGACTACTGGTCGACTACTAGTCAGTTAGTAGCTTCGAACCGAGCACCTTCCAATTTTTAGTCTACCGCTCTAACCACTCAGCCATCACGTCTCATTATTATTAAAAGAGTGAGTGGGTAAATTGGTTTAACTAGCTTATTAAGCACATCACATCCGAAAACATTTGGTTGAGGGAAAACTGTCTAGGAATATGAAATGACCTCTCCGAAGATTTTTATTAGATGTTGAACGAGAGAACTGGATGATCGGGTAGAAGTTGGTTTATTTATTAAAAGGAACAGTTCACCTTCATTTCAAATTTTCACGACTAATATAGTAATGTTCACAAATATAATAAAAGATGTCAAAATGTGAAAACGATCACCCAGATCACCCAGCCATTTTGAAGCAAGACACAGACCGGAAGCTCCAAAATGCTGACGTCACTTGAAACAAGAAATTTGACCGGAAGTCTGTATAACCCATTTAAAATAATTTTCGCATTCCCGCCATCGAATCTGGCATCCGGTGCAGCCGTAATGGCGGTCCTCCAGTGGATTATTTCCTTATATTTATTATATCTAGTATAGTTCGTGATTATTATTGTGAGATTTTGGTTTATTGTTATAAGCATTACATATTTAAGTATTATTATCTGAGGCTGAACTGTCCCTTTAAGAATGAAACATCCCACCAGAAAACTAACACCGGGATTTGATTCCAGGACATAGAAGTCAGTGGCGTAGTGAGAGTGTGTCCATTTGTAATTAATAGAAGTGGTAAACATTTTATTTCATCAATCAACCTATCTAAGTTTACGAGTGTACGTGTCAGTTATCTCTATTTGCCTTCATCGATACGCGAAGTCTAGGCGAGACCAGGACACCTACCATACTTAACATGCTGAATGAAGTGGCCTGAGGTCCGTGCTTTATAACCTCATCTTTCGGGATCAACCAAGACATATCCCACAACATGGCATTCGATTGGTATTTTCTGTCGAGAAAGTAAACGAGAAAAATCACCAACTTCAAATGTGCAATTCTCGGACGAAGCGAACAATGGCTGCGTAACACTTCCGGTGCTTCTCCTGTAAATAGTGCTGGAGATGAAAACTGCTTCATTGTCATCCTTTTAGGCTAACGGCTATTGTTTTGTTGAGTTTATATGGAGGTTTCATTGTAAACATGTGCTTAACATGTACTTAAATATGTACTAAAACGTTATGCAAATTCCGTGTACTTGCATATATTTGAAGCTATTCTTACCTGTAACCTAGAAAGCCCGCCACAGATCCAACAATGACAACACAAAGTATGACGATCAATGCTATAATAGCTGGCTGTAATGGAGCTAATATAGGATAGATTTATAAATGATTTGTATTGTGATTGTCATGAACGTGTGTGTGTGTGTGTGTGTGTGTGTGTGTGTGTGTGTGTCGCGTGCAAAGATTAGTGGTTCTCTCTCTCTCTCTCTCTCTCATCTATATATATATATATATATATATATATATATATTGACCTCTTTATCTTCTCTCTAATTATTATCATTTATCTTCATCTTATACTTCAGGTCTTCGAAGGATTTTAGTCATTATTCTAGATTGCCGTGCATCATCATTAACCACCATTTATCCTTACAAATAGTCTTTACTGTTATCTGCTTTAAGATTTATCTGAATATTTGTGTCAATTAGTTTCAAGTATGAAGACCAGACACTTGGTATTATCATTATCAATGTGACGTATGAACCTTTTATTAATCCATGTGTATAGTGTTTTAGTTATGGGTAGGTCTCGAAGGATGTTGATAGATGCTCGTGCCTGTTGTTTACTATGTCCTAAACCCAAAACCACAAAAAAACCCCCACACACAAATCTATAAGCCGAACCTACACAACTCACAGATCATCCCATTAACTAATGTCCTTTTATCGCCATTTACTTACTTGGCTGTATACAGGCCGGATTGTCTCCTTTAAAGTAACAGAATGGTTCATTAAGAGGAGGATTGATCTTTCCTCCAGACCACCTCATTGACTTCCCTTCTACAGGAGTATATCCTGGCTTATCACCCCAGAAATAGGCGACAATCTGGAAATGTAAGCACTAAAATATAGGTGATGTCGTTATCAAAGGATATATTTGGAGGTGCACGGACAAATGCTCACCGGAGAAATGCTTACTGGACAAATGCTCACTGGACAAATGCTCACCGGAGAAATGCTCACCGGACAAATGCTCACCGGACAAATGCTCACTGGACAAATGCTCACTGGACAAATGCTCACCGGAGAAATGCTCACCGGACAAATGCTAACCGGACAAATGCTCACTGAACAAATGCTCACTGGACAAATGCTCGCTGGACAAATGCTCACCAATAAAGTGATGTAGAAATGTTCTGGTTTATTGATGAGATGAAATATATCATAAGTTGGGGGGGGGGGGTCCTAAACATGCGTGTTTATTCTGGACATTGATCATGACACGGGTCTATTGATGAAGAACGAATCCCGCGCAAGATGAGATAATCGGATGAAACAGGTCACAGACACAAGTAACATACTGTAAATCGGTAAATAATGGTAACGTATTAAGTTGGCGAATTTAATCATTTGGACAAGATGGCAGCGTTTTAATTTGTCGAATTTTTTATTCGACGAGATTTCTAATTGTGGCGTCGTTTTAAATTGGCAATGTTTTGCCATTCGCCAACTTAATACGATCGTCAACAATTGCCGATCTACAGTACTATGATTTGATCCCATAGACCTGGTGGTGGGCAAGCCAGCCCCCTTCCAACTATTCTATAGAAACCCCCTACCAGGTTAATATAGCGGTATAACATACCGATATTACACTGTGTATTCTGGCAGAAAATGACAACTCCCCTCCATGTTTAACAGTATATACGGTTGTTGGTGACGAATTATTACATTAACACATTCATCGAGGTTATAAAATACAAGCAAAACACCGAGAATTGTTATGGATATACTCAAAATATTCATGGTATTTCTGCTCTAATGTTGTTGTTTGTTTGTTTGTTTGTTTGTTTGTTGTGGGGGGCCTCATTTTGAACTGGAGTTTGGTCACTTGTTCCTATCATGAATATTTACTGATGCACCGTTTTGTCGCTAACTGAGATATCACTGGTGCATGTTAAAAGTTTAAACTGAAAATGAATAATTAATGCAGGCCTTTATATAACTGGGAATTGCTACAATCATGTAATATCCAGAACTTTCTAGAATCTTCTGGAACCTATCGAAAATGGTCTCGTACAAATCTGTTCCTGCGGGAGACAATGACATCGCGCAATGCGTTTTGTATAATAATGATCATGATTGGTGTTTTACGGCCACTTTTGTGCACATGGTAGGGTAAATGGGCCGAGCGACCTCCAAATGTAATGAAGCGAAGTCAAAGATGAAACACCCTTCAGGTACACCCACCCCGAGATTCGAACTCAGGTGGTAGTGATCTGTGATTTAACGCGCTACCTGTTAGACAACGGAGGCGCCCTTGCGATTAGCGTAAGAACCAGTAAAGAAGTCAGCACAAGTCGAATCTGGATTGGAAATGGTTGCCTCATTTTGTCCTACTGCGACCTTGGATGACGTCGGGTGTCAAATTCAATGTATCCATCATGTTCGGCATCAAAACGTTACCTCACATGAAACTACTTGAATATTTCTGTAATACTTCAGTGATTCGAACTTTGTATCTGATTAACGTACATTATACCAGGAACTTGATTGCACAGAAGACGTAGTAGAACACACAACAACTGCACTTGAAGTTGATTAATCATAGATGGATAGTGTCAAATTCAATGTATCCATCAGGTAGCTGTCTCGGGATATTCTTAATCCGTGATCAACTTTGTAAACAGATTAAAACGTATATCTATACCAGGAATTGATTGACAGATGGTACGAGTAACACCCACCACGTCGAAGTTGATTGTGATAGTCACACGGCACCATCCCATCTTGGGGATACAACATTAGAGCGGTATAAAGTTGATATTGGTATAATAACGGGCAATATATTATACCAGAACATCGATATATAGTTAAACAATCTAATGGATAGGGGATTTTTTGTTTCTGTTGTATAAAAGGGAAAATCGTACTAATCACTGACATTTAAATTAACAGAGTGGCGTCTTGGTTGCTAACAATGACTATTTCTCTGATAAACCGGAAACGGATGGATAAGTTAAACACAAACGGTAAACCACGTGGTGTAAATATTACGAGCAAAACAATTACGTGTTTGTGACAATGGCATGTGTTATTGTATATTTTGCTACCTGATGATGAATAATACTCAGAGGACCACAATGTATATAGTTTTTTTTTGTGTTATCCTCGATCCTGTTTATGTGTGTAATATTTATTACACATGTGCGTGCGTGCGTGCGTGCGTGCGTGCGTGCGTGCGTGTGTGTGTGTGTGTGTGTGTGTGTGTGTGTGTGTGTGTGTGTGTGTGCAGGTGTGTGCAGGTGTGAGTTCATCATTTCTAATTTATTTCAGATGAATAATGAAGCAATTTTCGACGTTTAAAAGCCGTATATATTATTGTACTTACTTCAAACAAACCAGTATCCGGATTGAAATCCAAGATCTTGAAATTGGTATCCCGATCGCCATTATCATCAAGAAATACTGGACCGGTGACACCTAGGTGAGAAAAAACGAAGGGACGTAGATCCAGAACAACATAATTTCGCAGTACAATGATACACAGAAAGAAGCTTAAATATTACTGCAAACAACAACAACAAAATATGATATGTTAAATATATTGATAGAAAACCAAAAAAAAATATTATCTGTTAAATGTATTGATTGAAAACAAAAAAAATATGATCTGTTAAATGTATTGATAGAAAACAAAACAAAAATATGATCTGTTAAATGTATTGATAGAAAACAAAACAAAAATATGATCTGTTAAATGTATTGATTGAAAACAAAAACAAAATATGATCTATTAAATATATTGATAGAAAGCCAAAAAATATGATCTATTAAATATATTGATAGAAAGAAAAAAAAATGATCTGTTAAATATATTGATAGAAAACAAAAAAACATGATCTATTAAATATATTGATAGAAAACAAAACAAATATGATCTGTTAAATATATTGATAGAAAACAAACAAAATATATATAATTATCCAAAATATGACCATTGTTGTTATAAATTTTGTTCTAGTAATTGTTATTTATTTTTTGTTTATAGTCATTTCGGAAAGCGTCTTAATACGACATTCCAGATGGGATCTGACCTGAATGTCGGTCATTAACTTCGTTGACTAACACGGTGAGGAAGCCGGAGTTGATCTATAATTTGCTATTATTACGTGGAGACTGGAGACTGAATCTAAATAATTTTATTATCATTATTATTTTATTTAGATGATATATTTGGGATAGAAAACCTTGCTAGTTGCCTGACTGGATCAAATAATTCCTTTACTAACGTGCCACGGCGGGGTCGAATCGTGATGTCTTCGACACCATGACCATGAGCCAGGATTCCCACTCTATTACCAACTCGGCCACATAGAGCAAGATAAGATTATTATTATTAGTATTATTATTATTGTAGCTGTTGTTATTGTTGTTGTTGCTGCTGCTGTCACTGTTGTCGTTGTTGTTGTTATGATTTTTGTTGTTGTTGTTGTTGTTAAGTTTGGCCGAAATGCTTACCTTCAAACGTTTGATCCCAAAGCGTTCTTGTCATATGATAACCATCGAGTACAGCATCCATACCGAGATTATCGAGAGTTTTGTTTACCATCCGGCCATAATGAACGATTCCATCATAGAATGCTCCAACGAAGAAATTTACCTGAAATCAACAACCAATCACATACAGGTAATTAATCCAGTACGGAGAAGCTGTGAACGAGGCTTGAAACCACACCACCTACAGTATCCACAGTGGTTCAGGCTATCTGTAGTCGTAGCTGATCATGATAAAACTTCGAATATAATGATGTGATTAATTATTTCATTATACTACTGCTAATAATAATGGCCCAAATGGTAGTTATTTTACGTGGCTTAGCTACCTCAAATGAGGGAGACGCATATGATCTGTAATTTAATGCTTCACCATGGGGACTAATTCTCAATAAATTCTGAATTTACAATAGATGACATTTTTGGTGGAGAAAACCTTGCCAGTTGCCGGATTGGATGAAAAACTCCTACTATAGAGTCACGGCCGGGATTCGAACTTCCGACCTCCCGCACAGCACGACCACGAGTAAGAAAATAAGAAAGTCCCACGCTCTTACCCACTAGGCCAAAAAAAGCCTTTCAATTATACCATTCCCCAAGTTTGAGAATTTCTAATATTCAGCCTTATCCATGATCAAAATAAACCTCGTTGTTGTTCATCGCCTAAACGACAATATAATCTGATCTACAGATTACTCTATTATCACTCACCATTTTAGCCTGACATCATAAACACACAACGTTCTTCGGATATACACCGAAGCTCAAACTGTGCGATATTTTCCAATTTTGTATCCTTATAGAATTTTTCATGGAGAAAATCTCAACTTAACCGAAATTAATTAAATTTAGCATAATTGATATTAAGAAAAATAACAAAACCCATCGTATTTACATACAGAATAAACTCACCCCCAACTGTCTTTTATTGACAACTACTATTCTATTGGTTTTGAAAAGAATATATATATATATATATATATATATATATATATATATATATATATAGTCGGTTATGAAGTCAGGGGAGCAGCCTAGCTTTGGCTATTTTTCACTTGACCCCTAGCTGTCTTGAACTATGACCGGAGTCTGTTATGTTTCTGTTGTTTACCATCAACTCTGGTCTCAACCGGAATGCATAACAGAAGAGCTACTGTCTGGGGACATAATCGGGCTCAAGACTTTCTTTAACAGATGAAACATCCCCCAAACACAGGTAACACATCGGGATTCGAACGCAGGAGCTGGTGGTCTGATTTCCAGTACACTACCAACTATACTGTGCTGGAGAATGAAGAGCTGCAGAAATCACAAACTCGTTCCGAATAAACATATCAAAATGGACGTGAGCCGGGCATTCCGGTCGAGAGTGATAAAAAGGAATGATTTGTTTGGAAATTTCAAAAACGGCACAAGAACGCGGACAACAACGACGATCTGAGCTGACAGGTGACATATCAAAGATGGCCTCTTTACCTCCTCTCCTCTGGAGTCGTAATCAAAGTTATAATCTCGCTTGGCTCTGATTTTCACATTCCTCTCGAAGTCGGTATATAGATCGCCCGTCGGCATGTACAGTCCTATCCGTATCATAGACTCGTAGGCTTCGCGGGCCTTTTCGTCATCGGCGTCGCCTCGATACCAAGAATGGTCGCCATAGTAATTGCCAGGGAAATAGACCACCTCCACATCCATGAAGACATATTCTCCGCTCTGTGGGTAGCCCAGATTGTGGGCGGCTATCAGGAATCTCCGTACGCCATCGCCGTGAGCACTAATCACCATAACTATAAAATAGGAAATGTAAACAATACGATCACATTAATTATGTGATCGTATAGGGAGGTTAGTGGCTTCGTGTTGTGTTTATGTTTGTTGCTCCCTTTGTTAACCCGCGCACGCACGCACGCATACACGCACGCACGCATACACACGCGCACGCATACGCACGCATACACACGCACTCATGCAAGCACGCACACACACAGATCTGTACATGAAATTAATTACCTCCATCCATGCATATATGCAAACGTGCATAATAGCATACGTACTATAGCATCATTTAAAGAAAGAGTGAGACCACAAAACTATCTTACTTCAGGTTCTAAAGAATTCCGTACACTCTCGTGGTGCCATCAGTTTTAACGTGTGTTGTATAAATGAATCCCACTGTTACCAATGTCTGTAGGCGATGCTTTCATTCCACACAACAACAAAAACCACATTTCGACCAGATCCCCTAATTTTCCATTATTGCAAGCCCCCGGTGATATGCTACTAACCCAGAAACATATACATACATATATCAGATGCCACGACAAGAAAATTACAAACCTCTAGACACGTGACTTGCATCCTGCAGAATATCCTCATAATCCGGATTGTTCTTACTGTAGTACTTCACGATATTCGGCTTATATCCACCTATCTGAAGGCCGACATCTAGTGTCTCACCCAGGAACAGCGAGTGTTCGTGATCCCGATCCATAATAACAGTAATATCGGTCCAGTTAAAATGGGAAAACACGCTCCCGAACACCTGAAGACGTCATCAATGACAGGTTGTTTATAGTTTATATAAATATGTTTAATAACAAATGTCATATAGGATGGTCATGAGGTAATGTCTGTAATATAAGGTGATTATAATGATGATGATGATGATGATGATGATGATGATGAATGTTGCTGATACTGATGATGTTTTGATGACGATAATAACATTAATTATGATGATGATGATGATGATGATGATTTCTTCGAAACGGATTTGTAAGCCGTAAATGAACAAGTCCGTCTTTTATTGATATGGGGGGGGGGGTAAAAGGTGAGAGTTGGGTATCTGAGGCCCCGCTATACCCCAATATATAAGGGGCAAGCCCCCCCCCCCCACACTCCCCATGGTTACCGAAGTAAACAGTCTGGAAGCCATCTTTATATAAGATATGTTTGTTGTGATGTCTCTCAATGAGAGAGAGGGGGGTGAGAGAGAGGGGGTTGAGAGAGAGAGAGAGAGAGAGAGAGAGAGAGAGAGAGAGAGAGACACGGAGAGAGAGAGACGAGGGATAATGTTTTTGATGATGACGATGATGTATAACATAATACAATTATAATTCTTAACATATACAACAACGACAACAATAATTATTCCATATTTACCCCCCCCTCAAACAAGGGTTAAAGGTTATTATCAACCCTTTCTCCTTGTACTAACTAACCTTACGAAGACGACACTGACAATAAGAGAAACGCGTTAATGTCTGGAAGTCAGTTTTGTCCTTGAATCGGCCAGAGTCGCCCAGACCTGTCAAAGTTGGGGAATAAATATAGATTGATAAAATTATCATTCATATAATGTGTCGGTGACGAAAGATAATACTGATAGTTCTAGTTCGGACGAAGAACAAGTATTTCGGACAATAGCCATAATGTAGCCATGTTCTAGGTCAGAGAACAGCCTTCCATGGATATCAACGAATTAAAAAGATGACTTCTGTTAAAATTCAGTGCCCGATTAAAGTCACAGACCATTTAACGTGTGGAGCGACTTCAACACCAGCCTTTTTACGGCATGCCATTTTCCAGTTTGTGTCTAATCTGTATAATCAGCTAATATGCATATTACCTGAAATTTTCAGGTAATATGTGTATTAAATATCAGTTACCGATACATGTATTACCTGCATATTACTTGCCCTTATTATACAAATTAACTGGAACATATACATGTATCCAACGCCCTAAACGTAGGTAAATTTGATCCATCTTGGTACACTTCATGTGATAAGATGACTAAAAATACTCACAGTAAATGTTATACATACGATTATAAGCTATATTATATAATATTATACGGCATAATTTTTCATCACATATCAAGTACCATGAGTGTCTACTCAATTCTAAATGGTCTGTGGCTGAATTATTGTTAAATTCGTAATGAAGCAGGCAGCTGAGAGGGGATTAGTTCATTCGTAATGTAATGTTCTGAGGCGCTGTACAATATTATTATTCCTGATTCAGACCTGTTTCCACCCAACACACATCTCAACTCCCAAGGGAGCATACAACGCACGCTACCATTATAGGCACAAAGCGTTACTCAAACGCATAGCAATCGCGTCCTGTCAGGTACTCATTTTATGGATGAGTGAACCAGTCGCCACGTGACAACATTGCAGCTCCCGGAGATTCGAACCCCCGACCGTTCGGCTACGAGTCCTATGCTCTAACTAACTGCGCTGTCACGGCTCGACATATGTTTCAAAGTTCTTAGAATGATTTACTATTTGATTTCTATGACTTTCGCTGGTACAGGGCGCCCACTTCGTGCTCAAAGCCTGTTCAGAGGCGCCTCATTGTGTTTATTCTAAGAACTTTCCATTTTAGTTCGTACCAAGGGATTTATTCGCACAAATTTTATAGAAATAATAGCGTTTAAAAAAAAAAGGAAAATATTATTACTAAAAATCGCTAGGATTATTCATAATTGTTCATGCGCAGGCGCTATGAGGTCACGTGATAGAAAGTTTGTTTTAATCTGCCATGATGACATGCCATTATGATATACCACGATTAAGTGCCATGCCCCGGGGATATGACATTGTGTAAGAACCAACTGGAGAGGGATATCACATCGTGGCCTCCTTAAAGCATCGTTCAATCAAATACTGGATCGCCAAAAGACTAGCAACTGATCCTGATCGTGGGCTGCGGTTTGCTAGGAACCCTGTTAAGCAATGTCGTCATTTACCTGTTAATATCGGTTTGTTCCAGTAGCCTGCCAGGCGAGCGACTGGATCCAGGGCCAGAGTACATCCTGGGCCGACAAAAGCGACGACATTCTCTAAGTAAGCCATGTCCGAGGCATAACCTGGAAATAGAATGGATAGGTTACAGGCGGGGAGAGGGGGTGTATGAAATTTATAAGGGAAGTGATATGGAAATTAGTTTATAACAGGAAATACGCTGGATACACGAATAATGCGCTGAATACAGGCAGGTCGTGGAATCGAGTCACAGTAATGGCTGTGTTTGTAGGATGTTTTGTTTCTCTTAGGAATAGCCCCTCGGTGAATGAGTGAGTGGTTGAGTGGTTGGGTGGTTGAGTGAGTGAGTGGGTGAGTGAGTGAATTGCTGCTTCGTAAAAACTTGGTGCTACGAACAGCCTCGGAAATAATCTATCGGCTAGGATTCGCGATCCAAGAACCCGGAGCTTTGAGGTGCAGTGCATTACTACCTGGACCACGGGAACGCCCCGATGTTTCAACGATCGAACTACTGTAATAGGTCGAAACAATAACAAGAGACAATAACGCCATCATGATCTCAATATTCCAACTACACGTCATTCATCAAGTCATCAAGCCTCTGGGCTCATTTCCCCAAAGGCTGATTAGTTCCCATTCAGGATCATAAGTCAGCGAGGAGGTGTCCCCGTGGAGAGTTCTCAATTTCCTCGTGTGACGTCACAGAACGTCGCACGGGCGTTTCGTAACCAAATGCGTCGTGCCAAAGTGGACTAAGTAATGAAGTACGATCTTACGTCTTTCCTTTCAACCCGACTCTTATATATATATATATTAGCACCTTGATAATTAGATCTTTAATCAGTATTGTCATACATGACAGTGGGTAGTCAAATCCACTAATAGATGTGTTATATAATAATGGATTATATCGTGAGTGGCGGCTGTGGCAGCTACTTCGATTAATGAACAACGTATCTGTTCGGTGATGGCTCGCACCCGAAAATCCCCAACTTTTGGAAGGGGAAAAAGAATAAAAAACATAAACAAGAGAAGATAATATAAACTAAGTAGAGACAAGACAATCCTTATAAATTAATAAATCGACAGGACGAGACGGGATAAAAATGGATAAGGAAAGAAAAGAATATTAAGGAAAAAGAATCAAATACATCAATCTACCATAATACCAGTCAACTGACCCGTCAATCAACTATTCAACTAATTCTACAATAAAGGCGCTCCAATAGTACAGTGCTTAGAGTTCTGCGCTGCAAGCCCTTTAGGCTGTGGGTTCATATCTGTGTTTGTGGGATTTGCTTCATTCGACTTTTGCCCGTCATATATATATATATATATATATATATATATATATATATCCCATGCATTATCAGCAACGAGATTAAATTACCTAACTCAACCACAACAAATATCTATAATCAATCAATCAATCAATCAACGAAATAAAACAATCAGTCAATCAATCGCTCAACCAACAAACAACTAATTAATGAACAAACCAACTGATGTATAATACGATGATCAATAGTAGCCGAGATACGAGGATATTGTACTCGTTTAAACAAAACATCAACATCATTAATACACAATCTATAATTCATCTATGATAACAACTTCCGGTCGTTTGGGTTAATCTAAGACCAGATATCGAGATAATTAAACAAACGAGTAACGACTTAAGTTAATTATCTGGAAAATAGATCACAGGTAAATGCCATGGGTAGTTAATGGTTGATTACTTCAATGTTGGATAATTAATGGTGTGTGTGTGTGTGTGTTATATATATATATATATATATATATATATATATATATATATATATATATATAAAAAATATATATATATGAATAAGAAAGAAGAGATATGATATTTATACACACACACACACACACACACACACACACACACACACACACACACACACACACACACACACAAAATAATAATAATAATAATAATAATAAATAATAATAATAATAATAATAATAATAATAATAATAATAATAATAATAATAATAATAGTAATAATATGATAAATAAATAAACAGCACGACTTCCTCTCCTACTATGTTTTAATATTAACTATTGTGTTATGGATTAAAATTAGTGTTGTTGTAATGATTTAATAATTTATTCTTTTAACTGTTAACCTTTATAACTGACCCCGGGTCACCAATCGGAACTCTTCTAGAGTATACTATTTATAAATTATCATCAATCCGTAATCCTATTAGTCTTATATAGGAGCATAATTAAAATCGTTTGCTGGAGAACTGTGTCGGGATAGGTACTGGTTTCTCGGGATTATTTATCACGTGATCTCCGCCAACGAAGATCAGTTTATCGGATCTTCTACAACACAGTACATTATCCTGTGTTGATACTGTATCTAGAGTATATTATCTCGGATATAATGATTTTAATTTTTTTTAAATACATTAAAGATGATGATGATGATGATAATAATAAAATATGATTTATTTAACACCACATTGAAATGTGTTGTTATTGTGGTGGGGTGGGGTGGGGGGGATTATTTACATTATATACCCGACAGGACGCGATGGCTATGTGTTTGAGTAATGCTTTGCGCCTATAATGGCAGCATGCATTGTATACTCCCTTGGGAGTTGAGATGTGTGCTGGGTGGAAACAGGTCTGAGTCAGGGATAATACTATTGTAAATAATATTGTAAAGCGCCTTAGAACAGCTTCTAGCTGAATGGGGCGCTATATAAACATCACATATTATTATTATTATTATTATTATTATTATTATCCAGATCTGTTCCAATCCAGTACACATCTCAACTCCAAATGGAGCATCCAACGCATCCTGCCATTAAAGGCACAAAGCGTTACTCAAGCACATATCCATCACGTCCTGTCAGGTACTCATTTTATGGATCAGTGAACCAGTGGCCACATGACGGCATTGCAGCTCACGGAGCCTCGAACCCTTCGGCTACGAGTCCTACACTATAACTAACTGCGCCATCACGGAAAAGAGTTTGATTATATCCACTCTTATATATATATATATATATATATATATATATATATATATATATATATATGTATATATCAATGTATAAATATATACATGAAGTAGTTTATTAAATGTCGAGTTCTTCTTTTTTATATATAATTATCAACAGATATTTATAATTTGAGTTTCAGAGTTTTCCGATTAAGTACATACTGACAATGACAGTTACATTCTACTACTCCGGCTGTTGATGTTTTCCCAGAGATCAAAATGAGACACCGACTAGATACGTAACAAACACGATCCCGACTGACCCGGAAAGGTAACATATTGAGTTATTTTAATTCTCTCGCATATGGATTAAGTAATCCGGAAAAAATAGATCCAGAAAATCTGTGCGTGTGTGGTGTGTGTGTGTGTGTGTGTGTGTGTGTGTGTGTGTGTGTGTGTGTGTGTGTGTGTGTTTGAGCAGATATAGATACACAGACCCAGAAAATAATAGTTTAAAACATATGCACGGAACAGAAAGACAATGATGATCATCTTTGAAGATAGCAACGACAAAGTAATGCCGCATCTTATTATCTCTATAACCAATTACGGAATTAATATAGACATGAAGCTGATTAATTAGTTTCTTTATTAATAAGATCTTTTGATTTGTATAGATAGGTATCCCCTAATGATACTATCTCACCTGTCACGTTTTGTATGGCAGCTTGAATGTATGTATGTATGTATGTATGTATGTATGTATGTAGATACGTATGTACGTACGTAGGACATGCACACTTATGAATGTATATATGTATGTATATATGTAAATTTAAATGTTGATGTTTTATGGCCACTTTTATGAAAATGGTAGGCTGAATGGACGGAGCGACCTCCAAAGGTAATGAGGTGAAGTGAAAGATGAAATACCCTCCTGATATAGAATGTCCAGGGGTTTGATCCCAGGTCCAATAGATCTGTGGTCAACCACGTTACCGTAACACGCCCAATATATAGTATCCTTAAACTACATCTATAGTGTTATACTTCAGCTTATTGTTAGTCCTTTATAGCTGAGAGAAACGCCTAGATAACAGACCCCCACCCACACACACACACACACACACACATTGGGACTGGTGAGACACATGTCTCAGCAAGAAAGGTCACCACTCTGGATTCAGTGCCCTGAAGAATCGTCCAGAGTTTGAATTCGCGGTTCGAGATTATCTGTGCCTGTGCCTTATCATACACAGCTAACACACATACACGCACGCACGCACGCACGCGCGCACGCATACACACACACACCCAAACAAACACACTACTATTGTAAATTAAGACCCAACAGTTTGTTATTTTCTCAAAGACTTCCACAAACGACAGTTCCAATATTTGTAATATCCCGTAATTTAAACTGGCTAAGTAAATGTGATCGGAAAACTTCCATGAACACACGTTCTCTGGTGTGAATCGATATAAACAATTACTTTTACCAGAATGTAGGCTAAAATTTCTGGCTGAATTAAGCTAGTGAAAATGTAAATAGAATCGATATAATTAGTCTCGTCGGGTGCTTATAAAGACAGTATTGACAAGATTACAAATGTTTAGCCCTCCATAGATATGTAGAGCACGCGCATGCGTACTGGCGACCGCCAATCGTTGCTATTTCGGCGAATCAGGAGTAATTGCAGTCTGAGATGCAGCTGCGTCCTCGTGGAGTATAGTAAGGGCGTGCCGCTGGCTTTTGGCCAAATTACGTCAAAATTGATCACGCTTCGTCAGACAGACGGGCACTAACCACCTGAGGTGGCCTTGGATATAGTGTGTCACCTGTTATTAGCCGAGAATGTTTATTGTGGGGTTGTGGGTCATTCGGGGAACGGATGAACGGCGATAAAAGAGGGACAAGGATGCTGGCGGTGTATGACAGTAAACAGGTTAATCTGATCCAGGAAATATGAACCCCCGCCCCCACCCCCCGGTGTGATGTTTAGAATTGTGCGCGAGAAACGACTTCAATAGTTTGTGTGTTGACGAGACGGCTAAATGAAGGATGAACCTTTTGTCTGTGAGCACACTAAAGGGTCGGTACACTTAATGAATCCATTATTCAGGTGTCGCTAAAACTTAATTACTCATTCACTCAATCACTCACTCATTCACCTTCCCTTTAATACATATAGGGCGCCTCAGGTGGTCTAGCGGTAGCGTGTTGGACCACAGATCACTATCACCCGTGTTCGAATCTCGGCGTGGGAATATCGGAAGGTTGTTTCATCTCTGACTTCGCTTCATTACCTTTGGAGGTCGCTCGGCCCATTTAGCATACCAAGTGCACAAAAGTGGCCGTAAAACATCAATCATCATCATCATCATCACCTTCAAAACATAGAGAGACGCCATGTCCCTCGTCCACTATAAACTTCTTGTCAAAACGCTCTATTCGCTGTGCTATCGATGAGGGCTCCCCCCCCACCACCACCATATAGCATAGTCGGTAACCAAACGTTGTATCCGTTGGTAAACAATAGACAGTTTGATGACGCCTTCTAACTGTCTTGTCACTCGTATCAAAGATGACACATCCTGCTACGTTAATTAACAATCTACTAAGACAAAACGGTGGCAATTAATGACAAAACGGCCTCACCGGAAATGAATTGCTCTAGTGCCACCGGGGAAGAGTTCTAAACGAGACGAACGTTCTCCGTCTGACAGAACTCCGGGTCACAATTCAGTATGTTGTCATTGCCTGCGCTATTGGAAAAGAATTAATTTATGGTGGAAATAACTAACTGCTTCCATACGTGATCAGAACTATTAGTGGTCGAGATTGAGCTCGGCAATTTCCACCGAATCGGCCAATGTTGTATAACTTCTGGGATTCTTACATAAAGCAATATTTGCTGAATGAAACAATGCCCAGTGAGGCACAAGGGAAACTATACAATAGAAGACCGCGGTAGATCTATTGTCATGTACTCCCGTTCTCTTTGTCTTTGATATATAACCTTATGTCTTTTTCTTCGGTCGAGTTTTCCCCGAGTTCCATTTTCAAAGTTAGAAACAATCACAATTGGCCGGAACATGAAAAGGTCATTTTAATCATCGAGATTACTTGCGAGAGAGAGAGGGATATATATATATATATATATATATATATATATATATATATATATATATATATATATAGATATATAGATAGATAGATAGATAGATAGATAGATAGATAGATAGATAGATAGATAGATAGAAGAGATAGATAGATAGAGAGTAGATAGATAGATAGATGATAGAAAAGAAGGGAAAGTAACACAGAGATAGAGGAAGGGAAGGAGGGGAGAGAGCAGAGAGGAGGAAGGGGAGAAAGAGAACGAGAGAGAGAGGGGGAGACAGAGAGGGATAGAAAATAGTGAGGGAGAGGGAAGAGAGTGAGTGAGTGGAGAGAGAGAGGAGAGGAGAGGGAGAAAGAGAAGAGAGAGAGAGGGGGGGAGACAGAGAGAGAGAGAGGGGGGATAGAGAGATAGTGAGGGAGAGAGAGTGATAGAGAGAGTAGTGAGAGAGAGAGAGAGAGAGAGAGAGGGGAGAGAAGAGAGAGAGAGAGAGAGAGAGAGAGAGAGAGAGAGAGAGAGAGAGAGAGAGAGAGAGAGAGAGAGAGAGAGAACACTAAAACTGTTCATCTTTAATAGATCTCATGTATCATATTCTGTTGTCATATCAAAGAATTCGTTTTGAAATTAGAGCTGGTCATTTTCTTCTATAAATGATCTTTTATTGATAACACTAATGACATTAATAATAAGATTTTCACGAAAAAAGATTAAGGAATATGAAATGTTTATTTTTTAATTATTTACGATTCAGTCATATTTTGTTTGGATAATAATATAATTTACATCATAAGCGATAGAGGTCAACTTATAGATAACAAAGAAGATGATTTATATTGGTAAGTATTATTTGAGTAATAATAATAATAATAATAATGATAATAATAATAATAATAATAATAACGATAATAATAATAATAATACTAATAAGCCTCCCTTGAGTTGGGCTGAGGGGTGCTTCAAGTGAGCCCACCCCCCACTATCTCATATATTATGAGCTTGTTCCTCTAAGAAATAATATTTTTTTGTTATTATGAGGTATAACATCTATTTTTCAACCTTTAATTTGGATTTAAAATTTTATGGATTGGACTCATTACACACACACACACACACACACACACACACACACACACACACACACACACACACACACACACACACACACACACACACACACACACAGATAATTAAACACACACACATATTAGAGTGATACATAGTTAGCAACTAAAAAAAGTTAGCAACTAACAAATTAACTTGGATATAAATTTCCTACGACTATATTCTAAAATGTTCTATGAGTGGCTGGCATCTGATTGGTTTTATGATTATATTTCGTTTGATTATATTAATTATGCAAAACATAATAATTATGGTGTTATTGCATCTCGTCCGAGCAAAGGTCTAGCCTAATGAATTTGGAATATTTTGTTACGCGTATTGGACCTTACCCCCCCCCTCCCCTTCATTTGGTGTTCTAGGATGCCACAATCGTGTGAAGATCATCACACTTTACCTGTCCATTATTATATATTAACCAGTGATTAAAAAACCGGCCCGTACAGGGAACTATGTTTTCCACATAAACCATTTTGTTTGATGAATTTCGTGTCCAAAAACGACGAAATACAATCTAGCTTCCGTTATCTCTGCTTGCTCGCTCGTGTTTCGGAGAGTATCACCAGGCCGTCGGTTTGGGGCGCCTCCGTGGTCTAGCGGTAGCGTGTTGGACCACAGATCACTACCACCCGCGTTCGACCCTCAGCGTGGGCATATCTGCAGGGTGTTTCATCTATGACTTCGCTTCATTACCTTTGGGGGTCGCTCGGCCCATTTAGCCTACCACGTGCACAAAAGTAGCCGTAAAACATCAATCATCATCATCATCACCAGGCCGTCGGTTGATCAGCACAGGCTATGTCTGTGTTGGAGTGGTTGAGATGCTCCCACCTCCCCCACCACTCACAGGGGAGCAGGGGCGCCTCCGTGGTCTAGCGGTAGCGTGTTGGATCACAGATCACCACCGCCCGTGTTCGAATGTCGGCGTGGACAAATCTGAATGGTGTTTCATCTTTGGCTTCGCTTCATTACCTTTGGGGGTCGCTCGGCCCATTTAGCCTACCATGTGCACAAAAGTGGCCTATAACACCAATCATCATCATCATCATCACAGGGGAGCAGTACGGAAAGATGGAGCCGAAATATCCTGAGGGTGGTAACTGCCAGAGTGTGTTACGTCCTGAGGGGGGTCTTCAACGTCCCCCTTTATTTTAATCAATTCGGTGGAGACGGCAGCGCCATTTAACGTGGTCAGCCACCCACGATGTTGTGAGCCGAGAAATTAATCTCTGGAAAAGTTTCGACCACTTGAGCGATCGAACCTGTGACCGCTGGGCCAGCCACCGGAGCTCACCGTCTCTCTGCCGACCAATATTTCTTTATATCGACATCCTGTCTTCGACTTCCGGTTTGATAGTCGGTTTTCTTTATGTTTCTTTAGCGCGTGCGTGCAAACTGCCACAAACAAAGGGGTTGTGATTTATGACGTATGACGTCAATTTTGTAAGACGTCATAAACCAAAACACCTGAGATGATATCATCGGCGACAGAACATATGTAGATCTCTAACTAATGTAGTACAGCACGTGACTAAAACGCTTTATAATAAAGTTGCCAGTAAAGAAGAACCTGATAAAACGCCTACAGCGAGTGCAAAACTGTGCTGCACGTTTGGTGACACGCACTTATCAAAGGGAACATGAAAGATTTGTTTTATTCCGGCTGTACTGACTTCCTGTACGTTTCAGATCATTGTACAGGATCCTGTTTCATACATTCAGAGTCAGAGTACTGGTAGGCTCTTGGTTCGAACTCGCTTGTCCGTTACTAGCCTTTCTATTGCTCCCACGCGTAAATCTCCTTTAACGTGGTGGCGGCTTAAATAAATATGGCAGTGAAACAAGTGTCCTTAAAAAAGATAGATGAGACAACGTCAGGAACTTTGCGAGATGAAACATCTAAATGATATCAGACTGAAGAAGATACATTCGTTAGTTCGATCTAACGATTATATCATGTTATTTGTTCCGAGTTGTATTTCATGAATTAAAGAAATCAATAATCGATCAGTGATTGATTTGTTTAACCTCGGGGTACTGACAGCACAATCTGAGATGATGATGATTGATGTTTTACGGCCACTTTTGTGCACATGGTAGGCTAAATGGGCCGAGAGATCTCCAAAGGTAATGAAGCGAAGTCAAGGATGAAACAACCTTCAGATATGCCCACGCCGGTATTCGAACACGGGTGGTAGTGATATGTGGTCCAACACGCTACCGCTAGACCACGGAGGCGCCCCCCCCCCCACACACACAGTCTGAAAGATGACATCATACTCATACGAAGAAGTCCAACAAATATAGGTATAATAGGGATTTGAACCCTGAACTAGATGTTTTGGGTGCACACTAACCGCTGCACAACACTTTAAACCGCTGCACAATGCTTTAACTGCTGCACGACACTTTAACTGCTGCACAATGCTTTAACTGCTGCACGACACTTTAACCGCTGCACAATGCTTTAACTGCTGCACGACACTTTAACAACTGCACGGTGCTCCAACTATTGCACAATGCTTTAATCGCTACAAAATGCTTTAACCACTGAACGGCACTTTAACTGCTGGCCAGTGCTCTAGCCATTGCACGACACTTTAACCGCTGGCCAGTGCTCTAGCCATTGCACGACACTTTAACCGCTGCACAATGCTTTAACTGCTGCACGACACTTTAACAACTGCATGGTGCTCCAACTATTGCACAATGCTTTAATCGCTACAAAATGCTTTAACCACTGCACGACACTTTAACTGCTGGCCAGTGCTCTAGCCATTGCACGACACTTTAACCGCTGGCCATTGCTCTAGCCATTGCACGACACTTTAACCGCTGCACAATGCTTTAACTGCTGCACGACACTTTAACAACTGCATGGTGCTCCAACTATTGCACAATGCTTTAATCGCTACAAAATGCTTTAACCACTGCACGACACTTTAACTGCTGGCCAGTGCTCTAGCCATTGCACGACACTTTAACCGCTGGCCAGTGCTCTAGCTATTGCACAATGCTTTAACCGTTTCGCTATTCGAGCTGTCACTTCTGATCAAGTATAGGGTTATAATGAGTTGAACATATGTTAGGTCACAATGACCCTGATCTGTAATGTTTTAAATGTCCTATGATCATAATCTGTAGATTATTGTTGATGACATTATTGTAATCCCCCCCCCCACTCTGTCTTATAACATAGTCATACTGTGTAAACTTATAACATGGTTATACTGTGTAAACATATAACAACATCATACTTGTAAACATAAAACATAGTCATACTGTGTGAACATATAACATGGTCATACTGTTTAAATATATAACACAGTCATACTGTGTAAACATATAACATAGTTATACTATGTAAACATATAACGTAGTCATACTGTGTAAACATATAACATTGCATTTTATGGTAGAGTTCAGCGTCCAGATGGTATGGCGATAGTTTCGAATCCGAATCAAACCTGTAATTGCGGGGTGTTTCCAGGTGTGGCTGGGGCTTCGGGAAAATAACTCAACTCTTGGTTAAGTTGTAGTTGAGTTGACTCGTTTAGTCAAGTTATTATTGAGTTATTTAGCCTCGGCTCTGGTCACACCTGAGATATATGGCCGAAGGTCGAATCTATGAGTAAACGAGCAGGTACTGGAATAGATGAGGTAACTCCGGAGAAAAGTACCAGAATTATCCGGGAGTTTTGAGTTTTTACAGTCGCCGTATGTCACGTGACTCTTACCTGCTGACCGCGATGCGTCACATCCGTTGGTAAACGTCTTTTTGACTGTCTTGATCTGGTAGCTAGCGTTCAGGATCTCGTCGTTGACCTTCTCCACGGCGAGGTCAATGGCGGCGCCGCTGCGCTCCATGTCGTAAGGGGCGTCATTTCCTGTTCCCAAAATGATCCCGATACGGAGATAGGTGACGTTCGCTCGGCCACCTGAAACCAAAAACAACACCAAAACGGTGAGTCTCATGGGCCAATGGCAGCGACGAGATTCGGCTATCATCTCGTAGCGATCCAGAAAGAAAATCTTATCGCTTAGTTTCCCGTGAATCCTGGTCCGAATCCGGATGACGACTCGCGACGGTGTCCAGATGGTAGACTGAGTACCGCGGTGTGTTTCGGGACCTTATACGACGTGAAGGATGTCAGTCAACAGTAAACCTTCTGCTAATATAGCACCATCACGAGATAACAAACTGATGGTGAGGGGGTGGAAGGGGTAGGGAGCCTTTCTCTATCTATCGTATTGAGCCATAAGAAGATGCTCCCTACTATCCAATCAGGTGTTGGTAGATAGCCTCGTATATCGTGGCCTCGGTTGCTCTCTTCGCGTTTTACATGCAGACGCGGAGCCCGGCTGAACGATCGATGTGCACGTGGCCATATCTCCGTCATTTGACAGTCACCGGAAATTGTTTTGTGATCGGTTGCTGTCGCATCTTCTTCTTTTCGTCATCTTCATCATCGACGGATGTTAGTCGTAGGTACGACGTCGACGAGAGAAGATGTCCGAATTAAGTCGTCTCGATAGACCTTCAAAATTGTTTGTAGGATCTCTCCCCGGATCCATGAGAGTACAAAATACGCTAGATGATAATGGTGATGATGATTGATGTTTTACGGCTACTTTTGTGCACGTGGTAGGCTAAATGGGCCGAGCGACCCCCAAATGTAATGAAGCGAAGTCATAGATGAAACACCCTGCAGATATGCCCACGCCGAGGGTCGAACGCGGGTGGTAGTGATCTGTGGTCCAACGCGCTACCAACTAGGCCACGCACGGCGCCCGTACAAAATACGTTGGAGAATGTTATCCATAACGTACTATCTTAATCACGAATTAGAGGAACGAGCCGGAATAATCTGACACAATATATGACCTGTTAGGTGTTAAAATGTTGGAACACTGAAAGGGAAAGTGTAAAAGGTCAGAACAATAACGATAAAGTGTAAAAGGTTAGAACGATAATGGGAAAGTGTAAATGTTAGAACAATAACGGTAAAGTGTAAAATGTTAAAACAATAACGGTAAAGTGTAAAATGTAAAACAATAAAAAATAAAGTGTAAAAGATTAGAGCAATAAATACAACGTGTTAAAGGCTAGAACGGTAACAGTAAATGGTAAAAGGTTAGAACGATAATGGTAAAGTGTAAATGTTAGAACAATAACAGTAAAATGTTAGAACAATAACGGTAAAATGTAAAATGTTAGAACAATAACGGTAAAATGTAAAATGTTAGAACAATAACGGTAAAGTGTAAAAGGTTAAAATAATAAGGGTAAAATGTAAATGTAAAACAATAAAAATAAAGTGTAAAAGATTAGAGCAATAAATACAAAGTGTTAAAGGCTAGAACGGTAACAGTAAATGGTAAAAGGTTAGAACGATAAGGGTAAAGTGTAAATGTTAGAACAATAACAGTAAAGTGTAAAAGATTAAAATAATAACGGTAAAGTGTAAAAGGTTAAAATAATAACGGTAAAATGTAAAATGTTAGAACAATAACAGTAAAATGTAAAATGTTAGAACAATAACGGTAAAATGTAAAATGTTAGAACAATAACGGTAAATGTTAGAACAATAACGGTAAAATGTAAAATGTTAGAACAATAACGGTAAAATGTAAAATGTTAGAACAATAACGGTAAAATGTTAGAACAATAACGGTAAAGTGTAAATGTTAGAACAATAACAGTAAAATGTAAAATGTTAGAACAATAACGGTAAAATGTTAGAACAATAACGGTAAAATGTAAAATGTAAAACAATAAAAAATAAAGTGTAAAAGATTAGAACAATAAATACAAAGTGTTAAAGGTTAGAACGGTAACAGTAAAATGTTAGAACAATAACGGTAAAATGTAAAATGTTAGAACAATAACAGTAAAATGTAAAAGATTAAAATAATAACGGTAAAGTGTAAAAGGTTAAAATAATAACGGTAAAATGTAAAATGTTAGAACAATAACGGTAAAATGTAAAATGTTAAGAACAATAACGGTAAAATGTAAAATGTTAGAACAATAACGGTAAAATGTAAAATGTTAGAACAATAACGGTAAAATGTAAAATGTTAGAACAATAACGTTTTAAAATGTTAGAACAATAACTGTAAAATGTTAGAACAATAACAGTAAAATGTAAAATGTTAGAACAATAACGGTAAAATGTAAAATGTTAGAACAATAACGGTAAAATGTAAAATGTTAGAACAATAACGGTAAAATGTAAAATGTTAAAACAATAACGGTAAAATGTAAAATGTTAAAACAATAACGGTAAAGTGTAAAATGTTAAAACAATAACGGTAAAGTGTAAAATGTTAAAATAATAACGGTAAAATGTAAAATGTTAGAACAATAACGGTAAAATGTAAAATGTTAAAACAATAACGGTAAAATGTAAAATGTTAAAACAATAACGGTAAAGTGTAAAATGTTAAAACAATAACGGTAAAATGTAAAATGTTAAAACAATAACGGTAAAGTGTAAAATGTTAAAACAATAACGGTAAAGTGTAAAATGTTAAAACAATAACGGTAAAATGTAAAATGTTAGAACAATAACGGTAAAATGTAAAATGTTAGAACAATAACGGTAAAATGTTAAAACAATAACGGTAAAGTGTAAAATGTTAAAACAATAACGGTAAAGCGAGCAGAATTTTATATCGGGATAAAGACATACAAGTTTTCTTAATTTATTTTAAAACAATTTATGAAAGTAGAATTATGTTGTGTCGAGTTTTGTTTATCTAATAATACGATGTCAATAGAAACATTAGCCGGGTCAATATCTGGAACGACAATAGGGAAAAAGAATGTTTATATTTGGTTATCTTTTAAATATTTATTGACACTTTGTCATCTTTATCTTCGGGCGTTGATAGTTCTATATAACCGATTGTTTACATTAAGACAATAACATATCATTTCCGGTCATACCTCTGCCATGTATATACACTAGGTAAGTGTGTTGTATTTTATCTAATTATTTATTTTACACATATACATTAGTCTACGTTATATGCCTTAATGTTAGAAATAGACATCTAATTAAGCAAACAGATAGAGAGGAAGACTTAGTTTCAGTATTTCAATTTCGTACTCCAGTCATCAATAAGGATAGCCGTTGTGGATGTTGATTGATAATTGTTGATGGTTGATTGTCTGACTTATAATTAACAGCTATAAAGGTCAGATTTAACGCTGACGATAATATCGCTTTTATTTTATCTCAATCAGGATCATCGGGATTGTGTGAAATATCTATATAAATATCTAAATTATCTACAACATCCGTACAAGTTTCCAGTATAATAATAATAATAATGATGATGATGATGATGATAATAATAATAATAATAATAATAATAATGATTATCACGTAATTATTGAATATATATATATATATATATATATATATATATATATATATATATATATATATCATAAATTGTTAGCTAAAACTAGCTAAAACTAATGTTTTCAGGAAACTAGACATCTATCCTAACAGTAAGACACGTGTTCGGGTTTTTTAAACAGTCTACGATACTAAAAATATTTAGGTCATTAGCATAAACAAATCATGAAATATGAAAAATGTCAATATTTAAAACAAATACCTGTTGTTGTTTTTTTCTTCTTCTTAAATAGTACGTTTAGTCATTCTACCTATGACAATAATATATGTCACACGATCTAGGTACAATGATACTAAAAGGTGACTCATTAGATGTATTTGTTATTGTTGATATAGTCTGATCGTTGTTGGTTCTATTCTGCTGGTTGTGTGATATAATCTCCACAAGCTTCTGACGGATGCTATATTACATTAACGCTCACAGGAAAAGGTTTCCCAAATTAGTCAAAATCTTAGTGTTATTTATTAAAATCAATTTCAGTCAGAGATATATTTTCATTTTTCCTAGAAATAAAGTTACAGTAGTTTTAGAACTTGCTTTGCTAGCATCTAACGTGAACAAACATGCTACAGCTTTATTCGAGAATCTTCGGAAAACTTCGGAATGTGACGTCATCTTTGACAAACATACACCCAAGCGCAGAGAACTCCGTTCATCTGGTTTTCACTTGCTGTCTATTTCCAGGGTTAAAACTCATGCCGGGACTCGTGCTTTTTCAGTTGCTGTCCCCACTCTTTGGAATTCACTCTCTGAACATGTTGAGTCATCAAATACCATTGTTTCTTTCCGTCACCATTTAAAAACTCACCTTTCAGACTCGCTTATCCTTCCTAAGTTTCCTTTGCCATCTGATCATTGTTGATGAACTTCGCATCGTACCCGGACTATGAGTTTGCCCACCCCCTGTACTAGGTGTGCCACTGAGTTCGATTCTTATTATTACAAATTAGACAGTGTCCTTGTTAAACGTGTAAAATAGTCTATTGTGCCGCTTATAATTGTTCAAATGGATCTGCCAGTAGATGGAGTATGCATTCGTTCCCCCCAAAACAAGACTCGTTTGCGCGATTGGCTGCGAAACATGAACAGAGTGCAGTGGAAGCCAACTTGTCACAGCAAGCTCTGCGGGAAGCACGGATGTTTGTTATTTCGTCGTCTGTATGGTA